>CAIGQZ010034910.1:14924466-14934520 GCA_903798205.1 Danio tinwini
ATATATATATATATATATATATATATATATATAAAATGTTATTTATTCATATGATGCAAATGTGAATTTTCAGCATTATTAGTCTAGTTTTCAGTGTCACAAGGTACATCAGAAAATATTATAATATTCATATAGCCAATGTTGAAAATGTTTGCCTTTTACAGAAACCATGACAAATTTTTTTAAGATTCTTTGTGAAATTTAAAAGAACGTCATTTTATTAATAATTATAAATCCTTTGCAACATTATAAATGTGTGTACTTACTAACTCTTCAATAACATTTTATTATATTAGTTCTAGATACCCTATAACAAGCACAATAATAGCTGACACTTCCCCCACAAAACTATGATTGGCTCTTTTGACTGAAAGGCGGGTCTTAAAACAGGCTTTGGAGACCACATGATACTTACCCAGAGCTGTGTCTGCTTGGAGTTTTTACTTTTTGCAAATTCACCAGAGGCCGCTGTGTACGCTTTTTGATGATCTCAAATTTTTCTCATACGTGCCATTTGTGCATCCTCTTTTCTCAATATACATTTCAGACTACCAACCAACAGACCAACTGACCCTCCCAACCCCCTTTCCCAAACACCAACCGACAGTGTCTTCAAAAGTAGTCAAGTAAAGAAAAGCCCTCACGGCCACATGATTTTACCACGTTTTGATTTTGTACCAAATTTTCCAGCTCATTCTGAAAATGTAGCTCTATACACATTTCTGGAGATCACGAATTATGTAGCCAGAGGTACGTTCCTTTTCGTGCTATCAGCTGACCGCTTACCCCCGTATGGACGGCTTTTCCGCTGTTACCAGTTTGTCCAGTGGCTCATAGCATACATCAGCGGTCTTGTGACATGGAGCGGAGTTATCCCTACGACAGGGTTTAAGTCTAGTGAAGAACGATTCCAAAAAGCAAGTAAGACAAAAACAAAAGCTAAAAAATAAAATAAATAACTAATAAGTAAATAAATAAGTGTTTTTGAGGAGGGTAGGTCAGTCGATCGGTCAGTCAGTCGACAGCGGCCTCTGGTGGATTTACATGAGAAGAACAGGTGCAAATGACACTCAAGAGAGAAATTTGAGATCTCAAAAAGCATCCTCTGGTGGATTTGCGACAACAAAAACTCCAAACAAAATGTACCTCCTAGGACATATTTGCTGCTTTCCAGAAATGTATATAGGGGTACGTTTTCAGAATGAGCCTGGGTTGACATTTTCAGCTTGTTATTTATTTCTTAAATTTTTATTTTTTGCTTTACCTGGTTTCTGGAACTGTTCTTGAACCCTGACATATCGTCCACTCCACTCCGCATCCCTAATCTATTGGATAAGCCGTCCATACAAAGGCAAACAGTCTAACAGGTATTGTGAAAAGAAACAAAAACTGTTGGCGGCGCCATAACATTTGTTTTACAGACTAAATGGAGCCAGACATAACCCTGGGTACATATTTTGCAGTCTCCAGAAATGTAGACCTGGGTACGTATCCACAAGGAGCCTATGTTGCATAATGAGCATGCAGCCATTCATCTTTGCTGAGTGGTCCATCTTGTTCTTTAACACATTGCCAACGGTCAGTGTCGCTCAGGCTGCCAAAATTGAATGATTTCGGGTTGCCATTAAATCTCTGTATATGAGAACACCCCTGTGTATCGTCTCCGCTAAATGTCAAACATCATCTAATGCGCCATAATTTCTTAAGACAGCGTTTTAAACACCTATTTTTAAAATGCCCTCCCTCTAAATCTAATTGATGAGGTCAGAATGAATTTTTAATTGGTGATAAGGTGTGACTTATATTTAGCTTAAAGCAAAAATCAACGCCTTTGACCTTGACATGAAACCGTCCTTTATTACTTGCGTATGTCGCCGTCGCTTTAAGAAACATCTTAGGCAGTTTGAAAGCTTTAGCTCCTGCAACATTTATCAGGGCGTGAAATTAGCAATTGCTAGGAGCCAAATTGCTGCTTCTTATTTAATGTTGTTGCTGAAAAGGTGACATTTAATCGCTGATCCTTGCTTCCATGAAGCCTGAGCACCTGGAGACATGAGCAGGAAAAAAGGCACGTGGGGGACTGAAACAATGTTCACGTTATGGATTAGTCAGGCGGGGGGTCGTATCGATCGGGTGATCATTTTCAATCTAATAGACACTGTCTTGGCTTTAATATGGGCTTGCTTTACTTTAGCTTTGTCATGCATGCCAAACAATCCTACCAGGTTTGTGTGGGGAATGCCAGAGTAGATGCTGCTGTTGTAGATGGGTGATGGGAAACATCTGGGTCATTATGCACAACCCGGCGTCATATACATGAGCGTTACTGTAGGCATTGCATATCAAACATTCAACATCTCCATGCATTTTTCTGCCTGCTTTTTCATGTATTAGCAAACATGTAACAGCATTTCAGCTGCAATAAATGATACAATTTTTATAATCAATTCATGTAATTAACTGTAATTAATGTATAATCAATTAGGGCTATACAAAAAAATCTGATGGTTTAAAAACAACTTTTGAAGAAGATTTTTAATGTTTAAATAGCTTTTTTTAGTTTTTGAGTGATTATTAGTTGGTAGCTGATTTTAACTTGTCCTTTTGTTTGAACTCAGGTTTTTCTTCACTGTATCACTTTGAGGTTTTACTTAAAATGTCAAGTGTGTTATAAATAAAATGTATTATTATTATTATTATTATTATTATTATTATTATTATTATTATTATTATTATTATTATTCATTCATTCATTTTCCTTAGTCCCTTTCTTCATCAGGGGTTTGCCACAGAGGAATGAACCACCAACTTATCCAGCATAATATTATTATCATTATTAATTTTGTTGTTGCTGTTGTTAGTATTATTATTATTATTATTATTATTATTATTTTGCAGTTAAATTGAAAAGATTTGATTGATTATTTGGCTATTACACTTATACTAACATTTCATTTTAAATTGTCTTTGGCTCGCCGGAATTGAGATGGTCAGAGGAGTTGACCATGATGACGGGTTTGAGTCCAGCGTAGAACGGTTCCAGAAAGCAAACAAGTAAATAACAGGGTGAGAATGTGGTAAAATCTGAATATACGTAATCTTGTAATATACAGTAGTAAGTACTTTGTAACGTCTGAAATATTGTAAAATGTACACTCAAAAATACATTTGCTGCTTCTTCAAAGGACTTATTTAAATTGAGCTAAAACGACACAATTCTTGAGGGGCTTTTTTTAAGGGGGGTGGGGTCAGCTTAATTGTTTTATTTAATCCACTGAAATTGTAGAAAAAATAAATGTTAACTGAATTCCTTTATGTTGTCCCAGCATTTTTTACAGTGTAACGTTTTTCTGTTTAATTAAAGTGTCTTTTTAATTAATTTTGAGCCAACTAAACAGACTAGCTTCAGCTTTTCTGGTACTGTGTTATTATTTTGGCTATAAGTGTTAAAACAATAATAAAAAATGAATAATAATATTATATAAAATATGAATATGTAACGTATGCTTAAGTGTTATTGAGTTTATGGCTTTCCTGAGGTAAATGCACTTCCTGTTTACATAACAACTTTTGTTTTGTTGATGTCTTTTTGTTGATGAAACGTTGATTGAGCTTATTTATATTTATTTTGTTTCATAAATTCATAAATAATGTATTTATTAAAAATTCATGTTTTGTTTTTTTAAACTAAATAATGTATGACTTTTGTTATTTGTTTATTTATTTATTTATTTATTTAGTAGTTAAAGCTAAATTTTTTAATTAAATTAAATTATTTTTTTTTTCTTTGCCAATCCCTGGTTTAGGTTAGTTTGCACTCTAAAACAGTGGTTCCCAAACTGGGGGTCACGAAACAATTGGGGGGGGGGGTGCTTGGTGATTTCCAAAAGTCAAATTCATTTTATTAAACTATTAAAATTATAATATTTTATCCCTAAAACCTACAGAAGATAAAAATTGTAGTAAATAGTAAAAAAAAAACATGCAAATAAAAAGCCATCAGCCTTTCAATATTTCTTTTCCATTGGATTACGACCCCTGTGGTGATTACTTTTATCAAAGACACAGCAATAAAATCAGATACAGCAGATTGATTTTATGGCACCAGGTTAAACTTTCTGACACCTTTACAGCATTCACATACATTAAAAATAAAGGCCACGACTGAATATGGAGGAAGGTCTCAGTGTGACGTTCTCCAAAATTAAATGAAGAACAGACTTACAGAAGAACAGGCCTATTGGTGTTTGTGCACTGTTGCATGCAAAGTTTGAATATTTATAGCCACCTCAGAGGATATTGGGGGTTGCGAGTCTCTGGCATTGTTATTTTGGGAGTCATTGACTGAAAATGTTGGTAATTCCTGCTCTAAAGCATGATGCAAAATCAATCTGAGTGCATCTAATGCAAAAAAATATATATATAAATAAATATGTGCATTCCTTAATGTAACTCAAATGCATGTCAATTAAAATATTTCAATTTAAAACCAAACTGCATTATTTATAGTTTAATACATTAATAAATAGATACAATGTTTAAAACATAAACATCTACTTAAAAAAAGCCCATCTAATAGATTAAGCATCACATAAAACACATGCTCACAAAATATGACTATAAACACAATACACCAATCCTCTCTGCAAATGCAGTTGAAAGCAAAAAAAAGGGCAGCGTTTGGTTTGACTACTTCACTGCGACCTGCTTCAAAAATCCCCTGACTTCAATTCCTCGACGCTTTTCAACAAAGCGAGACGGCATGCATCAACCGGCTTAGATGAAGATATTTTGAAAACTGAGCCAAGCGCTTCGGGCAGGTGTTACATGAGAATCCATTAATATAGGTAATTAACATTAGCCACCATTTTAATTAACATGCAAACTAATTAGGAAATAATTAAGTCACATAAAAAAATCAGATCTTCATTTGAAATCGCAAGGAGACGGTATCGAGGCTACCTTGACTCGATTTCTTTTGAGGTTTGGGAAGCAGAAATGAGGCAGAATTTTTTTTTATTATTATTTCGAGAGAGTTGAAGATGAAAGCGGGTTGTTTGTCAAAGTGGATTGTGGTCAAATGAAACTATAAACCGCCAGTAGATCAGACTGATATCTAGAGGATAGGCTGAGCTCTGCTGGCCACTCTCAGCTGAACAGACTGAACTCAAACACTGTGTCAGTGTATTAAAGCACAAAGACACATCAGTCGTCAGAGCCTCTGCCTGCAGGCCTGTGTGTGTGTGCAACTCTCCTATTCCACAGAGATCCCACATTCTGTCCAAAGCCTCATGTAGAGCAAAAACTAATCCACCTTCACAGAAAAAGAGAAAAATTAAAGCTCAAATTACCCATGTACGATGAGTTCCTGGATCTTCTTTCTTTGTTCTGAAAATGCATAATAGATTACATGCAATACAATTACTTTAAAAATGTGAAGATGTTTTCCAGCCTGTCCAAAAAGTGGCTTCTAGCTAAACAGACATGTACACCCTAAAGAAATGTTTGTGTTTGATTGTTTGTTATTTGTGCGAGTAGGCCTGTATATTTTAGGTTGTAACATGTTTTCTTGTTCTTTTTTTTTTTTTTTTTTTTTTGAAGTGTTTTAAGATCACTCCCTGTCCAGGGACTGCAGGTGGAAAATAGCATTTTTTGATAAACCCTGGCACAAAACAGATTTCCTTTTTAAAGATGCAGTACGTAAGTTTGACACCCAGTGGTTGAACTAGGTATTGCACTCATGGTTCAAAACACATGCAAGCGCAGGTTGCCAGATACCTCAAGTCTAAAGGCTGATTTACAGCAAGTCGTGTTCTAAATAAAAGCAACGACACGCGATAAAAGGAATATTTTCCATATTAAAATGAGTTTTTGTCTTAACACCTGAAATTTATGTTTTAGAAACGGCTTCTATTTCTTGCAGCTGAACAAGATAAACTGACTATGATCACCTCAGGTACAACTCATATGCTTTATTTAGTGTTAAAAAGCTAATAATGTGAGTTTGAATGCTATTTCACATGACATTTATTGCCATATACTGAAAGCAGCAGCAGAAAAGCACCTCAGATCCTGAAAATAAAATAAACCGATTGAAATTTAACTTTAAAACTGTAACTCGGTACAAGCCAACACATATTAGTGATTCAGCATCTATATTTAATAATGTTAAAGAGGTTTAATATGTGTTAATAATATTATAAACCTTACCATTTTGTTGGAGTGCAGTAAGTGCACTATTTTGTTCTCCTGAATGGCTGTATTTAAATTTCTGTCATGTTTTGTCCGGTGCAAACAGCCAAATAGCTTATCACTGCAAATCCCGTCACGTAGCGTGTTGTTAGGACATGGGGTTACAATGTAACCTGCTCACCTAATGTTTACGTTAATAATGTTTATCTTATTTGCTAATTAATAACCACCTCATGTGGTATTCTGAATCTGCGTTGAGGCTGCTGCTGTCCACCGGAGGTCGCATTTCATTCACAGACGCATGCTTTGAGAGCCTTTCTGACTGAATGAATGAAATACGCGGCTTTCCACAAAGGCAACCCGGTTGCTGAAATATATTTGGCTAAACTGGCAGTGGACGGGTTAAAAGTACGAAAACAAAGACAGCCTTTCTGGCACGTAGTAAACATTTTTAAAGAATATCTGACTTTAACATTGTTTTTTCAGATAAACAAGAATGTTCACTAAGCATTCTTAAATATCTGCAATCATATTATGGTATTTTTATGCTTTGGAAGAGTCAAAAACTTACATACTGCACCTTTAAGGTCAATGTATTGTTATGCATGTATCTGGTTTCTGCTGGTTTGTCAGGATATCTATACATGTCTATAAACTGAAAGCGAAGGTAAAAAAAAAACAATAATAATCTTAATTCAGTGAAAAGTGCACAACACAGACTTGTTGGAGATACATCAATGCTATATATTTGAGAAATGGTATATATGTGTGTGTCTGTATGTGCCCTGGCATACATCTGGCAAAACTGAAGGCAGGCGTAGCCCCCAGGCACATACTGCACGGTTCCCAAAAACGTAGCCCGTGAAAATGCATCAAAAGTTACATGTTTATCATGTATATTTTTACGGTCTAAATTCTAGAACTCAAAAGAATAAATATTTAGTTGAATATAGTTGAAGTCAGAATTATTAGACCTATTGTGATGTTTTTCTTTCTTTTTCAAATATTTTCTTAATGGTTTAACAGAGCAAGGATATTTTTATTTATTTCCGATAATATTTTTTTTCTTCTGGAGAAAGTCTTATTTGTTTTATTTCAGCTAGAATAAAAGTAGTTTTTATTTTTTTTAACCCATTTTAAGGTCAATATTATAAGCCCTCTTAAGCTGTCCCGGTTTATGGGTCTGTGTGTTCTTCCTGTGTGTTATGTGTTATGACGTGTGTGTTGTGGTGTGTATGGGTGTTTACATTTTCATGGTTGCGTGCATTCTGATCAGCTGACCTAATCAGAGGGTTCCAGCTGATGCCTGTTTTGCACGCTATATGAACAGTCTATGTTTCACTGCTAGTTATCAGTCCATTGTTGTTTTCATGTTACTGCCATGTTTATGACATGTTCGTTTAGACCTGTGGAAGCTCTCTCTTTCTGGACATTCTTCTAAGTCTCTCTATCCATTTTGAGTACTTTATGTCAGGGTTCTGTCTTTTTAATTCTTGTTTTGGTGGCAGAGTCCAGACACTAGTCCTGTCATGTCTTGCATGTTGTGCTTGGCTCGAGTTTTCTGGTTAATGAGGTCTCTCATTGGCTGCGTGTTCTAGCCTCGTTTAATGTAAGCACATAGCTTGTGTTGTTTCTTTGTGTGATGTGCTCTTCTCTTTATTTTCTAGTCCCTCATTTTTAACCCATTTTAAATTTATTATGTTTAACTGTTTGTTTGTTTGTTTGTTATTTCTGCTTACAGTCTCCGCATGTCTGCTGTCCTGTGTCTGTTCTTTGTCGTATGTTGCCTTGTCCAGCCCTGATCCCTGCCAGCCTGCCCAGTCCAGTTTGTTTGTGTGTTTTGTTAATGTTTTTCCCCTCTGGGTTTTTTTTGTTCTCTTTTTGTTAGATTTTTTACCATAATAACCTCATTTAAGTTTCTGCACATGAGTGCCTTCCCTTACCCAAACATGACACTTTAAGATTTATTATTAATGTTGCACTTCATTGAACTGTCCTTCACTTGCAGTTGGATTCTCCCAGTTTTTTTGTGACATAAGCAATATTTATTGCCTGTCTACAGAACAAACCATCGTACAATGACTTGCCTAATTACCCTAGCTTGCCTTATTAACCTAGCCTTTAAAAGCCTTTAAATGTCACTTTAAGCTGAATACTACTACCTCGAAAAATATTTGAAATTAGTATGGGGCGTCACGGTGGCGCAGTGGGAAGCACGATTGCCACACAGCAAGAAGGTCGCTGGTTCGAGGCCCGGCTGGGTCAGTTGGCATTTCTGTATGGAGTTTGCATGTTCTCCCCGTGTTGGTGTAGGATTCCTCCAGGTGCTCGGGTTTCCCCCACAGTCCAAAGACATGTGCTATAGGTGATTCGAATAAGCTAAATTGGCCGTAGTGTAAGTGTGTGAATGCAAGAGTGTACGGGTGTATACAGGTTGCAGCTGGAAGGGCATCCACTGCGTGAAACATATGCTGGATAAGTTGCCGGATTGTTCACGCTGTGGCAACCCCTGATTAATAAAGGGACTAAGCCGAAAAGAAAATGTATAAATGAATGAATCAGTAATTAAAACTATTATGTTTAAAAATGTGTTGAACAAATCTTCTTTCCCTTAAATAGAAATTGGGGAAAAAACTGTATATATATTTTATTCTCCACACACATCCACTGGCAGCTCTAACAAAAAAGTTAGCTCAGGACCTTGAAGATAGACTATGATTCAGAGGAACGCCGCTCTGCAAACAATAAAGCATGTTGATCCAGGAACATGTTGTGCTTCACATTGCGCCTCAGCCTCCAAACGTCAACATTAACTCCGAACCCGCAATTAGACTTTGATCACAACAGGACTGAGAAACGTCCAAATGCGTCTGTCTTCAGAGTGTCCTTGGCAGACTGAGTCTAATATTCGCCAGGCGTTTTCCAAGAACGGCATATGTGTAGTGCATTTGTTGTTGGAAGGACTGTCACGAACAATGCAAGCCGCAGAGCCGGGAAACGCAGTCACAAAACACCGCATGAAGTAAGTGCTTTTAAATGCTCTTCTTGGCAATCACAGAAGGAAATTGATTTTAGTAATAAGACAAAGAAAGCAATTGCAGAGATCGATGCATAAAGCCGGAGCGTAATGTACAGAGCCAACTTTACTATTTCATTAACAGTAGGACAAAAACTCCAGAAAGCGTTCGCTATGACAAATGCTCCGCGCCATTATATGCACATTTCAGGTAAGTGCTGCGGGCCAAGTTAAATTCCATTTCTCTGCCCCATTGTATCTCTATTTATTATTTGTTGTATTTGTTCCAGATGGTGAAGGAAGGGCTGCTGAGAGACTATTGTTCCTCTGGCCCCAGAGAACCGGGTCTGAAATAAACTCCATCACACAAATCCCAGCGCTGCCACCGCCTCCACACGTTAAAAGCTTCTGCCTCCATATACACACACAATAATGCACACATTGGTTTTTGTGATTTATGAGGACTCTCCATAGGTGTAATGTATTTTATACTGTAAAAACCTGTGGCAAATTTTGAATGTGAAAGATCGTGTTAAGTGTGATTTTTAAGTGTGATCGTGTTAAGTGCAATTATGAGGACATGGTGCATCGTCATACCCACGTCATTATACAAATTTGTTTCCACCAAAACCAACATACACATATACATGCACAAGAATGCACACACACGTTTATTTAGTGAATTGTGAGGACACTACATTGGTTTCCATGGATTTTATACTGCATAAACTAGTTTTTTTTAATCACCCTATTCCAGCCGTATTCCTAAATATATATGTATGTATGTATGTATGTATGTATGTATGTATGTATGTATGTATGTATATATATATATATATATATATA
>CAIGQZ010034910.1:14948832-14959284 GCA_903798205.1 Danio tinwini
CTGCATACAAACGTGTGATATTCTGGATATACAAAATATCCCTCAGAACTCATCATGTGCTCACAGTCAGCGTGCAAATTATGTGATTACTCTCTGAGAGCATGCAGAAATGTTTCGCAAATGTTTCATAAATTGATTTACAGTTTTAAAGGTAGTGGAATCAATGCTTTTTTAGATTTCTAGTTAAATAAATAGTAAAAAAAATAGTGCTGATCATGATTAATTGCATCCAAACTAAAAGTTTTGACATAATACATGTGTGTGCAGTATATCTATTATGTATATGTGTCACACAAGGGGCAGCATGGTGGCTCAGTGGTTAGCACTGTCGCCTCACAGCAAGAAGGTCGCTGGGTCCCAGCTTGACCAGTTAGCATTTCTGTGTGGAGTTTGCATGTTCTCCCCATGTTGGCGTAGGTTTCCTCTGGGTGCTCCGGTTTCCCCCACATTCCAAAGAGATGTGCTTAACTAACAATTTGATTAACTAAATTGGCAGTAGTGTATGAGTGTGTGTGAATGCGAAAGTGTATGGGTGTTTCCCAGTACTGGGTTGCAGTTGGAAGGGCATCCGCTGTGTAAAACATATGCTGGAATGGTTCATTCCACTGTGGCAACCCCTGATAAATAAGGGATTAAAGCCAAAGGAAAATGAATAAATGAATACTGTATGTCACATCGAACACATTCACAGAAACAAATCTATACAAAACAGATGTTACATGTATAGAGAGTGTGGGAAATAAGTATTGTCACCATTTTTCTCATAAAAGATATTTCCAAAGGTGTCGTTGACTGGAAATTGTCATCGGATGTTGGTAACGACCAAAAAAAATCCATATATTTAAAAAAACAAATCTAATTAGTTCACAAATGATGTTATGTGCAGTGTTTCCTCTAGGATTGTTTTCCAGCTGTGGCGGCAGGCCTTTTACACAAATCTACCAACTACCTATGGTGTTATTTCAATGACAAATGTCGTGAGATTCTTACAAGTCGAGATCGCATTTATGTAATACAAGCATGCGTATCTCTTTGCTTGTGCGCTGATTTCCTCTGTTCATGCACAGAACTTCTTTGCATGCTCTCAACGATGCTCAAGTGCAGATTTTCTTGTTTGCTCTCAAATAAACACTGCTGAAGTGCGATTTAGTGCAAGTAAGTCTCCAACATTTATCAGATTTGCTAGGAATATTTATGAATGTTTCCAATAGACCTACAGAGCGGCATTAATGCGTCCTGAAGTAAAGTGAAACGGCCATAAACTCTAGCAAGATAAAATCGTTGTATGCAGAGCCATAGACTTTATCTATAAAGTATAATTATGGAAACTGTGTTTATCTTAACGGAAAGCTATGCCGTGTTTGCTGGCCGCACACATCACGCACCTGTCAGTCAGTCAATCAGTCAGTCATGTCACCTTAAAGGGTTAAACAAATAACACTCAGTACTGCTACGATTACAGAAAAGTTCACACTGTCATATTAAAATTCACTTAATACGTTTTGGTGCGATTATAACCCGCTTTTTTAAAAAAAACAACGACTGAATGTTTTAAATGAGAAGCTGTAATGTAGCCGTGGCGAGATGAATTTTGGTGTGGCGCCCCGCCATGGAAAAATGAATGTAGCGGAATCCATGGTTATGTGTATTAAAATGAAATGACGCAGGGAAAAAGTACTAAACACATGAAGAAAGGGAGGTGTAGAAAAGCAGCGAAAGCCCAGACAGCAGCTGAAATCCAAGCTGTAGAATGGCCCGGCCAGTCACCTAACTTGAATCCAATAGAAAATACAAAATATGTATTTGTAAATGTATATATAACTGTATACTTTATTAATTACAATTAAATAAATATATACCACTGTAAATGTATCTAGAAGTTGTATCATATACATATATTGTATATCTAAACATAAGTAAACATTTTCTCAGATGCATGCTTGTGTGTATTTAAATTATTGTTTATTATTGATAATATTGTTTATATTTATTTAAATTATGTCAAAGAAGCTTTATTTTGGATGTGATTAATTGCGATAAATTTTTCTCAGGCCTAAAAACACAAACAAAAATAAATAAAATAAATATAAAAAAGGCAATAAAATGCAAATGTTTCTAACAACTCTAAAGCAATGAACAAAATTGTGCAATAGTAATAGTAGCAAATAATATTTTTTAGACTATTGAAGCACTAAATATATCTCTGTTATATAAATATAATAAACTTATAAATAATAAAAGTAATCAGGTTGTGCTGAAGTTAAACAATTCTGCTTTAAAAAAAATGATTTAGCTTATTTTTATCATTTCTTTAGCCATAATGAAGCACTGTTAGTAGAAATATTCCTTACATGATGTGAAATTAAAGGGATAGTTCACCTATTCATTCATTCATTTTCCTTTCGGCTTATTCCCTTTATTAATCTGGGGTCGCCACAGCGGAATGAACCGCCGGATAGTTCACCCAAAATGTATAATTCTTTCATCATTTACCCATGCTTCACTTCAGCTCCAAAACTGTTCTGTCTTTCTTTCTTCTGTTGAAAACAAAAGCAAATATTTTTGAAGAAAGCTGTCAATGGTTACAGGTTTTCAGCATTCCTAAAAATATCTTCCTTTGTGTTTAACAGAATCAACAAATGTTTAAAAAACACCTGAGGGCGAGTAAATAGTGAGTTAATTTTCTTTTTTGTGTGTAAATTATCCCCTTTAAGAACTGCTAACCTCTCAATTTTGTTTCATCAATCTTTGCAGGAGTCTAAATATTAATAATAATGAAAAAAGTCAAATTATTGTTTGCACTTTGATGGAAGCATGAACATTTACACACACTTCTCAATCAATCTGTCAGTGTGTGTCTTTAACTCATGGGCCGCTTCAAGTCAAGGCCACGTGAGACCTGCGGTTTGTCTTAGGAAGAAGCAGTTTGTTTCGGTCAGAATGTGACACCCTTCACCTGCTGTCAGATGATGAAGATTTATAAGTATCCCCGTTTACTATTTCACATTTGTCAGTGTCACGTTTTTTTGCTCTCAGAAAAAGGTGTGCTGCCCAAAAAAAGGCAGTTTTTAATACGAATCATCGTCTTGTTCTCCAGCTAAAATAGCTGAACATTCTTCAAACAAGTCTAATGCACACAAGCACAATGCAATAAAACTGAACTAGTGAATAAAATGTTCTTGTACTTAAAAGAGCCTCTTTTATGGTTTTTGAAATCTTTATAATTTTGTTTTGGAGATGTCCTATTATAGGTTTACATCCATCCGAGATCAAAAAACTATTTAATGTTCTTGTAACATACATCAAAGAAACAACTCTTTTGTCTCAGTATCTGAACATTCATCTTCCTTGGGCTTAGTCCATTGATTTATCAGGGGTTGCCACAGCGGAATGAACCTTGTCAGGCATATGTTTTACACAGTGGATGCCCTTTCAGCTGCAACCTAGTACTGGGAAACACCCATACACTCTAACATTCACACAGACACTAATACACTACAGCCAATTTCAACATACTGTAGGCTTATTCTGAAAAACATACCCCTATATACATGTCTGGAGATTGTGAATTATGAAGTACGTACAACTGCATTTTGTCTTTAAAACAAACACTATGGACAGTAATGATGCTGTTCCTTTTCTCGTGAGAGAAATTTGAGATCTGAAAAAGTGTCAGATCTCAGTAAAAACTTACCGCTATATACATTTCTGAAAAGCGGCAAATACATCCCAGGAGATACGTTTTTTGTGCAGTTTTTGTTTTCGTGAATCCACCAGAGAGCGCTGTGTACTCTTTTTAAGATCTCAAATTTCTCTCGTGAGTGCCATTTGTGCCTGCTGTTCTCACGTAAATTTACCAGCGGCCGCTTTCGACGGACTGAATGACTGACTGACTGACCGACCGACCGACCAACCCCCCCCCCCCCCCTTCCTTAAACCTAACCAATAGTGTTTTTCAAATGAAATCCAAAAAACGGCCGCCTGATTTTTACCACGTTTTCAGATTTTACCACATACTTACCCTGCTATTTACTTGTTTATTTTAGTTTTTGCCTTTTACCTGCTTTGTTTTTATTTTTTTACCTGCTTTTTTTTCGCCAGACTCATACACCATCATCATGGTCAACTCCACTCTGTGTTTCAAGTCCACCGACGTACATAGTGAGCTACTAAGCAAACTGGTAACAGTGGAAAACCTTCGAAGGTAAGCGGTCAACTGGTAGCGTGAAAAAAAAGAAGCCGTCGGTAGCATCATACCGCCCTGTAGCATTTGTTTTAAAGACAAAATGTAGCCATACATACTTCTGGCTACATAATTTGTATATGCTGAATATTACAATAAATATTACAATATTCAGCGCATGGCAGAAATGTACACAGGGGTACATTTTCACAATGAGCCTGTGTTGGAGAAATCACTGGAATTTTTTCCATTCCCCTAATGGTGTGACTTTACATGAAAACTATCAATTGGGACACAAAAGCACAATATAATGCGCACTTTTCACACAATTTTCATTCATTAACAGCTACATTACATACTAAAGAGTACAAATGATTCCCGAATGGAACCACAGGAGAAGCTTTATTTTCAATAAATAAAGAAGCATGCACAGACTAACCAATCCTGATTCTGAATAATATCATGTTTTACAAGTCTGAGCATCTGTCACAGCCTGTCGTAAAAGCTGAGGGGAATCATTATGGCTCATCAATGCATCCAAAAGCACAGAACAAAGCGCTTGTAGCGGTGTGCTACGACTATAAAATATACATACAAATACCAAAGCAAGACCTGTGCATTTTATGTCTCCCATCTTTTCCCCTCCCATCACTGGAATACATTTCATGAGTGAGGCTCATCTTCCTGTTTTCTTCTCATGCATGTCACCCGAGCTCACACACCTTCAGTGCTTTGGCCAGATTTCAGGAGAAAAAGATCCAGAGGGCAGACATTAGAATTTTATATCACTTGAAGACAGGGGAGGGAGAGAGCGGAGAACATGAAGTTCCTCTGACAGTCATCGAGGACTCGAGAGAAAATGACGGGATGTGTTTTTGGTGCATCTCACCTGAGAGGCATGCTTAAATGTGTGCGCGTGATAAGGTAATTCCAGCACATCGTATTTCAGCGCATGCCAGACAGGTTTATGTTTACCAGATCGGCCATAAGCATTACTGATTGAGACAAAGAGAAAGGCAGAACATGTCAAACAGTAAAAAGGGAATTCGAATGCATCAGTGCAATATTTCGAATGCTGACGTCAAAATTACTGTCCCCAGATCGCAGTACAAAAACATTTACAGCTCATATAGTTCATCCTAAAATTATCAACAAAAAAAACAATTTTACAACAAAACAAATTACCTGCATTTACTAATTTAAATGTGTATTTTTATAATTGTGTTTTTCTTTTCCATAACAATAAACAAATATTGTTATTAAAAACACTGCATAAATGCAAAATCTCTGTAACCAGATCTCTGTGCAAAAACATTTCCAGCTTGTATAGCTTATCCTAAAAGCAAAATAAAAATTATATTTAGCAACAATAATGCTTTTTTGTAACTCCATTTTTGCAATAAAACAAAAAAATAATAAAGTACAGTACTTGCATATGCTAATTTTAATGTATATTTTTTCATGTTCAGAATGATTGTTTTTCTATTATTAAGAAATTTGGTTATTAAAAACATTTTACATAAAAGTCACTTAAATTGGGGGAACTAACAAAAGAGTAAAGTTTTTCTTAACAATTTTGTTAAGAAATAAATATGAAACAATTTGCATTAAAAATAAATTGTATGAATCTATCATTATTTTAAATTAATAAAAAATATAAAAAAATCATATATATATATATATATATATGCCAACTTAAATAAAAAAAACTAACATTTGCTAAATAAATATTATAAATATATGTATACAAAAGAATTGCATAAAAAATAAAATAATCTATAATTATTTTCAATTTATATAAAAATTCCTCCTAAATATAATGTATTTTTAACAGAAAACAATATGTGCAGTCATCATGGTGGCGCAGTGGATAGCACAATCACCCCACAGCAAGAGGGTCGCTGGTTCAAGCCATTGCTGGGCCAGTTGTCGTTTCTGTGTGGAGTTTGCATGTTCTGCCCGTGTTAGCTTGGGTTTCCTCTGGGTGCTCCGGTTTCCCCCACAAGTCCAAAGACATATGCTGTAGGTGAACTGGGTAAGCTAAATTGTCCGAAGTGTGTGCGTATGGATGTTTCCTAGTCATAGGTGGCAACTGGAAGGGCATCCGCTGCGTAAAATATGCTGGATAAGTTGGTGGTTCATTCTAAGGGACTAAGCCGAAAATAAAATAAATAAATGAATGAGCATTATGTGTAAACACACAGGGAAACATGCAAACTCCACACAGAAATGCCAACTGACCCAGATGGGGTCCGAACCAGCGACCTTCTTGCTGTGAGGTGATAGTGCTACCCACTGCGCCACTGTGCTGCTCCAAAAAATATATTATAAATACTAAATAAATACAAAACATTTGGATAAAAATTAAAATAATCTACAATTATATTCAATTTATTAAAAAATTCCTCCTAAATATAATGCACTTTCAACAGAAAAAAATTATAAAAGCAAACTCAAATGAAAATAAATAACATTTTGCAAAGAATATAATATAAATACTAAATAAATACAAAATTATTTGCATAAAAATTTAATTATCTATAATTATAATAAATGTATTTAAAAATTATCCTAAACATGATGTATTTTAAACAGAAAAAATAATAAAACAAACTCTATAAAATATATAATTATTTTAAATTTATTAAATTTATTTTAAAATGCTCCTAAATTTAATATACTTTGAACAGAATAATTAATAAAAGCAAACTCAAATAAAAATAAATAACATTTTGCACTCATGAACACACCCATGTATTTTCCTTATGTAGCATTTTATTTTATTTTATTTTATTTTATTTTTCTACCTAGATGAAATGTGTGCCTAGACAAGTCCTCACCATGTACGAAATAATAAAATCGAATCAAACGTGTTGTCTGCAGAGAAGCAGGAAGTTGGTTTATTCACATGTGTATCATTTTCAGTTGCTAATCCAGTATGCACTCTGCTCCACTGACTACACTGTGTCTATAGCCTTTCCAATATTAATAATACAGAGAGAGCGTTGATGCCTCTCAGATGCCTATCCGTCCTACTGAAGGCTTGTTAAATATTCATTGACAATTATTCCGCAGTGACTGAAGGCTAAGTGCTCACTTCTGAGAAAGAGAGAGAGCGAGAGAGAGAAAGAGAGAGAGAAAGAGAGAGAGAGATAGAGAGAGAGAGAGAGAGAAAGAGAGAGAGAGAGAGAGTGAGAGAGAGAGAGAGAGATAGAGAGAGAGAGATGCGTATAAAGAGCCATGCAGTTATTAATGTCCATTTTTCCAACATGTTCCTCAGTCGATGTCTGCAGATCAAAATCAAGCTCATTCTAGACGCAGCCAGACATTCAGTCCCAGAGAGATCTGGCTGTGACCATTTAGCATGATGAATATTAAGTGCAAATCTGTAAATAAAAGCAACAAATTGAATCTTACGTTATATTCTGACATTATTTGTAGCGTTTTCTAATTCTCACTATAATGTGGCATTAATTTTAGGTTAAAGACCAGATCCCAACACTTTAAAATTCATTTTAAAAGTATCATACTAAAACGGTGTGTGGTTTTTCCAAGGTGAATAATTTAATGGTCACAACACTTTAATAAGCATAAGGCATACACTTACCGGCCACTATATTAGGTACTCCTGTCCAACTGCTCGTTAACGCAAATTTTTAATAAGCCAGTCACATGGCAGCAACTCAATGCATTTAGGCATGTAGACATGGTCAAGACGATCTGCTGCTATTCAAACCTACAGTAGGGCACAACCTGAGGCTACAATTCACACATGCTCGCCAAAGATGGACAATAGAACATTGGAAAAACGTTGCCTGGTCTGATGAGTCTCGATTTCTGCAGCAACATTCGGATGATAGGGTCAGAATTTGACATCAACAACATGAAAGCATGGATCCATCCTGCCTTGTATCAACGGTTCAGGCTGGTGATGGTGGTTTAATAGTGTGGGGGATATTTTCTTGGCACACTTTGGGCCCATTAGTACCAACTGAGCATCGTGTCAATGCCACAGCCTACCTGAGTATTGTTGCTGACCATGTCCATGCCTTTATGACCACAATGAAACACGTCATGTAATAAAGCGTGAATCATCTCAGACTGGTTTCTTGAACATGACAATGAGTTCACTGTACTCAAATGGCCTCCACAGTCACCAGATCTCAATCCAATATTGTGGATGTGGTGGAACGGAGATTTGCATAATGGATGTGCAGCTGACAAATCTGCTGCAACTGCATGATGCTATCATGTCAATATGAACCAAAACCTCTGAGGAATACTTCCAGTACCGTGTTGAAGCTATGCCACGAAGAATTAAGGCAGTTCCGAAAGCAAAAGGGGTCCAACCCGATTCTAGTAAGGTGTACCTAATAAAGTGGCCGGTGGGTATATATCAGGAATAGCAAATATAATGACTATAACAATAACTAGACTGTAACAAAGCATCCATTTATTTACAGTTTCTCCTATTTTGTGATTCACAGGGGTTTTCTTCTTGGTTTTTTAACTAGATTATTGGCTGTGGCTCTGTTTAATCACTGTTTGATGTTAAAAATATACTGTAAAACAAAAACTTATATATTGAGAAATAACAGTAGGGCGACGCAATGGCGCAGTGGGTAGTGCTGTCGCCTCACAACAAGAAGGTCACTGGTTCAAGCCTCGGCTGGGTCAGTTGGGATTTCTGTGTGGAGTTTGCATGTTCTCACCGCATTCGCGTTGGTTTCCTCCGGGTGCTCCGGTTTCCCCCACAAGTTCAAAGACATGTGGTACAGGTGAATTGGGTAAGATAAATTGTCCATGGTGTATGAGTGTAAATGTGTGTGTAGGGATGTTTCCCAGTGATGGGTTGCAGCTGGAAGGGCATCCGCTGCGTAGAACATGTGCTGGATAAGTTGGCGGTTCATTCCGCTGTGGCGACCTCAGATAAACAAAGGGACTAAGCCGAAAAGAAAATGAATGAATGAATGAAATAACAGTAAAAATAAATGGCAGCTCACTCCCTGCTTTGTGCAATATTCACATTAACCTATTGGCATTTGTCATCAGCAAATAAATGCTGTTAACCAGGGCTCCTCAAAGCTACATCACATTTCATATTTCAAGAGCACTAATTGTGTGTAATTAAAAATGTAAAAAGTGTGTATTTACTGCTTTGATGAATGCATATTAACTTGCAATATAGTTGTTTTTTTATGTTGTTTTAATGATGGTCCAAAATGAAACCAAAAGCAATATTTAAAATTACTTTAGTGATGCTGTTGTCATGATAACCAGTGATACATGGCTGGCCAAAAGCGTGATATGTACATTAATATAAAGTAGCAGCATTTTTTTATGACACTGTATAACAATAATTATTATTTTTACAGTACTGTGACGATTGGGTTTAGGGTGGGGGTGGGGGTAGACATTAAAAAATACAATTTATTGGGTAATTTAATAGATAGTATAAATAATACTCGGTAGTCGGTACAACTACTGTGTTTACATTACTGTGATGGTTGGGTTTAGGGGTGGGGTAGGAGTAGACGTTAAAAATAAATAATTAATTGGATAATTTAATAGATAACAGATAATACTCGATAGTCGGTACAGCTACTGTTTTTATGTACTGTGACAGCTGGGTTTATGGTTGAGGTAGAGGTAGTCATTAATAAAATACAATTAATAGGAAATTTAATAAATAATATAAATCCTTTTCGTTAACTTCCAGACGCAACCATATCTGATCTAGCAACAACCCAGAATATGACATATGGATGGGTGAAAAGAAACGTTGACAGAATATATAGTTTTCAAAGATGATTGGAGGGAAAGTTATGCATTAATTTAGCTCCAATCTAGCACAAAACTGTTCTGTTTAATAAGTAATGAGATAGTTGTGAAGAGTGAAAATGTCAAATGCCACTATGAGACATAATTTTAGGCAGCTGATAGAGTACAGACTGTGCTATTTCTCACATCAGACCACTCTGTATTCCATGTTACTTTGACCTATCTGGTTGTGTTATGTTTATAAAAAAATGCTGACATTTAATGTGCTGACTGTGCGAATAACACTTAAGGACAGTTGCCATAAGTGTGAATAAAATCACATTCACATTCATAATGTGTCATGTCATGATTATAACGGTTTAATGACAGTCTTACGGAAACTTTCAAATGAAGTGTTAACAAAGATTCTTATTTGGAATTGGTCCTGTCACTATAACTGCTGGGGATTAACTAATTACATGTAACAGAGTTAAGTAATTTAATTACAA
>CAIGQZ010034910.1:14974284-14993626 GCA_903798205.1 Danio tinwini
TCACAACGTAAATAAGTTCATAAAACGTGCTGCACTTTCTCACAACACAAACAAATTAATAAAACACGCTGCACTTTCTTACAACGCAAACAAATGAATAAAACACGCTGCACTTTCTCACAACGCAAACAAATTAATAAAACGCGCTGCACTTTCTCACAATGTAAACAAAATAATTAAACGTGCTGCACTTTCTCACAGTGTAAACTAATTAATAAAACAACAGAAATGCTTCAAAGGGACCCAAAAACGTGACGGACTCCGCTGTGCTGTGACTATTGCTCAGTGAAGTTGTGGGTGATCTTTGAAAGGTGAGTTTTTTTATTTTATTTTATTTTAATATCCTGATTCCCTTTTCTTTAGTATTTATTAGCCTAAATAACCATAACCTAAATAGCCAGGTCTGACATGTTTTAGGGTCTCCTTGAAACATTTCTGTTGTGTTCTGTGCTATTTGAAAGTGTTTTGAGAAAATGCAGCATGTTTTTATAAATTGTTTGCATTGTGAGAAAGTGCAGAGCATTTTTTGTGTTTGCGTTGTGACGATTTGAACCACATGTGCTGTCAAAATGATATTTTCTCAATTTGCTGGCGTTTTTGTAATCCCACGTTTTCTTAAATTGCAGCACATTAAGCTTACCATACATTTTTCTCTAAACATGATTTTTTTTTACAAAATATTGTTTCAAACTATTAAAAATGTCAATAAAAGTCACTTTGTTAAACTGCACAGAATTTTTTACATCAAAAATCGACAGAGCAAAAATAAAGTTCCCATAATGCAACTCACAACCATAAATAAATGCAAAACACCTGTGAAATTAATTAATGGATCTTTTATTAACAACAGAAAATGTGTGCTGACAGTCAGTCACGAGCAAAAAGGCCAAAAACAGATCTTCTTAACACAGTAAATATAAAGTGTCTAGCCAAAATATGTTTGTTCACTTTATTTTTTTCATCTAAAAAACAAACAAAAAAGCACCCTAAACATGTTCATGCTGTTAATGATCTCCTCTCTGCCGCCTTCAGTCTGCATGATCTTCCCCCTACAGTTTAATTAGAGGCGAACAACTAAACTAGACAGGATTCCCTCAGGATTGCCATTTGACCAGGATCCAGCCATGTTCAAACTTTATGGTCTTGAGAAAATAATTCAGACGGCACAATGCGATGAGACGGGCGCGAGCATATGTTTGCAGCTATAATAACAAACCGTTATGGCTGTCGAGAGAGAAGCGCGGCCTGCTTTGTACACACCTTAATGGCATTCTGGGGACAGACTTGGGTGTATATTACTCCTCTGACGGCACGCATTGCTCATTTGTGAGCCGTTTTTTAACCAAAGCAAATTAATGACTGCAAACGACACCTGTTGTGGTGAAGCATTAGGAATTAATAGCAAAGAGGGGAGGGGGGCATGTCATTGAAAAAGAGCGCCTTGACAGCAGTTTCCAAATATTGTTTAGTCAGTGAAACGCGGGTGTGGAAGTGATATGAATTCCCTGAACCAACATTAAGATGAATCTATGGGCTGTGTGGCGGCCTGAGACGGGCAATTTAAAGGGACTGTTTGACCTGCGACAAGCCAAGCTGTACCCTTCAGTGAAGTTCAACAGAGAAACTTTAGTGGTTGCTGATGTTATATATTGTTCACAATAAAATGTCATGGAGAAAAAGGGTAAGAAAATAAATGAATAAACAGTCAAGTCCAAAATTATTCATACCCCTGGCAAATTCTGCCTTACTTTTATTTAACCAGCTGTTTTGTTTTTCTTGTCTTTTGACAGGAAATGACACGGGCTTCTTCCAAAAGATGATTAGACGATGTACAAGTGCAATAATTTGGGGGGGGGGGGGGAAAACAGTTATTAATTTTTATATTTATATTTATATATATATATATATATATATATATATATATATATATAGTAAAGCACAAAATTATACTTACTATACTTATATAAAGGCTAAATAAGGCTAAATATAAAGAAAATATATAAAAAACACAAGTAAATAAACATTTGCTTAAAATGAATAATTATGATAATAATAAAATATTTGATATTAAAATATCATTAAGTGAGACTCAAATAAAGAATCCAAAATTGTATTATTATTTTATTCAAATAACAAAAATAAATACATAAATATTATAATACATGCTTTAAAATACGTTATGAATACATAAATAATCCCATACATAAATATAATAAATACATAAATAGTACATAAAATAACTTAAGGCTTAAGGCTGTATATTGACTATATATAAAATAAATAATAATAAATGAACACATATGTGGATATTAAGATACACAAATTAATAAATAATAGCTTAAAATTAATAATTATATTATAATTATATAATAATGATATTGATAATAAATTATAATATTATAATAATTATCAAATATTTGATATTAAAACATGAGACAGAAAACTTATTCAAATATAATAATAATATTATTCAAATATAAAAAATACAAATATTTATAAGCATTAAAAACATATAATGTATATGCAAATTATTAAATACTAAATATTTTTAGGCTAAATATACACTGAGATTTCTCATCCATAAAGCAAAATATTTTGACAAATTATTAGCAAGTCCCTGACTTTACATTATATGAACTTTACAGTAATATGTGATGTTAAAGATTTTTTAATCATGGAAATTAACTGTAAATTGATAGCAAGTGTCTTGTTTAATGTTTAAAATAACTTTTATGAAAATAAAATGTCAAAATAGCATAACAGGGTAACAGATTTATTGAAAAGTAACTTACTTAGTTTTTAAATATATTAAAGAAAGTCTGATCATATTAAATTTGATTACATTTAAATAATTAAAACGTTTCTAACAATGGGTAAAACCTAGTAGTCTGTGAAAAGGATTTAAGGATTTAAAACCACATTAATTTAGAATTTTATGATTTAGTCCTCAAATAATTGTTATCTAAATATCCCTGAGCAAAAACTAAAATAAATCTTGCTATAAAAACCCACTGTTACGCTGAGTGACATTTGTGTGTGTGTCTTCAACAGACATAAACACCAGTAAATCAGCACTAGACTCAAGAACCCGAATCCACAAGCCCCGACCTGATTCAGACAGAGAGAGATTTGTGGCTCCTTGTGTGACCTTCCCACAATCCTCTGGCCTGTCTCTAATTAGGCGATGCATCCGATCATCATTAACAGCTCTCAGATAATGAATCACTCACCCCTCTCTCTCTTAATTCGCTGTAACCAAGCGGCTAATGGCTGTCAACGCTGACTGATCACACTGATTGTGGTGATTTCTAATTGCAACAAAACAATTTAAAAGCACCACGATTATTTATGTTGGTGCCCACAGACTGGGGAAAAAAAGTAGGACTTTCTGCGCATTAGGCATGTTCAGAAGCCCGCACCACCAACTGTTTTTGAAGATAGGTAGTATGCAGATAGCAAGATTTCTGCATTAAATAATTTCTGAATCAAAAGACACTTGCACACAAAATTAGATTGGAACAAATGCCAAATTATTGTCAGCATTTCTGTGATGATAACAAGAGACTTTCATAGTGATGTCATGAATATTACTCTATGAAAAACCATTGCAAACAAAAAAAAATTCTAATTTTCCACTTAAAGGTCTCATGAAGTGCTTTGAAATGTGCTTTTTTTGACATAATCTCAACCAAAACACGAAGAGAGGGTGGGACATAGTGCAGCTCCTCCCCTTTTTATAAAACAGCCAATAACGTTTTGCCTTATCACAGCTCGGCCACTGAGAATGGTTGAGATCAAGAGCATCAAATGAGAAGCCCATTGAAGAACGCGGGGCTTGTGAGATACTAGAGAGCTTTTGATTGGTCACGATTTGATGAAAAACTGAAGTATGGGGTAACGTGAATGAACTGTTGATCCATTTAGGTGGAAGTGACAAACTATAAGCTTTACATATTTATATTAGTTTTATATCTTCTAAACGCTAATTTTGTTACATTTTGGTCCATGTATAATTGGTTTAAAGTGGCTAATTCATTTTGTATTTTAATTTTGCGTGTAAAAACTAAATGTGACGAAAAAATGTATAAATATATGAAAAACAAAAATATTTTGTTCGTGAGAAGATTCAAATTTGGCTTAAACCATTTATTTGTTTTTCTGTTTTGAAAACAAAATCAAGAAAACCAATTATACACGTGTACATGGACACATTAAAAATGTCTTTACTGTCAATTTAGATAAATGTCCTTCTTTCTTGTTGAATAAAATAATCTAGCAGGCACACAACATCATAAGACGTTAATTTTAGGTTAGATTTAAGTAGTGACAGGTGACCAAATTTATAGCCAGCAGGTTGTGTTTAGCTTGAGCCAACATCTTAAACCAACGTCATGTTGACGTCAAATACTGACATTTATTCATCAGGTATGGCAACCAAAATCCAACATCTAATAGATGTCATAGTGAAAACATCCACACAACATCAAATGACGTTAATATTTGGTTGATTTTAGGTTATGTTGGAAAATTACCAAAATCCAACGTCGACCCAACGTCTTAAACCAACATCATGTTGACGTCAAATACTGACATTTATTCATCAGGTATGGCAATCAAAATCCAACGTTTGCTAGACGTCATAGTGGTAACATCCACGTAACATCAAATGACGTTGATATTTGGTTGATTTTAGGTTGTGTTGTAAAATTACCAAAATCTAATGTCGAGACAACACCTTAAACCAACGTGATATTGACGTCAAATACTGACATTTATTCATCAAGTATGGCAACCAAAATCCAATGTCTAATACTCTTGATGTCATAGGTGCAACATCCAAGCTGTAACATCATTAGACGTTGAATTTTGGTTGATTTTAGGTTTGGATGTTGGACATTGACATCAGCCTGACATTGGGTTCTGACGTCAACCCAATTTTCATTTGCAAACAAAACGCAACTTCCCCATGACATTGGGGTACAACGTCAATCTGATGTCATGTTGATGCTTGTGTCTGCTGGGTATTAATCTATTTTTAAAATGTTACTGACCCAAGACTTTTAAACAGTAGTGTAAATGCATTTTTTTTGTTTGTTAGATATCATACATAGCTCATGCTGATTGCAATGTTCATGTTCTACAATAAGTCTAGATAGTACAAAAGTCTAGACAGGATACAGCTGCAGATACTCACATCAATATAGCATCAATTTTGTAACATTGTATAAAAATAATAAATATGTTTACATTACTGTGATGGTTGAGTTTAGGGTTGGGGTGGGAGTAGGCTTAATAAAATACAGTTATAGGGTAATATATTAAATAACATAAATAATACTTGGTACAACTACCGTTTTTACATTACTGCAATGGTTGGGTTTAGGGTTGGGGCAGAGGTAGACATTAAAAAAACAATAAATGGGAAATCTGATAAATAATATAAATAACGTTATATAACGTTAACGTCTGGCGGCAAATGTATCTGATCTAGCAACAACCATGTTCAACTGGATTATTTATTCCCAAATACTTTATTATGATTTGATTCTAAGCACAAGATTGTCCTTGTTTTCATTTTTGATGAAACACTGTTCTGTACACCACCACAGCCTATTTGAGCAAAAAAGAAAAAGACCAAAGCAGGAGACCAAAAAGCTGGAAATACTATGTGACTAAGCGAGACCCTGCCATTCCTGTTTTCTGCAGATGAAGCAGAAGAGATTACGGAGGAGAGGAGAAGGAGAGATTGAGCCCATGCAGGCGATGCTGATGCTCCCGGGGGAAATCCAGCCGAGATCACGGCTGTTCCTGAAGCTGCTGTCGTCGCAAACGCCACGCAGAAACACAAACACACACTGTCAGGCCTCGCTCTCCGGGCCCAGCGCACAAACGCGCCATCTAATTGGAGTGCAATTACCCAATCACAATTGACAATTAAACAATGAGAAATTGGTCTCCCAAATAACTATGTCTGCAATTACACATTAAGTGTGAAGTATAAATTGAGTCTAGCGCGTCGCCTCTGAAGCATAATTGTGTATGTGTTTTGTGAGAGCTATCAAACGTCTCGCGCTCATTTAAAGGGATAGTTCACGCTAAAATCACAATGAAGTTTATCATTAACTATTTGTAACCTCTTAATTTTATTTAATTTGTCAGTTTTTTATGTATGTTGTCAGATTCCTTAGAGAAAGAGTGCAACATAAAACTGTGCACATGCATAAATCACGCCATGGACATTACCATTAAGATGACAACTAGTTTAAAAAGCCTAGATTAAAAGAAGATGGCCAGATGAGAATGTTTCTGTCATAAACTACAGTAAAACAACTTATCAAAAAGAATACAAAAATTAAACCCTGCGAATAGATTAAATACAGGAAAGGAGATATGGGCACTCTTTTATTATTAAGAGAGATTATTATTATTTATTATTTTGTTTCGAGTCATTGCGTGTTTGCCGTGTACAGTGTAAATGGAGACAATCGGATACGAGTCACTTTTAAAATACAATGTACTGTAAGTGCATCATCAAAAAAATCTGATACAGTCACAAAAAAATCTGATACAGTCACAAAATCAGAATTGACCACCAAGATCTGCAGTGCAAATGCAGCCTTAGATTTAATCAGTTAAAAAATACAAATAGGATATAAATATATCTAGCTGTAGAAAAAAACCCATATCCAATTAGGTTCAATTCTATAAGATTGGGTTACTTAATATTCAGGGGCAAAATTGATGCAGCTTCATACTCCACAAAATGTTTATGAGAGCTATCAAACATCTCACGCTCATTTAAAGAGATAGTTCACGCAAAAATGAAAATTCCGTTCTCATTCACACTCATAAATATGAAGTTTATTATTAACTGTTTGTAACTTTTGATTTTATTTAATTTGTCAGTTTTTTTAAATGTATGTTGTCAGATTCCTTAGAATGAACATTATTACACTGTAAAAAAAAATGCTGGGTTCCACAAAATTCCTTCAGGTTGTCCCAAACACAAATCAATTAAGTTAGCTTAATAATTTGTACAACTTTAAGTGGATTGAACATAAAACGTTTAGGTTGTGTCAAAAAAAGAACTTTTTTCAACAAAAATTGTGAGTGTAAATTTTGAGTGTATCAATTAAACACTGATCATTAATCAGTTAAAAGTATGAATGTGGTACAACTATATCTAGCTCTAGAAAAAATCCAGATCCAATTAGATTACTTAATATTCAGGGGCAAAATTGATGCAGCTCCATACTCCACACCATGTTTGTGAGAGCTATCAAACAACTTGTGCTGATTTAAAGGGATAATGAAAAATGAAAAATGAAAATTCTGTTCTGATTTACACTCAAAAATATTAAGTTTGTCATTAACTCTTTGTAACTATTTGATTTTACTTAATGTCAGATTTTTTAAAAATGTTTGTTGTCAGATTACCTAGAATCAATCTAAATCTGTTCAAATCAAACATTATTACACTGTAAAAAAAATCCTTCATGTTGTCCCAAACACAAATTAAACGTTAACTTTTAATTTTTTTAACTTTTAAAATTGTGTTGTTTCAACTCATTTTCAGTCGATTCGAATGTTATCACTGAGTGTTATCAGCTGTCATACATCCACATAGTTAATCAGCTATAAATCACATACGGCTGCAGTCGGAAGTTAACAAGAATTATTTTTATTATTTATAAAATTTCCCATTAATTGTATCTTAGGCCAAATCCCAATTCTACCCCTTAGCCCTTCCCCTTACCCCTACCCTTCGTTTTGCGCGTTCACATCAAGGGGTAGTGGTGTCCCAATTCTCTTTAGCTTGAAGGCATAGGGCTAAGGGCAAGGGGTATACACCCCTTCGAATAAAGATTTTTCAGGAGCACACTTGAAACGAAGGGGTAAAAAGTTTCCCAGAATACACCTGCCACAACGGCAGTATTGCTGAACCTGGAAATAAGGAGATCCACAAATTAGTATTTTTTGTCATTATTACGAATTTTTACGACAAACAAAAACATGTTTTAATATATTCATAACTGCGTTCGTGTTTTACCGTCATGCTTTAAAAAAAAAAAACCACTAAATTTTGCGATCTATAACATAATCATAACTCTTGTACAGCAGTCCCACAACATTCTGACACTCGATGAAACTCGAATAGCCTCTCAGAAAAGTCTAGTGGCTGAGAATAAGTGTTTTACAGTGTCTGCTATAATGTTAATGCTGTTTTCGTGTGTTTACATAAATGAATACGGCCACTGTGTAAATACACAGTACAGTTACGATCTTATTGCCACATTAGATTGTTTTGATAACATAATATATCCCTTCAGTGATTTCCTGAAGATAAACACCAAAAAATAACACAACTGGAATAACTACAGCAGTCGCGATCGTCTGATCTCATATGAAGCAAGAGATCGCGATGATGTATGATGACCTGTGCAGGTGTTGAAGTGCTGTGCCAATTCTTAGGAGTAAATTTTGAAGCCCTTCCCCTTAACCCTCGGTTGTAAGGGCCAAGGGGAAAGGAAAGGGGTAGGGGTACAAAAATAGAATTGAGATTGGGCCTTATTAACGTCTACCCCTACCTCAACCCTAAACCTAACCATCACAGTAATGTAAAAACAGATCTGGATCTGGAGTCATCTCTATTAGTATAGCTGCTTAACCATGTCAATGGATGATTACAGCCTTCTGAGCCTACCAGTAGGCGCAGAAGGCCCCTACTGGCCCATATCTAGCAGCTGATATCCACTGATAACTCCCATTCAATCGAGTGATTACATTAGAATCGGGTGCTTATTTTAAAGCAGCTAAATATATTTTTGAGTGTAGATTTAATCAGTTAAAATACATGAATATGGTATAAATATACTGTATCTAGCTGTAGAAAAAAAGCCAGATCAAATTTGTTTAATTCTATGAGATATAGACAGTTTCTATATCTGTTTCTATACCTTAACATTCAGGGGCAAAACTGATGCAGCTCCATACTCCACAATACAGATTAAATCCAATGGTGTTAGAAATATTACGTAGAATTTAAAACACAATTGATTTATTGACATTATTACATAAATCTTGTTCTTATTTGTTTCATGTATGTTTAATTAACAAATATCAGTCACTTAAGGTGTATTAGTATTAACAATTAACAATTATGTTAAAAGCGTGTAATATAAATGACTGCAAATTTTATATGCAATCAAAATACATAAATCTGATTTGTTAGTCTTAAACATTTTTTTAAAGTGCATCATTCACTTATCACAATCCTGTGGGTTTATTTCTTTATTTGAACTCAAAAAGAATATGATAACACTTTAGTATAAGTAACAATTCATACCATTTACTGTTATCTTATTACCTGGCTATTATTAAGATATTAACTGTTTATTAGCACTAAACCAACTACTACCTTACAAGCTATTAATAAGCAGCTGTTTAATAGTATATTGAAGTCTTAGTTAATAGTTTGTAAAGTATGACTAAGGAATATATTTAGAAAAATGCTGGAAACCTGTAACCACTGACTTCAATAGAAAACACAAGACTGTAGAATACACAAGACATGTCACTTGTGTACTTTTGAATGGGGAACAGTGTAACGGTCAATATGGCCAATGAAGCCCCGCCTTCTAGTACAGGAGCCAATCATCGATCGTTATGGACTGACGATTCACCGGGGGAGGGGAGAGAGGGAGGATGAGACGCGAGTTTCTGCAGATGTTGTGTGATTGGAATAATGAAAAATTAAACTAAAGCGACAGTTGTTGTTTAATTGTATTGGTGATTCCTATTTAATCGTAAGCTTGGCAAGCATTTTTGGAGAACTTGATGTTTCCCATTCAAACAGAATGGCCGAGCGTACATACAGAGAGACATTTTAAAGATGGCCACTGAGTGAAATGACTTGCCTTAAAGGGACTTTGGTATATACAGTATAAGAACATATTTTTAAAAATGCTGTAAACCTGTAACCATTGACTTCTAATGTATTAGTTGTTCCTACTATGGAAGTCAATGGTTACAGGTTTGTAACATATTTGAAAACATCTTCTTTTGTGTTCAACAGCTAAAAAGAAACTTATTAAGCCCTGAAAACACCTGAGGGAGAGTAAATAGTGAATAAACATTCATTTTGGGTGAACTACCCCTTTAAGGAGATAAAAATTGTCATTCGTATCGCGCCGATGCCACGTCCCCATCCCTGTTTCCTCTCTGAAAGGAATGTCTCACTGAAGAGCCGTTTCTTATGGAAATACAGCTCGGCCCTGTTTGTTTATTTTGCTGATCGAGCAGAGCATGGCCGTGGGCGACCAGAGAGAAACTGAGAGTCGCAGACAGATGGAGCGAATCAGGCTGTGGGTATGAAACGGTTTACCTTGGGGCTGTGTTGACGACTGTGAGCCTCGTCCTCGGACCTCTCGCTGGACAAGATGTGGGTTTTGATGGCGTCCAGTGTGCGCAGCATCCAGTTGTGCTGACGGCGAATCTGTCTCTGCAGCTCCAGCCACTGCTGGGATATCATATGAAGCATGTCCCGGAGCCCTGCGTGCACATACACGGACATACAGTTAAAGTCAGAACCTTGAAGTTGAAAGTTGAAGGCCCCTACCATAGACACAGCGCAATAAGGCGCGAGATGTGTTTGGTGTGATTTGTTGACAGTTTCAGACCAGCGCAACTCTAATTTTCACGTTTTGCGCCACGCTGTTTAAATAGCAAACCCATTTGTGCCACATTGTGGACTCATGGGTGTACTGGTCTAAAAAGGAAGCGTGTTAGGGCACAATGTTGGCACATTGCTATTTTAAAGAACTGAAATAGACTGCGTCATTGACCATCTAAAAGCAGGTCTAAAGTTAGAGTGCGTTAATTATGTGCCTATGAGGGTCTAAACACTTACACATTGCTTAATACACACAGGATGTACAGCAATACACAAATATCTTAACATATGTAAAAAATTTAGGATTAAAATGTTACAAAAATTCTTTTTTTCTACATGAATATAAAAACCACTGCCTACATGACTTTACCTCAGGGGGCTTTTTTCAATTTATTCATGAAAATTAGCATTTGTATAGTGTTATTATTATTAGCAGTATTATTTATTATATGCATATTCATATTTGTTTCAATAAAAACAAGTTTAGATTTGACCACCTGTTGGGTTTTGGAGACGTCTACATCACCATATGGGGCATAAGAATAGGACGTGTGTTTGGATATGTGTTTTGTAACTCCAAACACTTTTTTTAAACACACTTCGTTATTATTGTTCATTTATTCGTTTGCTGATAATTAGAACTAATTTAGAAATAGTTTTAAAACAAATCTTTACGCTTAACAAACAAAATTCAATATGTAGGCTAATGAATGTCTTCAGTGGAGTGCGTACAACACCGTTTCCTTATCCATCAAAGTAAAGGAGTAAAGAGTAAAAATAAAGAGAAAGAGAAAGTAAAGAGGCCAAAGGGAGGAGACTCGTTCTTTATCTTCGCGCTACAGATGCTGTTTAACTGTTTTTTTCTCTAGTGAAGCGTTCAGTTTTTCCACTTACAAAGTCCGCCAGGTAAATAGCAAATGTGCCAAGGTGTGATGCAACTGACTTTTAAAGGGAATGGGAGATGAGACTCTGATTGGTTTAATGCACGTTATGCTCAAAACACAACCAGAACTCATTAAGAGAATAAGCACAACCCTGATAGACCATGCGCCTGTGCGTAGAGCGTATTTTTCCATCCTTAAAGTAGCAAAAGTGGATTTGGATGCACCCCTAATGCTTTTGCGCCATGCACTTTAGACTTTGAGCCTAGATCATTCAAATAGAGCCCGAAGTCTTTTTTAAATATTTGCCAAAATGTTTCCCAGAGCAAAGACATTTTCACATTAATTCCTATAATATTTTTCCTTCTGGATGAAGTCTTATTTGTTTTATTTCTGCTAGAATAAAAGCAGTTTTTAATATTTTTAAAACCATTTTAAGGTGGAAATTATTACCCTTTTTACTCAATTGTCTACCGTACAAACAATTGATATACAATGACCTGCCTAATTACCCTAAGTTATCTAATTAACCTAGTTAAGCCTTTAAATGACCCTTTAAGCTGAATACTCTGTCGTCATTTGCTCACCCTTTTCTTGTTTCAAACCTTTTTGAGTTTCTATCTCCTGTTAAATACTATAGAAGACGTTTTGAAGAATGTTGGAAACCTGTAACCATTGACTTTCAAAATGTTTGTTTTTCCTACTACAGAAGTCAAATGGTTACAGGTTTTCAGCTTTCTTCAAAATACTGTTGAATAGAAGAAACTAATAAAGGTTTGGAAGCACTTGAGGGTGAGTAAATTGTGAGTAAATGTTAATTTATTAGGTGAACTCTGTCTTTTTTGACATAAGAAATTAAACACAAGGTTATGCTAAAAGCACACTAAAATCTCACAAGTTCAAAAAGTGTTGGTTATATCTGTAAATGTAAATAGCTGAGGAAGAAATCGTGTGAGTATCAGTATATTAGATTTGTCAAATCATTTAAATTTAGAATATTCCTGAAGAAAACTTCAATCAGACAACAATTTGGGCGTTTAAATTAGTGGTGTCCAAACTCGGTCCTGGAGGTCCGGTGTCCTGCAAAGTTTAGTTCCAACACCAAAAAGACAAACCTGGGCTAGCTAATCAAGCTCTTATTAGACTTTCTAGAAACATCCTTGCAGGTGTATTGAGGCAAGTTGGAGCTAAATATCTGCAGGACACCGGCCCTCCAGGACTCAGTTTGTTCATCTCTGGTTTAAATGGTTTAGAAACTCAGAAGGTCTAGCTGGAGTGACTTAAATTTGCGGATATTTTTAATGTCCAAACGGCAACATTACACATATGTAAAAAGAAAAAAATGATACCCTTTAATGCACACAATTCTGTACAGCATTTTATGCAGTTAACCATAAAAAAACACACATTAAACAGTTCACTAGTATGCCATTTAAATGCACCCTTTGCATTAGGCACATACATATATACGTAAAGATGGCTAATGTCAGCCAATGGGCAGAACACCCACTTAAACCCTACAGTGCCATCCAGCCGGCCCGTCCCACACATACACATCCCCCTACAGTTGTTTTTTAATGAGCCTTTAATGTGCTGTGATTTAACCATTTATCACGACTCACCCTTAATGATCCAACAGACGCACTTCGCTTTTCTTTTTTCCCTCTTAAACTCAAACACATCACTAATAATAACGCTCGTGGCATTATCATAATCACCACCATCATCTAAATCATTAAAACCAACCTCTGGTAAAAAATAAAATATTGAACAAGTTAAATGATAATATCTTCCCCGATGCTTGCTAATCAACAGATGGGAAGGGGGAGAAAAAAAACAAGGCATGTGATTTTCATGCCACTTGATGGTGGTGACCCGAGACAGACCACGAGTGTGTTTTTGCATCTGATGAGGACTCGAGCTTTGGGTTAATCCCTCAGTATTATGGGGCGCTTCTATATTCCGAACCCATCATGTGTCCGCTGCGTGGCGACCGGCCACAATCAGCATCTCCGTCTGCAAATCCTATTTGTTCAAAGTAATTAAAAAGCATAAATTAAGATAAATACGGTGGAGGCGGAAGTCGGGCTTCTGGAGTGTGACCCCGCATTGTGCCTGGATCAGGCCTCGACGGCGTTCGCTGATGGAAACGGCTACTCATACCTGAGGAGTGATGCCCGTCTGCCGAGTTGCTAAGATACGGGACAATAATGGTCAAGATGGGAAGTTGGTGGAGATTTGCGTCTAATTACAGAAGTGGAACTAAAGCAGAACATATTTTCTTGTATTTATATCTTTTATTTTTCTTGCGTTTTGTGTACCAAATAGACACCAAATGAGATCTAAAAAAGATCTCAGGTATCAGAGTTACATCTTCATTCATCACCTGTGTGGAGGTGATGGAGTTTGCATGTTCTCCCCGTGTTCATGTGGGTTTCCTCCGGGAGGCACAAAAACATGTGGCACAAGTGAATTGGGTAAGCTAAAACTGTCCGTAGTGTGAATGAGTGTGTATGGATGTTTTCCAGTGATGGGTTGCAGCTGGAAGGGCATTTGCTGTGTAAAACAAATGCTGGAGAAGTTGGTGGTTCATTCCGCTGTGGCGACCCCAGATTAATGGGTTCTAAGGATTAAAGGGACTAAGCCGAAAAGAAAATGAATGAATGAATGAATGAATGAATGTATTTATACAGTGGGAGAAATAAGCATTGAACATTTCATGTTTTGTCCTGCGAATAATATTTCTAAAGGAGCTGTTGACATGGAATTAAACCAGTTTTTGGTAAAAGCCCAAACAATACAAACATAAAAAAATAATAATAATAAATAAATAAATAAATTATAAAATTAGTTATTTGTAATAACAATGGAATGACACAAGGAGAAAGTACTGAACTACTGAAATGTATTTAATACTTTTATATAAAAGGCTTGTTTGGTGATGCCAGCTTAAAGACGCCTCTCATATGGAGAATAAAGCCACATGCATTGCTCAAGTGTGAGTTTTTCACAGACTTCTGCAAAGTGTAAAAATCTTGAAGGTTTTATGGGTCTTGTCTATTAAATCTGAGCTTTATTTTGTATTTTACATTAAATTCAAACAGTTGATTGGCTGAGCCATTCAAGCTGCTTTATTTTCTTTCTCTGAAAGCATTTGAGAGTTTCCTTGGCTGTGTTTTGGATCAACTGTCCAGCCTGGTTTCATCTTCATCATCATGCTAATTTAGATGTTGGACTGAAGCAGCTAATATTTATTTACACTGAGGAAGGGCAGAGGGTTGCTGAAGAACTACTGAGAGATTTCAGTTGCTGTCTGGGCTTTCACTGCCTTTTTACACCTCCCTTTCTTCATGTGTTCAATACTTTTTCCCTGTGTCATTAAATTTTATTAAACATAACTTAATTTGTAAATGAATTAGTTTTGTTTTCTTTGCATATATGGATTTCTTTGGTTGTTACCAAAATCCGGTGGAATGTTCAAGTCAATGGCACCTTTAGAAATATGTTTTCTGAGAAAAATGGTGACGTGTTCAGTACTTTTGCCTCTATGTATAGTCTTAACATAACCATTTGATTAGAAAGTGGAAATTTGCATGAACTTGCTAAAAGCTTTAGATTGCCAATGGTGCAGAAATCTGATTTATGGCCATACATGAACATGATATGCAAAAGAAATGCTTGGTTGCTGTATATTTGTCAACTAAATGGTTGAATACATAATTATATATACAGTATATATTATATCATATATAATTATTTGCAATATTTTGAATAAATTGTCATACATCAGATTCAATATGGTAGAAATGATTCAAAAGGCCGAAATAGTGAGGAAAAAAAACTTCATGTTTTATAGAATTCTTGATTTTATTTTGTTTCCCAAGATCGTAAATCTTAATAATAAAGTATTTGGGAATAAATAATGCAATAGTACATGGACATTGCGATCAGCATGAGCTGCATATGATATCTAACAATATTACAGTAATTTTACTGTGTAAAAGTCTTGGGTCAGAAGGATTTTTAAAAGAAATGAATACTTTTATTCAACAAGAAAGCATTATATTGATCTAAAGTGCCATAAAGACATTTACAGTGTTACAAATGGTTTTTATAGTGTAAAAACATTCTATTAAAAAAAAATCATAAAAAAATTATAATAAAAAATGAGTGTTTGGAGATCACATATGTCATTTCCGTACACTAAACTTGTATTATTCAGCTATGCCTATACAGATTTTCAATCTATGACACTTTTAAAAATTAACATGTGCCCTATTTACTTTACACACATTTGCAGTAATGATTGATAGAGACTATTTCAATAGAGCAAAGAAGTACAGTAGTGGGCCCTTTAAGAAGCTCCCTATGGACACTTAGGTTATAGTAAAGGTGCAGGGGTGCATGTTTGTGTTTGTATAGTTGGCAGGGAGCTGTCGTCATGCTGTGGCACCACAGGACAGGGCTGTCGGGGCATTATAAGCCTCGCTCCTGTCTCCAAGAACCATCTGCATATTTAATGGCAGCCGGCTTTACCCAGCGGAGAGCAGACATACCAGCAGGGAGGTCAGCGGAGTGGATTTGTGCATTTGCCGAGCACTCTGCAAGACTCTTCAGGTGAATAATCACAGATATTGTGGAGGAACGAGTGTCTGTGATGGCCTCTGACTCCTCAACCTGCTGTTCTTAATTCCTGCTCTCTTCATATGCGCTTTTGGAGGCGGCTGTCTCTCCGCTTTATCCCAGAACTCAATTCAGCGGGCCGTGCGCCATTTGTAATGTATGTGAAAAGGCGTGCGCTCGGCGGTTCGGAAGCGGTTACTTGGGGATTTATAAATTCTGAAGGTCACTATGTTAATACAAACATTAATAATAAATGTGCGGCTCGGCAGAACTGTACCTGATTTGTGGGAGGTGATGAGTTCCAGAAGCTGCCGTCCCTCCTCCAGGAGACTGTCTTTCAGAGAGCTGTGACTGTCCACGTTCAGTTTGAAACTCTGCACACACACACAAAATGACATGTCAGTGGAAGTTCGTTTTTTTTTTCTTCTATTATTCACACTCTCTGCCGTCTTCAGATCTCCCATTAGAACATCTTAGCACACAAATACACACAAACAAATTAACCAACAGGGGGATTGTATTGTTTAAATAATGCTCTATGACCGCATTTCATGAAACAAATAGCAATCAGGTCTTAATTTATTAGAATATGTAAAGAGTTAATACAGCTAGGGAAAATTTTTTTAACCATTTTTCAGAACCACAATTACTGAGTTAATCAGTTATTCTGGATTTACTAAATAAAGGTTTGAGTAAAAAGGTATAGTACACACAAAAAGGTAAATTCTGTCTTATTTACTGACAATTCAACATAATGAGCTTCTTTCTTCTGATTAACATAATATATAAATATATATATAAATAAATAAATACATACTGGTAACTGGTAGCCATAGATTTTTATAGTTTTTGTTTTTCCTATGGAAGTCAATGTCTACAGGTCTAGAATATATATATTTATTTATTAATTTTGTGTGTGCAGTAGAAAAAAGAAACTTATAAAGGGTTTAATTCACATGAGAATAAGTTATGGTGTGTTCACACCAGACACGAATGAAGCGTAAAGCGTAAGTAATTTACATAAGTGGTCCTCAGCCACTAGGCTGCATGCGTACCGGTACCAGTCCGTGGATCAACTGGTACCGGGTTGCACAAGAAATTATTAATTATTTCAGTTTAATTTATTATCTGAGTCTGAACGATCTTTTATTTTGAAAAATGACTGTATTCTCTAGGTTACATTTTGGTCATTTGAGAGCACAAATTTAAGCCACAAGCAGCAAAATGAGTAAGAAACATGTCTGTGGAAACTTTCTTTGCTAAGGGGAAAATGACCCACAAACTGCCAAGGAATAGATCCGCAACCCATTTGTCAACAAATCAGGTGAATCCACCATGGCTGAGCAAGAAGACGATCAACTGCTGGAGATCCCAAATGATGGTGCCCTTATATGGGCCGTTTGCATATTGTGTCTTTTCTAGAGTTCACGCAAGTCAGTAGTTTCCAATGGAGGTGCACAGCTTGCGTGCACAAGCAGCTAACGTGCTCTCACCTTCCAGACTAGACCCACCGGGTTGAAAAAATCCCGCGAGCACACCGTGAGTCATGTGACAAGAATTGACCGATCAGCTTCAGCTTGTATAAAAAAAACTTGTATCAGAGTTGCAGCAATGTTTTGTCAGCTTGTCTTCCTCTAAGAAAAGGTTGATGGTCGCCTAGCAAACCCCCCACGCCCCATCCCCGGTCTGTGGTTTGACGAGCGAATAAAGTGGGTAAACTCAAAACGTTCACTCTGAGCATCTATTTATGAGCGAATAGTGTGATTTATTTACATATGCCGCATCTTGTGTGAACACACCATAAGTAAGGCCCATTCCCAATTCTATTTTTGTACAGCAGTTTGCTTTTATAAGCAGTTTTCTTATACCAAATATATAGTAAACAGGGAATATGCAAAATTAACCAAATGCAAAACTAATTAAACAAACAAAAGATAAAAGTTTCAATTTAATCTTCAATTATCAAAGCAATTGCAATAGAAAATATGTGAATGATAAATATTTGATTGCTCACAGCTTGCTCTTTTATAACTTAGGAGTTTGATTGACTCTCTCATCTTTATTTCATCTAAGAATCAAAAATCAGATTTTTTCCTTTTTATTTTCTTTCTCCAAACAAATCAATAGTAAATAGCTGATATACAGTATCAGTATAGATCTATAAAACGTATAAATTGAGTGTGGACAGCTGCTCATACTGTATCATTCATTTTATGGTGAGAAATATCTGATTTCAAATCAGTCTGATTGTAAATCACTTTACAAACCGACACTCAAAAAACGTGTGCGATAATCTCAGACCTACAGCTATGTGAGAAAGAACTGAGATCTCATCGGGATGTTTCTTTCTCTACAGGACTTAACGTGGCATGGGTTTTCTTGAACTTGCCATCCGTTTCCATCCCAGTGAAACAAACACTCATAAGTCATATTAAGTGCTTGAGCAAGAATGTATATAATCTCCCGCTGCGCTGTCGACATACAACCTTTAAACACCCTTCACACACTCCTTGATCTCAAACGAGCATTATTCATACATCCTCAGAGGAATGAAGCCCATCTCTCTGTATTTGTCCGAGTCTATATCCCGCCATCCGCACGCTGCTGAATTATTAACAAACGACAGCCATCCCTCTAATTCATCATCCGCGGCATAAACTAATATTCAAATGACGTTATAAAACTGAAGCCGTTTCTCCCACAGTCGCGCCCTCCAGAGAATGACCTCAGACTGAGCAACTGCACTCATGTCTCTTGATTTTCTGTCTTCAAGTCAGCATGAAATGGAAGTTGAGATAGTCTTTTCTTCTCTTTGTATGCCCGCATGCCTGAATAAAAGCTTATGAAAACTTGTTTCTGTCATAGAGTGTGTGCGTGTGTCTGTGTATCTTGTATACCTTATGTTGTGGCGACCAAATGTCCCCACAAGTATAGCAATACCAATAAATTTTCACTTCATGGGGACATTTTTTTGGTCCCCATGAGAAAAATGGCTCATAAATCTCACAGAATAAAGTATTTTGAAAATGCAGACTGTTTCCTGTGAGAGTTGGGTTTAGGGGTAGGGTTGGGAAAGGGGTTTAGAATATACAGTGTGTACAATATAAAAATCATTACGTCTTCGGGAAGTCCCCATAAAGATAGCTGTACAAGTGTGTGTGTGTGT
>CAIGQZ010034910.1:15028891-15036391 GCA_903798205.1 Danio tinwini
AGACAGACAGACAGACAGACAGACAGACAGACAGACAGACAGACAGATAGATAGATAGATAGATAGATAGATAGATAGATAGATAGATAGACAGATAGATAGATAGATAGATAATATATCTGAACATGAAAAATCCGAATATGAGCTTTGCCACTGCCATACATCCAATTCCTATGTGGGGAATGGTATTCTGTAAAAAATTTAGAAAAATTGGTGAGAATACCGTGCCAAAAAGCAGAAGTCTCTTACCTCTATCTTTTTCCAGACATTATCATAGTTGTCTTGGTGCTGAATATCCGATAGCAGTTGCTTTATTAATGGTGTGCACTGGATCATCATCTTTGGTGCATTAGGCGCCTCACCCGATACATTTCTTGCCCTGGACTCTGGTGAACTCCGTGCCCCCTCATCCTCAGACATCAGTTCGCTGAGAGGTCCAGATTCAATACTGTCATCCAGAGAAGGAGCCACGTCGCTTGAGGAGGTAGGAGAAAACCGCCCGGTTCGGGACGGCTTCTTATAGGGGTGCAGCAAATGGAGATCAGTGCTGCTCTCCCAATCAGGATTGATCTCGGTGAGCTCCCAGTCATCCACATCCTGAATAGACTCCTGTAGGCCTCTTTGGGGTAAAGCCTGAGCAAGGCTTTCCAGCTTCATCGCCAGCATCTCTGTCTTTTTCAGCTGGGCAGGAAGAGCGAGGAATTCATCTGAACCATACCAGTGCTCTTTGAGGTTGCCTGATACATTGGAGATACACAGAGCGTTCTGGTTCATGATCCACAGGGAATTTGCTGTGGGGGCTTGATCATCAGGACTGGAGGACATTGCACGTGGCTCGTGGTCTGTAATATCCTCTCCTGAAGATGGCGGTGGGCTGGAAGAGTCACTGTAAGCCTGCTTTGCTTTGGAGTGCATAGTCTTAAGGCTTGACAAGTGTTTCTGCTTGCTAAATTCCTGCACAGCTTCAGATGAGCGTCTTTCAAGAGGGACTTGACCAGACCTTTTGAGTCCTATGTGCAAGTTCCCTGCATTGAGACTCTCATAGGATTGGCTCCCGCTGCCTGGATAAACTGATTTCAGCTCCAGCCAAAATTTAGATCGATCTAGTGTATCCAAAAGAGAAGGTGTGCTTCTGCTCAAGTCAGCCTGGTACTGAAGAGGTGAAGGTCTACCAAACCTGGTATCTCCATCACCCTCCAGGTACATGGGTTTTTTAGGCAAGGGCTGTGTTGGAGATAGTTCACTCCTAAAGCCACCTTGAAGAGGCCTCTTGGAAAGGCCAAAGTTGCAATCTTCCTGCATTGCTGAATCTGGTCCACCTTCTTCTTCTTCTTCTGTGGGGTTACTGATTGTCTTTTGAGGTTTTTGGGTGGAGGTAACAGACTCTTCTGTAGATGAAGCTGACAACTGATTCTGTCTGGAGGCTGCAATGTTGAGGAGATCCACACTCTGAAGCAGCTCTGGAAAGTCTTTCTCCAGCTCAGGATAAAGCGAGTGTGGTCCTCGACCTTCTGGGTCTTCAATCGGACTGTAGTCACTCAGTTCATAAGCAGTGATGCCGCAGTCAAGGGAGAAGTAGTCTCTACTGCATTTAATGGTCAGTTGACCAGAGTCATCCACTTCAGTCAAAGAGTCCAGCCGAGCCTAATGACAATTGAGACAAAAATATTGTTTTCAAATCTAGTCAAATCTTTCCTATGATATCCTAAAACTACTTTGGGATATGCAAGTACAATGTGGTGCAAGTATCTGCTAGGGTTGCCTATTCTAAATTAAGGCTGAGTGATATTGAAAAAAAATCAAAGCCCCAAATTGTATAATTTCTTGTGCCCAAATTGTTTACATTTTCTTGAAATCTTACATAGTCACAGGCCTTACAGTAAACAAACATTCAATTTATTAAGGTTATTGCTAATTTCTTCTTATTATTATAATTATTATTATTATTATTTTAGCGTTTTTTCTCCTTTATTATGATAAGACAGTGCATATTACAGACAGTATATCACCCTGCAGCCCAAGACTGGTTACTCACTGAAGCTAAGCAGGGCTGAGCCTGGTCAGTACCTGGATGGGAGACCACATGGGAAAAATTAGGTTGCTGTTGGAAGTGGTGTTAGAGAGGCCAGCAGGGGGCGCTCAACCTGTGGTCTGTGTGAGTCCTAATGCCCCAGTAAAAGTGAAGGAGACACTACACTGTCAGTGGGCACCGTCTTTCGGATGAGACGTTAAACCGAGGTCCTGACTCTCTGTGGTCGTTAAAAATCCCAGGGCACTTCTTGTAAAGAGTAGGGGTGTAACCCCGGTGTCCTGGCCAAAGTCCCTTAATTGGCACTTTTCCATCATGGCCTCCTAATCATCCCCATCCATCGAATTGGCTCTATCACTGTCTCTTCACTCCACCAATAGCAGGTGGGTGGTGAGCGCACTGGTGCCGTTATCCTCTGGCTGCCGTCGCATCATCCAAGTGGATGTTACACACTGGTGGTGGTGTGAAGAGACTTCCCTCATGATTGTAAAGCACTTTGGGTGTATGGCCATACACAATAAATGCGCTATATAAATACACATTACATTACAGTAAAGCATTGGAAGCAGAGAGAGGAAGGATCGGCAAAAGACCTCAAGTCAGGAATCGAACTCGATTAGGCTATTGGTGCTAATCAATGGTTAATCGATGTGACTATTGCAGTTTGGCACATTGCTATATTAATGCTGAAACAATATATTGAGCAGCCTTATTCTGAATGTCTTTGGTGAAGGGTATAGCAAAATGATTTTAGGGAAAAATCCCAGTAGAGCATTGCATAACTACGTTCTCAACCTTGTGAATTAGCAAGAGATGTACTTTTATTAAAGGGTGAACCCGCTTTAGGTGGTTTTATTTGGATGATGTTTTGGAGATGTATCTGACCTGGTCGTGATCCTGGCTGAAGGCTTGCAGGATGTCAGTCTGCCGGGTGTAGTTCCCGTTGGAGTCCTGCAGGCCCTGAAGAAGCCTCTCTTTCAGAACCAACACAGACACTCGCAGCTGGTGCCACAGGAGCTGCACACTCCGGATGTCCACTATGATGTTCACAGAGTAGGACAGGAGCTTTAGGGAGAACTCTGTCTCCAACAGTGCGTGGATCTGCTCGACATGATCAGATATGTCTTCACAGATGTCCTATCAGACAGACAAATGCACAGAAACTCATCAGATATGAAGATCTGCAATTGAAATGCATGGAATTATACATGATATGATGGGTACATCTCTCGGGAAATACGCCATTTCTGATGATCTCGACTACTTTCCTAAAATGCTAATGAACTTATTTCCATCAGCAACCTAGAAATCATTCCAGACACATCTCTCTAAAGAGTTTTTAGATGAAAGACACTGAAAGTTGAAAGACAAAATGGTTTATATGAATTATAGTTGTTGAGAAAAAAAAAAAAAAAACGTGCGTCATCATCAGTACTTTCTGAATTCTGAGAGAGATTGCAAAAGATTGAATTACTCAACAGGATATATCTGCATCATGCATACCAATTACTATTATTAAGGTTGCTGATAGAAATAGCTCAGATTTCTGGACATTTCCCCAGTCTTAGTATTTAATATTATTTTAATAAAAAGGTATTAACATCAGTCAAGTCTACTTGTCGTCCACCTACCTTCATCCAGGCACAAGCACAAAAACATCATCACATTATGCATTCATGTGAGAGGAAGTAGAAGGAGATTTGAGTCATTTTCACATGACATGTGAATAATACAGAGAAGGTCTTAGAATATACCAAAATACACCATATTGTCCATATAGTATCCCTTGTTTGTTTCTGTTTAGAAAATGGCATTCACTCCCATTAAAATATTTGGGGTCATTATATACAGCTGAAGTTAAAATTATTCACCCTCCTGAATTATTAGCTCCCCTGTATATTTTCCCCCCCAATTTCTGTTTAACGGAAAGAAGATTTTGTCAACACTTTTCTAAATATAATAGTTTTATTAACTCATTTCTAATAAATATGGAAATTTCTAATAAATGGAAAAATACATTCCTCTGTAAAAAGTCTTGGTGTTATTTTTGACTCTTAAGCTTAAATTTGATCGCCAAATTAATGCGGCTAACAATCCAGTTTAGAATTCAGTACAAAGTACTATTGTATGTTTTTAAATGCCTCCATGGCCTGGCCCCTGAGTATATTTCTGAGCTAGTTAATATACAGCAACCCCTGAGATCTCTTCGCTCTAAGGATCGACTTTATTTGCAAGTTCCACGATCACGCTTGAAATGTCGAGGTGATAGAGCTTTTTCAGTAGCAGCTCCAAGATTTTTGAATGATCTTCCACTCTCTTTAAGATCCTCTCCAACTTCTGAGTCTTTTCAAAGGTCACTGAAAACACATTTATTTTCTTTAGCTTTTAATCACATGTTGTGAGTTTATGTATTTTGGTTCCTTATATGTTTGCATGTATTACGTGTTTTATGTTTTATGTGCTCTAAAAAAAAATTGAGTTGAATAAATGACTGATTTCTTTTATCTTTGCCATGATGACAGTACATCATATTTTACTAGATATTTTTCAAGATACTTGTATTCAGCTTAAAGTGACATTTAAAGGCTTCATTCATTCATTCACTTTCTTGTCGGCTTAGTCCCTTTATTAATCTGGGGTCGCCACAGCGGAATGAACCGCCAACTTATCCAGCACGAAACATACACTCTCATTCACACTCATACACTACGGACAATTAAGCCTACCCAATTCACCTGTACCGCATGTCTTTGGACTGTGGGGGAAACCGGAGCACCTGGAGGAAACCCACACGAACGCAGGGAGAATATGCAAACACAGTATCACAATACTCACACAGAAACGCCAACTGACCCAGCCTAGCCAAGGTTCGAACCTGCGACCCAGCGAACATTTCAAGGCTTAACTAGGTTAATTACGTTAACTAGGCAAGTTATTATGCAAAATATTGCTTAAGGGGGCTAATACATTTTTTTATTCTAGCCAAAATAAAACAAATAAGACCTTCTCCTGAAGAAAAAATATTATAGGAAATACTGTGGAAAAAAATCCTTGCTCTGTTAAACATAATTTGGGAGATATTTGAAAAAGAAAACAAAAAGTCACTGGAGGGCTAATAGTTGTGACTTCAACTGTATATTAATATTATTACACTTGCTAATTAACTGGATGTCAGCCAGCTATCATATCCGTAACACAAACATAAAGGTTTTTCTGTTTGTTTGTTCCTTGCAGCATCTGGTTCATCCTATGTGAAAGTCACAGCAGTGAAGAGCACATTTACAGCCGTGGGTCACTATAGGTCTGGGAGGCTTTTCTTTTACTGTCACTGTGATTCAAATCATAAAGCATGCAGCCAGAAGGTGATATTAAAAGTCTAGTTTCAGAAGCAGAGCTAATTTCAGAAGATGAGATCACAAAACAGAATAACATGAGGTGGTTTAGATACAGTGCACAGCAACTGCATATGTACAGTGGCCCAAAAAAGTACTTGGAGACTTTAGTATCAGCTTACTAATGTCATTTAGCTAGATTACAATTGCATGAAAAGTCAAATAACAACTGTTTTCCTTCAATTTCGCACTAAGAGTGTACCTTCAATGTGCAAATGCTGTTTGGAGCCACTAATGTGTTTGGATCATGTCATGTTCTCCTCCCCCATCCGGAGGAAGGCCCAGCTGCTAGAAAACTCTCACAGTTGCCTCAATTTGTCCAAACTTAACACAATGTCATTTATAAAATCTTCAGAACAATAGGACGTTTTATTAAGGGCGTAATTCATCCTTTTGATATTTTGCTAAATAATAAAATACAATAAAATAATTAATTAAGTCATTTGTAATCAAATTCAAAATATCAGTGGTAATAGCAAACAAATGAAAACAGAACTTTTTAAAGGGGACCTATTATGCAAAAATAACTTTTATAAGGAATTTAAACATAAATATAAATATAACCAGCTTCTAATGGTAAAAATTATTAATTAAATTTTTTATAATCACACTTGATAAAAACATTCTGCAGAAACACTTTGATTGACATTCTCCCTTTGTACGTGTCATCAGTGGGGAAAGTCCCACCCATTAATGATGATCTCTCCCTCATTAGCATAGGATGTTACTCTTATTTTTGAATCTGCCTCTATGCTGACACATAGGCATTTGTAGCGCCGCCTTCTTTTGAAAAAAACACAATTTCATTTGAATTTAAAGCGACAAGTCACCAAAATGACACAATTAGCATCAAAGTCTAAAAGAGGCAGTTTCAAGGTGTTATAAAACATTATTTGTGTTGTATCTTGAGCTGAAACTCCACATACACACTCTAGAGGCATCAGAAAGTTATTTTACATCTTGTAAAAAGTGGCATAATAGGTCCCATTTAAGCTATTTTTCTGTTACTTTCAATGTAATGTGCCATTGTGGTGTTTTATTAACATTACATGTCTGTCGCCAGGGTGGTTTGGGTGGTTGGAACGACCCACCTCCCACGGCCAAAAGATCCAGAATTTGTCCTTTTAATTATTTTATGTAATAATTAATTGTATTAAAATGTCATGAACAATCACTAATACAATCTGAATATATTTCTAAAGCACTCTAAAAGCTAAAATAATATTTAGCAAATTGTTTTTCACAATATATTGTATTATTGAATATCGCTATATGTCTACCCCTATGGGAAGCCCCCATAAAAAAGCACAACTCCATTTTGTAGTATAAATAGATTAAGTAGTGTGTTCACACTGAAAACTCTAAAAATATTAAGTGAACTTTAAATTCCCGGATGATGCACTTATTCAACCGTTCAGGCACGTGCACACATAGGGCTCAACCTGTGCAGTGTACATGCCCTTTTGAGTCTGGGATATAAAGTGCCCTTCTAATATAAATGAAATGTAAGTGCCCCTCCCCACCCCCCGTTCTTCAGTTCGCGATCCTACCATCTACCAACCCCCACCACCCGCTCTTCAGTTTAGTTACTTCGCGTTCTTGCCATATTGTGCCCTTATATATTCTGCACATGCCCTTTGGAAAGCCTCTGCACGGGCCTGCAACCGTTAATATGAAGTGTGGAATGATGGACACTTCACGCACTCAGCGGCGGCTGCTTTGCTCACATAATGGAAGGGGCGGAGCTTTCGGGCGCTCATGTTGTACATAACTTTATTTTGAATTTTAAAAGAGGGTGATTTATAGCGCCTCCCGATGGTGAATGCATATATACTCATGGCAGGTTTTATTTGGCGACGGTAAAAACATCATCAGGGAAGTGGTTTGAATTTCTGTTTAGTAAAAAAACTTTACTGTTTCATTTAGGATGACACTACATTCATATACTATGCTGTTGAGTGTATAAGTGCATAAGTACCTACAGTAGTGCATAAGTGCATAGTGTATATTGCGCAATTTGGGATGCAGCTTTCGTTTTTGGTATTCCAAAAAGCATGCATTTAATTCTAAAAGCTAATG
>CAIGQZ010034910.1:15041391-15042999 GCA_903798205.1 Danio tinwini
CTAGAACTCGAACCACTGACCTTCTTCCACAGTGCCGCCTCTTAAAGGAATATCCCCCCTTAAATTCTGCCATTGTTTACTCACCTGTTCAAAACCTGTCTGAGTACTTTATTTCTGTTGAACACTAGTGTTGAGGGTAACGCATTACAAGTAATGTGAGTAATGCTAAGTTACAAGTTAAGTAATGTGCTACTTTTAAAAATTCAGTAATGATATTTGTGTTACTTTAAAAAAATGTAATGCAAGTTACTTTTCAGTTTTAATTAATTCACTTTTAAAATAATTAATTGCTGAATTAAAAATTTATGTAGTCACGTTGAATCTAATGATAATGAGAGAATGAACAGAAACCAAGATGCCAGGTCAGAGCCTTACATTTCTGCGATGGAAGCATTCTCTACAGTGGCCGGAAAGTGTGAAAAACAAAGTGAAACACTTTTACGAAGCCCGAGACAAATGTACATTTTGGAAAACATTTTTACCTATCATTAGACACAATTACACAGGAAAAACGATTTTACCATGGACGAAACAAATTTACATTTTAGAACAAAAATTAACAAGACGCAAAACACTTTTACTAGTCCTGAAACTAATTTACAATGACAGATTCTTTATGAAAGGGAATGTAACACACCAGAAGTGACGCGGAATCTACCACACACCGGAACATATCAGCTCTTGTGTAACTTTGTAGACACAGGATAACACGAGTCCAAAGGCGCAGGTTAACACGAGTCTACAACTATAAAAAACATGGTTTGACCAACTGCAATAAAACATTGTTTTGTCATTTAGAGGTATTCTGAGAAAATATCAGCGTGAGAGTATGTACAGTGTATATTCTACAATTTATCAATATATATATGGGGCAATGCAGTGGCGCAGTAGGTAGTGCTGTCGCCTCACAGCAAGAAGGTCGCTGGTTCGAGCCTCGGCTGGGTCAGTTGGCGTTTCTGTGTGGAGTTTGCATGTTCTCCCTCTGTTCGCATGGGTTTCCTCCGGGAGCTCCGGTTTCCCCCACAAGTCCAAAGACATGCGGTACAGGTGAATTGGGTATGCTAAAATTGTTTGTAGTGTATGTGTGTGAATGAGAGTGTATGGAAGTTTCCCAGAGATGGGCTGCGGCTGGAAGGGCATCTGCTGCGTAAAACATGTGCTGGATAAGTTGGTAGTTCATTCCGCTGTGGCGACCCCAGATTAATAAAGGGACTAAGCCGAAAATAAAATAAATGAATGAATGAATATATGCTTATTCATTCATTTTCCTTTGACTTAGTCCCTTACTAATCAGAGGTCGCCACAGCATAATGAACCGCCAACTAACACTCTCATTCACACTCACACACTCATTCACTACGGCCAATTTAGTTTATTCAATTCACCTATAGCGTGTGTCTTTGGACTGGGGGGAAATCTGAGCACCCAGAGGAAACCCACGCCAACACGTACAGCGAGAACATGCAAACTCCACACAGTTATTTACGTTATTTAAATTATTTATATTATTGCCAGTACTTATTGATGTTATTAATGTATTTTTAAACAAATAACTGCAGCCAAAATACATACATGAGAAACCTGGGAGTGTCTATAAGAATATGTATG
>CAIGQZ010034910.1:15073547-15102803 GCA_903798205.1 Danio tinwini
ATATATATATATGTTGTTTAAATGGATTTTAAAAATCATTAAAATCTTATTTGAAGCTGTTAAAGAAATCTAGTCAGCGAAAAACTTTTTTGTCTTCTATAGATTTATGTGTATTTTTTATATTTAAGCACAAGGGTTAAAGCATAACTGAAACTTCATCATGTCTGGTGAGCTCTGTAAAGAGAAACCTGGGATCGATAAGCTTTCCTCAGGGCAGATTGGTCCCATTAGAAATCAGTGAAGACATCTATATTGCGTGCTTGCAGAGCAGACAGTGTTGACGATTATACTGAGAGCAATCCAGTTCTGCATTCTCCCTTTACAAGGTCAAAAGAGGAGAAATGTATACAGTAGGACATCTGCTTATTATACACACAACGTAAAGCTTGAATCCAGACAGCAGAAGTGTGAGACTCTCTGCAGGTAACATTCCTGTCTCTGGGGCTCTGTCCCAAATCCACTGAATTATTAATTGTATCCACAAGCAGATATGTTGCAGACATTTCCGTCTTTTTCTCAAGTGTTCCTCTCACCTTGAAGAAATGGAGCAAAACTACGCGGTAAAAGTCAATATATACTACATACAGTAAAATAATAAAGTACAATTGTCGCAACATTTTTGGTTTTAGTAGTATGTGTAAGTACAGTAACTGATCAAATAATGTTCATATAATTCAGCTGTAATAAAATCTGTTTTGTATCTTTATAGTACAACAATAAAAAACACATGGGGTAATGACGAGTAAGCCCCATTTGAAGTTCATCACATGTAGAATTTTATAAAACACCATCAAGGTACAGTGGCAAAAACAACAAAAGCAATAAATATTCATTTTATTTTAAATTATGATAAACCTCATGGCTAGACCGGCCACTTTATTAGATACACCAGTCCAACTGCTCGTTAACGCAAATTTCTAATCAGCCAATCACATGGCAGCAACTCAATGCATTTAGGCATGTAGACATGGTCAAGACAATCTGCTGCAGTTCAAAGCGAGTATCAGAGTGGGGAAGAAAGGTGATTTAAGTGACTTTGAATGTGGCATAGTTGTTGGTGCCAGACGGGCTGGTCTGAGTATTTCAGAAACTGCTGATCTACTGGTATTTTCATGCACAACCATCTCTAGAGTTTACAGAGAATGGTCAGATAAAGAGAAAATATCCAGTGAGCGGCAGTTCTGTGGGCTCAAATTCCTTGTTGATGCCAGAGGTCAGAGGAGAATGGCTAGACTGGTTCCAGCTGATAGAAAGGCAACAGTAATTTAAAAAAACACTCGTTGCAACCGAGGTATGCAGAAGAGCACCTCTGAACGCACAACACGCCTTGAGGCAGATGGGCTACAGCAGCAGAAGACCACACCGGGTGCCACCCCTGTCAGCTAAGAACAGAAAACTTGAGGCTACAGTTGGCACAGGCTCATCAAAAATGGACAATAAAAGATTAAAAAAACGTTGCCTGGTCTGAAGAGTCTCAATTTCTGCTGCGACATTCAGATGGTAGGGTCAGAATTTGACATCAACAACATGAAAGCATGGATCCATCCTGCCTTGTAGCAACAGTTCAGGCTGGTGGTGGTGTAACGGTGTGGGGGATATTTTGGCACACCTTGGGCCCATTAATACCAATTGAGCATCGTGTCAGTACCAAAGCCTACCTGAGTATTGTTGCTGACCTTGTCCATCCCTTTATGACCACACTGTACCCATCTTCTGATGGCTACTTCCAGCAGGATAACGCACCATGTCATAAAGCGTGAATCATCTCAGACTAGTTTCTTGAACATGACAATGAGTTCACTGAACTCAAATGGCCTCCACAGTCACCAGTTCTCAATCCAATAGAGCACCTTTGGGATGTGGTGGAACGGGAGATTCGCATTATGGATGTGCAGCCGACAAATCTGCAGCAACTGTGTGATGCCATCATGCCAATATAGACCAAAATCTCTGAGGAACATTTCCAGTACCTTGTTAAATCTATGCCACGAAGTATTAAGGCAGTTCTGAAGTCAAACGTGGGTCCAACCCGGTACTAGTAAGGTGTACCTAATAAAGTGGCCGGTGAGTATATATGATAAACAAAAACAAGAAACAATTGTAGCACTTTAAGGGAGTGTTCATAAGACTATCATGACATATATTTATAACATGACACATGAATTTGAAGGTGAATGTATGCATGCTTAATAATATGACAACTGTGATTAAGTGTCATTTTGAATGTAAAGATGACATTGCTTGAGATGGCTTTGTTACACTCCTAGAAATAAAGGTAAAAAGCTTTCACTGCAGTGGTATCTTCCACTTTTGTACCTTACATGTGCACATCAATGCTTTAAAACAAAACATTGTGAATGTAATATGTCTAAATGTAATATGTCTAATATGATAGGGTGGCACGGGGCCTCAGTGGTTAGCACTGTCGCCTCACAACAAGAAGGTCGCTGGTTCGAGTCCCGGCAGGGCCAATTGTCATTTCTGTGTGGAGTTTGCATGTTCTCCCCGAGTTTGGCGTGGGTTTCCTCCAGGTGCTCTGGTTTCCCCCACAGTCCAAATAGGTGAATTGGATAAACTAAATTGGCCTAATTTATGAGTGTGTGTGAATGGTGAGAGTGTATGGGTGTTTCCCAGTACTGGGTTGAGACTGGAAGGGTATGCGCTGTGTAAAACATATGCTGAATAAGTTTGCAGTTCGTTCCCCTGTGGCCACCCCTGATAAATAATAGACTAAGGGAAATGAATGAATGTCTAATATGTCTAAATGTACATTGTAGATACTATGAGGTAAACATTTGTACTTATTAGGCATTATTATGTTCCTTTAAGTGTATTTTTTGAAAATGTACCTTTAAGTGTACCTTTATGTATGAGAGTGTATAATGGTTTAATCATAATCTGTCAATGTCATGGTATATCATCATTATCAAGACTTGTCATAAATCTGTCATAAACGTAACTGTCATAATTGTGTAATATTTTTGACCACTTTTTTCAGTGGAATTTGTCATTAGAAATTCTCAATTTCATTTAAACTAAAGACCATTAAATGTGACTCTTTGCCACAGTGAATTTTGGGCTTTTTATTGTAAATGACTCTTTTTTCCCGTCTAAATACAGTACATTTAACTGCATTTGCATTTTAACACAATTGCAAGATTGCTTTAAAGTAGCTGCTTTACGATATTAGACATAAAATAGACATGTTAACATTTACATTTATTAATTTATCAGACACTTTTATCCAAAGCAACTTACAAACGAGGATAAAAGAAGCCCTTTAAAAAGACCAGACACCAAAGAGCAACAATATATACAGTAGATGCTATGACAATTATTATTATAATTATTTGGTCCTTGTAATGAGTGTACTATATATCATATTGTAACCCCTGCATTCTGATACATACAGTATATCACCAGATTCAGATTCTGATGCACAGTCCTGAAAACCAGAATACAGATTTAATACAAGAGCGTTAAATTCTGAGTGAATTACATGAGCTTCTTACATGCAATAAAACCTCTAAGTAATACTCCATCAAGGCTTCATCGTTTTAAAACTTACACCTAAAGTGCTCGTCTTACATTTGCATGAAATTCCATTATGATGAACCTCTTATTATCCTTTTGCAAATCCCTGATTAGGTTCTAAACTGGCTTCCTTCCACGGGAGCAGTTTTACTCCAAAGGTTTTTTTCATGCAAATCACAGCTGTAATATATCCGGATAAAAGAGACTAGATTTTAACACTTTCTAAAGAGAATGTGAGAGATGCTGGCAGACTAACCAACATGGCAAGGCAAGTTTATTTATATAGCACATTTCATACACAATGGTAATTCAAAGTACTTTACATAGGGAAGAACAAAAGAAACAAGTATAAGAAGTAAAAACAACAAAGAATAAAAATCATTTTAAAAAGCAATAAAAACAGATGTGTTAAAACAGGTTTTAAAGTAATGAAAAAGAACAGAAAGCAACATAGGCTCATTCTGAAAACATACCCCTGTATACATTTCTGGAGATCGCGAATTATGCAGCCAAAGGTACGTATGCTTTACCATTTCGTCTTTAAAATAAACACTACTGGGCAGTATGATGCCGTAGGGCTGGACGATAAAATTGGTATTGATATTTATTGACCGAACACCATTGTCAATAACGGTAAAAAAAAAATCTGTATGAAGTCTCGATATGAAGGCTATTGTTTTATTCAAACTGCTGCTGAGCTACCTTAGAAGGAATGCCAATAGGGTGTAAGTTTGTCATTTCCAATGTCGCGCACATGAGAGAGACGCACACATGTTGTGCAAGCGGCGCACATGTGACTAGAATTTTCCAGGTAAACCAAAACATCGGAACTTTTCTGAATGCCATGATCATACTGCGATTCATGTAAATAGAACTAACCAATCTGCTTCATAGATGTATGGAATATACACATTTCAGTAATAGCGGCAGACTAATTACCTCAGACAAACACAGCACACCCAAACACCTTTTCAAACAGTGCTTTTTACTTTTCTCCATAAACATACATCAGAGCTGCAGCAATGGTTTGTCCGTTTGTCATCCTCTGAGAAAATGGTGGTCCAGCAGAGAGCGAGCGCAAAGCTCATTACGCGATCGCGCTTGTCACTTCAGGTCAGAATAACAGCACATGTGAAAACGAGTGCCGTATAGCAGCAGTGAGGAGATTGTAAATAAAAAATTATGTAAGAATTTTTCCAGAGTGGCTTTTTTGGTTACTTTTCTTGTGCATCCCAGCCACTAGCTCCACATCTGAAAGAGTTTTTAGCATAGAGGGTAATGTATTCATCAAACTTCACAATTTGGTAAAAATCAGGCAGCCGTGAGGGCTTTTCTTTTTCTAGATTGTTTTTTTAAACTCTATCGGTTAGGTCTAGAGAAGTGGGTGGGCGGGTCAATTGGTGCTTTTGAAAACACTATCAGCCTCTGGAGGATTCGCGAAACAAAAACTGCAAAAAAAAAAAAACATAGCTCCTGGGACGTATTTGGCGCTCTCTAGAAATGTATATAAGGGTATTTAATCAGAATGAGCCTGGGTTGAAAGAATAATAGTGCATATCTGTCGGACGTAGAATGGTGTTTTGCAGTAATGCAGTGCTGAACATATCTGTATAGGAGGAAGAGTGGAGAGGTAAACAGCCTGCCAGCAATGCCTGGCAGAAAATCTCTATCTGTCTGGATGAAAACCAGCCCATCTCCCCTGACCTTGACCTACACCAGATGCTGAGGTTAGATCAGAGTTTTCTGCTTTTAGCAACAGCATTCATTTATATATATATATATATATATATATATATATATATATACACAGTACTTATTTATATATATATCAGCTAAAAAAATTTAGCACTCACAGACATTATGAAATTAAAATGTATGTGGATTTAAAATGGGAATTTAATAATGCCACACTGTAAAAAATCACTTGGTAGTTTTCCGTATTTTGTGATTCACGTTTTTATTTTTTCCCTGTTATTTATGCTTTTGAATTGTATTATGGGACTTTGATCTTTCTTCCAGCAACTTTTAACCTTTAAAAGTTTGAAAAAATGACTTTTATGAACATTTTTAATAGTTTAAAGTGATATATTTTCTGGGTCTGTGTTGTATATTACTCTACACAAACCTTGTAATAAACTGCCACATTTTCTGTTATTTTACAGACTCGTTTCTCTATTTATCATTTTTTTATACAGGAGATTATTTCAATCTACTAAGATGTCATTAAAAGTCACTTTGTTTAACTGTAGAGTTGAATTTTCAACATCAAAAGTCGATAGAGCAGAGATTAAACTACCATAATGCAATTCACAACCGTAAATAAACGAAAAACACTTGTGAATCACTAAATATGAAAAATGTTAATTAACAGATATTTTTTTTACAGTGCAGAGACAAAATATACTTGTATTCATGTGTCTGGTTATTCCAAAGTGTTTCTTTTATCCTCATTTGTAAGTTGAATAAAAGCGTCTGCTAAATGAATGTGTAATGTGAATCGAACATAATACATAATAGTCACATACACAAATGTAATATATTCTTAGATCCTGCTTTAAACAACCCAGGCTCATTCTGAAAAACGTACCTCTATATACATTTCTGGAGACGTCCCGGGAGCTACTTTTTTTGCAGTTTTTGTTTTCACGAATCTACGAGAGGTCGCTGTGTACGCTTTTTGAGATATCAAATTTCTCTCGCAAGTCCCATTCACGCCTGCTGTTCTCTCGTAAATCTACCAGAGGCCGCTGTCAACTGATTGTTTGACTGACTGAATGACTGACCGATTGACTGACCCACCCTCCCCCTTCCCTAAACCCAACCAATAGTATTCTAAAAAGCACAGATTGACCCAAACACTCACTTCCCTAAACTCAACCGACAAATTTAAAAAGCAATTCAGAAAAAGAAAAGGCCTCGTCTGATTTTTACCATGTTTTTACCAGATTCTCACCCTGTTATTCACTTTATTTTATTTTTTGGCTTCTGTTTTTGTTTTACCTGCTTTTTGGAACTGTTCTTCACCCTGACTCGAACCCCGTCCTCGTAGTCATCTCCTCTCTGTGTCTCAAGTCTACCGACGTACATGGTGAGCTAACTGGATAAACTGTCCATACTGAGGTAAGCGGTCAGCTGGTAAGCACGAGAAGGAACGCCGTCATACCGCCCTGTAGCGTTCATTTAAAAAATTAAATCCAGCCATACATACTTCAGGCTACATAATTCACGATCTCCAGAAATGTACATAGGGCTACTTTTTTTAGAATGAGCCTGGGTTGGTTTTAAAGGTTTACACGTTATTACACTGTAAAAAATTATATGACAAACAGTTATGACAACAAATGTTTTTATCTTCCTTTAAATTACTTTAATAAGTTAATTAAGTTTCAACTATTTTTTTGTTCTACAAGGTTTAACTTAATATGTTTAGCCAGTTTGACTAATGTAAGTTGAGATGACTAGAAAAGTTAATTTGATTTAACAAAATGTAAGGCAGTAAGATTTTGCATACTGTAAAACATCATTAACGGTGAGTAAATTCAGTCACTGTAACATTTGAAATATCATATTTGTATTAATATATAATTATGTATAATACTATATTGTTAGGTTTTTGTGAATAAACATCAAATCAGGCCTATAAACACCAAAAACTGACCTGATCTATCTTAGCACACAAATACTTTTTTTCTCTACACAAGAGAAACACATTTTGTAAAGAGGTGGTATACTAATTTTGCCCAATTTCATATTCAACTTGTACCTACTGTAGAGTGCATGGATCTTGTCTCTGAACAGTCATTTTTTTAGACTTATAAAAGGGAAAGAAAATCTTTGCAATTCACCACAGGTGTTCTGTGCCATTTTACATCCACAAACTATAAATTTTACATCCTTTAAAGTCCCTGTGAAATCAGCCCTGCGCCCTTATCATTTGCTTTTCATTTAATGTGTTTGAGCCAAACAGCAACATCCCTCTCTCCCTTGTGAAGCAAATATGGAAGTAACTGAAACTGCAATTCATCAAAATTCCGCTAGTCTTGACTCCATAATACAGCACATTTCTTTAGACCCCAATGTTAAAATTGCCAGCTTTACAGCAGAAAAAAAAAGGTTTACACAGCCTGGTACAAAACAGATTTTGGTGTATATATCTAATATCACACTTCATGACAACTGTGAAGGGGTGAATTTTTATCCATTTTGTTTATTGTAAGTTATATTAACTCTGCATAATTAAGGGTGTGGCCACTTGAGTGACAGCTAGGTCTCGCTGGTCCTCATCACTTAACCTGCCGCTGAACTTGGCATATACATTGTATTTTTGTTTTGTTTTTTGTAGCTTTACACAGTCAATTGCCTTTTTGAATTATTTCCTGCAATTAGCTGATAATATGGCACAAACCATTCAAGTGGCCTCCATTTCCCAGGTGAGTGAAATATATATTTATATATATATTAGGCCTGTCAAAATTAGCGCATTAACGCACATGATTCATTTGAAATATTTAATCATAAAAAAAATTAACCCATTTAACGCAGTTGCAGTTTTTTATTTCCTGTTGTGGCAGACGTGTGTTCAGGGCTGGCGCGTTTATAGAGGCCACCAATAGTGAATAGCAGAATATTGAGCGAACCCCCCGGTCCACAGTTTCATGCGCAACATCCACCCCCACCCCCACCTTTCATCCGCGAACCGGTCATTTTCTATTTTACTTTCGGGTTGGGGTTGAGGGCGCCGTTCGCCTAGAATCCTTGCTATACTTTAAGAATGCTTAGTTTGAGCAAATTTGATAAACACGATTGTGCACGTTGATGATCTGAAGGGAGTACTCTCTCTCTCTCTCTGTGTGTGTGTGTGTGTGTGTGTGTGTGTGTGTGTGTGTGTGTGTGTGTGTGTGTGTGTGTGTGTGTGTGTGTGTGTGTGTGTGTGTGTGTGTGTTGTCCCCCGATAATGTCAACAGACTGGACTGTCTTAGCAACTGGCTAAATGTTAAGGAGGATTAAGCAAAATTGTTTCTACTTCATAATTAAATCTACTTTATAATAAATGTTGTCAACTCGCAATACAACTTTACAATGAGTACAATTGTTATTATTGTTATTTATTGTTATTAAATTCTTATTATAATTTTCCAATTTCCATATTTGAAATGCCTGTATTTTGATTTTTTTTTCGTAATTAATAATGATTAATCATTAACAATATCTTTCGTGATTAATGATTAATCACAAAAAAAGTGTAATTAGTGAATTTTTTTAATCAATTGGCAGCCCTAATATATATATATATATATATATATATATATACACCATCTCTATAAATGCATTTGTTTTATCATTTATAATTTTTTTTAGATCTTGAATGCACTCCAGAGTCTGACTTATTGATTAGCTGTAGGCTACAGAACAGTCGTCTGAAATGTTGTCATACGGTGTTATACTTGGATTTCAAAAATATTCTTGCATTTACAAACACAGACTATATTTCCAAAGGCATTTTCCTCCTGTAGAAAAACGTCATAAAAACATGCTTAATGCTTAGTGGCTCAATTTATTACAACAGTGTTTTTAAAAGTCTAAACCCTTTATTGATATAGTATACAACCAAGCACTTGTGGTTATGAGTCGCAGGTAATGAGTTGCAGGTAATGAAGTATCAAGCGTTTCTCCCAAAGAAAAATCAAAGCAAAGTGCTAGCAGGCATCTGTAGCTTCGCTCACGCTTCACCTCTTTGCCTTTTTTTGATTACCCCTCGTCCATACAAAATGGCTATGGTTGGCCACGCCCACTTGTAACTTCAGAAATCTATGGGTGACGTCACGGATACTACATCCATATCTTTTACAGTCTATGGTTTGCGCTCAACCACTCTCATTGGCAGAGCTGTGATAAAACCAAACTCTATTGGTTGTTTTTCTTTAAGAGGAGGGGCTTCTCTATGTTCCACCCTCTCTTAATGTTTTGGTTGAGGTTTTTGGTTAATTACGTCAAGCATTGAATATAAAATACACATTTCAAAACACTTTACCGGGACCTTTAAAGGTGAAAAATATTTAACATAGTTGAAGTATCTGGTGTTTTAAAACGCTAAATAATAAAAGAACCTTATGCATATTTTTTTTCCAATTGAAAAAGATGATTTAAAACTGCACATCACAAACCTTTAGCCAATCCCTTTAACCTGCAGGACAGGACTCTCATATAATTTTCACCACTGGTCAAAGTGTTCTGTAACAACAAGTAATGTAGACATTTGCAAACATATCTGTTGGTTTTAAAAAGCTCAAATAGCAGAGCATGGTGATAACACCAAGGTTGTGGGTTCGATTCCCAGAGAACACAGCAACTGATAAAATATGTACCTATCCAAAATGTACAGTTCTGTAATCATTTACTCTCCCTTCACTTGTTCAAAACCTGTCTGAGTTTCTTTCTTTTGTTGAACACAAGAGAAGATGCTTTGAAGAATGCTGGTTGTTGGCAACAGTTTACTACCATAGTAATCTTTTCCTACTTTAGAAGTCGAAGTGTGCCATCAAGTGACATTGTTCAAAATATATATTTTTTGTGTGTTCAACAGAAGAAAGAAACTCATAAAGGTTTAAAACCACACGAGGGAGAGTAAATAATGAGATTTAGGTAAACTGTCCCTTTAATGCATATTTTATTCAGCCATAGCCAGAATCCACTCACTGTTAAAAACACTGGAATTGCTGTTCAGGTTCTGAGTTTTACGTTTACATTTCTCTCAGAATAACTAACAAAGATGCTATGCAAATTAGAGATTAACTCTGCAGTGTAGAGCCCTAAATAGAGCTTTATAGATTTTAAGATGACTGACAGGTTTAGTGAGTTTAAGAAGTGTGCTCTTTGCATGCTTTCTATGCTGTAATTCATTCAGGATTTGAATGAAATCACTTACAGATTTGTCTTGAAAGTTGAAGTGATTCACATAGTGAAAGCCACTTAATCTAAGATTGCCACTTATCATTGCAAAGCTTTTACTGCTTTAGTTATGTGAGTGAAAGTGGAGCAGATGCAGGTTGAGGCACTAATTGTAATGTGACGTAATCTCAACCAAAACATGAAGAGAGGACATATAGTAGCCCCTCCCCTTTTAAAAAATACTGCCAATAGGGTTTGGTTTTATCACAGCTCTGCCAGTGAGAGTGGTTGAGCTCAAGCACATCAAATGACAAGCAAATGATAAGGAGGCAGGGCACATCAGATACTAGAGAGAATTTGATTGGTCATAAGATTTAATGAGAAAATGAAGTATGAGGTGACGTCAAATAATTTGTTGATAAATTTTGCCAGGGCGACGCAGTGGCGCAGTAGGTAGTGCTGTCGCCTCACAGCAAGAAGGTCGCTGGTTCGAGCCTCGGCTGGGTCAGTTGGCGTTTCTGTGTGGAGTTTGCATGTTCTCCCTGCGTTCACGTGGGTTTCCTCCGGGTGCTTTGGTTTCCCCGACAGTCCAAAGACATGCGGTACAGGTAAATTGGGTAAGCTAAAACCGTCCATAGTGTATGAGTGTACATGGATGTTTCCCAGAGATGGGTTGTGGCTGGAAGGGCATCCGCTGCATAAAACAGATGCTGGATAAGTTGGCGGTTCATTCTGCTGTGGTGACCCCAGATTAATAAAGGGACTAAGCCGAAAAGAAAATGAATGAATGAATAATTTTGCCAGAAGTGTTAAACCTTAAGCTAAAATTAGGTATGAGATGGCATGAAAAATTTGTTGATCCATTTAGAAGCAACCTACCACATAAGTGTAGTAGAAGTGAAGTGATGTATCTTCTAAATGTGAATTTTGCCAATGTTTTGTAGCACATTAGCTTATAGATATCCTTAAGTCTAACAATACTGATACTAACATCCTAACAACTTTATTTTTATTTCACAGGAAACTTTAAGTAACTATTAAATGCAAGACCAACGATGACCAAAATGATAACATTTAATGAAAGTAAAGTTACAGCACTCTATGCGGCATAGAAAGAACTATTGGTTTACATCCACATGGCATGACCAGTGCAAAAAAATGACAAACATAATCACGGTTTTACACATCAAATGAAACTATGAGCTGCATGACACCAGCCAGGCCAAATCAGTGACGACCACATCTGTGAAGAAGTATCAGATGAACTTCAATAATTCATGGCACAATGACCTCAAACTGCAACATCCACCATTTTGGAGAAAGGACAGAGGAAATTCTCTTGTATTATTCATAGCTTCTTCTTTTTTACATGGAAAAGACTTTACATGTTTGTTCACACATTAAGTTATTAATTGCCTACCACATTGTTAATAAATTACTAAAACTAATATATAAACAAATTTTTATAAAACATAATAATATATATTATTTCTGTTTCATATATAATGAAGTCTGTCAAACAAAACTACAATGCAAAATAATATAAACGTAAATAAAAAAGTTTATAATGTCAACCCTTTTGGATAAAACTTCAATATTAAATATCAGAAAGACTTGACTCTTGATATTTACCTCAGTAAAGGACTGTGGCAATAACTATAAGCCTCTAGCATCGTATGAAAATGATATAAATCATAGTCAAGACACGTTTACATTTGTTCTGGGCTGCACAGAATCTGATCCACTTTCTGAAAGGAGCTGAGGGCAATATCCTGTATGAGTCAGCAGAAACACGCTTTTATTTATACATCTGTGGGTCAAAAAAAGAGGCTGATATTTCTATACAGCAGCTTTATTTTCACTCTAGAACGTAAATATGCCCCCATTTATCATGTTATTCTGTGAAGACAAACTGACAAAAGCAGATTAGAGGGTCAGTATTATTATGAGACTCAAGGTTATAGCGTGCAATTTCTGCATGAAAAACACTCAGATTGCCATTGGTTAACATAGGCAAACAGACCAATTAGCTGAAGCAAGTTTGCAGTGTTGACTTGTGGTATTCTTGAATCATCATACAAATCGACATTTCACACTACATGCTTTTTGTTCATTGTTCATCATTGCATGTTTTTTTTAGTATATATACAGTTGAAGTCAGAATTATTAGCCCCCCTGAATTATTAGTCCCACTGTTTATGTTTTTCCCCAATGTCTGTTTAACGGAGAGAAGATTTTTTTCAACACATTTCTAAACATAATAGTTTTAATAACTCATCTCTAATAACTGATATATTTTATCTTTGCCATGATGACAGTAAATAATATTTTACTAGATATTTATCAAGACACTTCTATACAGCTTAAAGTGACATTTAAAGGCTTAACTATGTAGGTTAATTAGGTTAACTAGGCAGGTTAGGGTAATTAGGCAAGTTATTGTATAACAATGTTTTTTTCTGTAGACAATCGTAATAAAATATAGCTTAAAGGGGCTAATAATTTTGACCTTAAAATGGGTTTTAAAAAATTTAAAACTGCTTTTATTCTAGCCGAAATAAAACAAATAAGACTTTCTCCAGAAGAAAAAATATTATCAGACATACTATGAAAATTTCCTTGCTGTGTTAAATCATTATTTTTCTATGTAAACCCGACTTAGATGAACATCTTCGACTGCCATGTCTGTCTCAAAGTTTCTAGCAAAAGTATAAAATTATTTAATGCAAAGGCACTTGTTCTTGATCTTCATGCAAGAATTAGTATTATGCTCTACAAGAGGCGCAACTTTGTTTGTTGTACACTCAAAGAAAACTCTGATATCAACTCAATAGAAATTTAATTTAAAATATTTCTTCAGTTCAATGTATATTTAATGATAATTATAGTTAATATAGTTTCAACATATTCATTGCTTCATGTGATCAAAACTGTATTGCTGTTAGTTTGATTAAAAATATATGAGAGATATGACTATTATATGTCTCAGTCAGTTGTTTGGTTTACACAAGCAACCCATTTTATGCTGTTTATAAGCAAGTTCAAGCAAGTAAACTGTAAAAATGGCTGTAATTTTAAGAGTAAAAACTGTAAAAAGGCTACCATAAAAATCTGTTACCAGGTTAACTGTAAATTTCCCTAATATATACAGTAAATAACCTTGAGTAGACTAAAGGTTTCTACATATTAGTATATTTCTTTGCTTATGAAAAATTGTTTGTGATGAGGATTGGTTATTCATATGACTTTATGTCTTATTCATGGAAACATCTCTTAAAAATGTATTGGGACCTAAAGGGGACCTATTACTCCTCTTTTTACAAGATGTAAAATAAGTCTCTGGTGTCCCTAGAGTGTGTATGTGTGGTTTCAGCTCAACATACCACACAAATAATGTTTTATAACACTTTGAAACTGCTCCTTTTATACTTTAATCCTAATTGTGTTTTTAAAAAGGCTGCAAACACCAGTGCATCAGCATAGTGGCAGATTCAAAACAGAACTGACATTATCTCAGTGTCAAAATGTCAAAAGAAGGGGCTCAGAATCTGCAATGTTTATTTGAGCATCCTAAAACTCCACGTTTACAATGCCTCTTAGTTGCTGACATTAACTTTACCAGGTACGATGCAAAAACTCTGATGGCGGATGGCTGCTTCTCACTCAGGGCTGTCTATGCCCTGAGACAGTCATTAATGGGCGAGGCTTTTTTTTCGTTGTTTTTATGAACTGGGATTAGAAAAACTAGAATTAATTAATTTTTACTATTAGAGGCTGGTTATTTTCACACACTGTCGCCACACAGTTGTGTTTAAACTCCCTATAAAAGGTATTTATGCATAATCAGGCTCCTTTAATACTCTTTTCATCCATTTTAGATTTATCTCACTCACAAAGCTCCTCCTTGGCCATGACAACATGCTCACTGACTGATGACACTTTGTATGACATCTGACACGATGTCAAAGCACAGTGAGCCCTCCCGATGCCCTATTACTGCTTGAATGTTTTTGGAAGGTCTGTTTAACACTCCATCATCTCCTGAGGACAGTTTTGACCTGCTTCTGATCAATACACTGTTAACCTTTATCCTCCATCATCGAATGCGGTTAAAGGTGGAGGTCATTTATTCAGCAAGTTCATTACTACTGCTGCCATGGCAACCATACCTTCCTGATCAGCACAAAAGAAAAACAATATTTAAGCATCAGTTTACTGTCACAATCAGTTCTGTTCCACCAAATACTGAACCAAAGGAAAACACTTCATGACTTTAAGGGGGGGAGGTGGAGCTGAGGGGTTCACATTGAATTTATTACTAAAGATTACTACTAGGGGTGTAATGGATTACGGTTGATCCGTGATTCGTACTGATCACAACCCACAGTTCGCAACGCATGTGACCCGCAGATTAATAACTTTTTTAAACTTAAAGATAACTTGAAGATTAATCCAACATTTATAACAATCGCCTCACACATCATTCAAATCACGTGTATCTAAGCATTTTGGCTTCCTTGTAAAATATAATGATGGGACCTACCTAAATGCTTTATTGGGTTAGTGTTAGTGTCTTAGGTAGTGTTTTCTGTAACTGCTTGTTTAGCCTGCATTATTGCATTCCGTGTAAAGCTGCACAATTAAACATTAAAAGATTGTAATCTCAATTCAAACCCACGCAATGATGAATGATAATGATCTGCATATGCTTATTAATCCTTTGAATCGCTGCATTTAAATCTGCGTTTGATCAAGATTCAGTTTTTACACTTTTTCAGTTTGTTACAAACAATTAAATAACACAGTTTTATAAATAACACAGGGAGAACATTTTATAGTTCAGATATAAACACTGATGTTTATTATAAAGATTAAAATCAAATAAAACGTGACGCTGGTGAATGTTGTAGCAATTACATTGTGTAACCAATGGGTGGCAACAAACAACCATCAAAACTATGTCACTGAGCAGGTTTTCAAAAATGATCCACCTATAATGAAACAATTTTTATGCGTGAATTGTTGAATAATTGAAAATAAATATGATATGTTGTACAAGATGTTAGATTTCTATATTTAGCATTATCAGCAACAGTAGCAAAGATGATTTTTGGTATTGACTGTTTTTTTTCTTTTTCAGCTTGTTCTTTCTTGATAAAATTTTTATTAAAATTACAGGTTCTAAGTTCTGTTTGTTAAATCCAATGGTTTTTGCAGTAATATTTTTGAATAAATGAAAAGCAAATGACATTTGTCTTCTCCCTTTGTGATGTTTATGTATAAACAAATTTCGAGAGGATCACGTGCTTATGATTGTTCTCAGCTGTTCCAGCATTAGCCCATGATCGATTATCCAATCAGACGACTCCTAGCTCATTATAAATAACCAGAGTTTTCTTATCTCAATATCTTCGTCTTGAAGAACCCACCCACCTCTACTTTCCCTCCTTTTCAGATGGGCGACACAGTGGCCCAGTGATTAGCACGGTTGCCTCACAGCAAGAATGCCACTGGTTTAAGTCCCTACTAAACCAGACAACATTTCTGTATGCAGTTTTGCTTGTTCCCTCCGTGCTCACGTGGGTTTTCCCCTGGTTCCCCGGTTTCCTCCCACAGTCCAAATAACTTGCACCCTAAGTAAATTGATCACACAAAATTGATACCATAGTCAAGCTCTAAGTACACCTCTCCTCAGTCATCCAAATTGATCATTCAGCTAGAATAAGCCGGGGGAGTTTATCGAGATCTACCTGAGCTCAAACTCCCCTCTCGCCCTGCAAACGGGAGGGAGCCCAGGGCTCGAGGATCTCAGAAGCTCAGGGCTCTCTCCCGGGACAGCAGGTCAAACAAGCTTTTATTATCAATCATCAGCTAAGTGTGAACTCTTGAAATTGCTGATCCGAAAAATGGTACAATCCGTGACTCAAAAACAGTAGTGTGATCCGAACCGTGAGATTTGTGATTCCTTACACCACTAATTACTAGATTATGATTTTATTTAATTATTCAGAATGTTATGTTACTTTATATTTGCTGTTTCCTTATTATTATTTGTTAAATTAAATTTTCTTAAACTGTGTGAATATTGCTTAAAAAGTAATCTTTACACTAGTTTTTTTTCTGTGTGTTCACATAAATGTGCACACATATACATACACATTGCAGTATGTTAAAATGCATAACTGCTGCTGGCACATTTTTTTCTATTATTAGACATTTCAAGTATTTTTTAACTTTGGAATTTTCGGTGTGAACACATTACTCACTCAATATCATCTTCTAACCTTTGTTATGACTGAAACATTTAAAACAGAGAGAGACAAATGCACATATTTAAAACATTAATAAATATAACAATGGGCGACGTGATTGCCTCAGAGCAAGAAGGTCGCTGGTTTTAGCCTCGGCTGGGTCAGTTGGCGTTTCTGTGTGGATTTTGCATGTTCTCCCCCTGTTTGCGTGGGTTTCCTCCGGGTGCTGTGGTTTCCCCTACAAGTCCAAAAATGAATGAGTGTGTATGGATGTTTCCCAGTTATGGGTTGCAGCTGGAAGGGCATCCGCTGCGTAAAACATATACTGGATAAGTTGACGGTTCATTGCGCTGTGGCGACCCCAGATTAATAAAGCGACTAAGCCGAAAAGAAAATAAATGAATTAATAAATATCACAATCTGAAAACTGGGTGACATGGTGGCTCAATGGTTAGCACTGTCACCTCACAGCAAGAAGGTCACTGGTTCAAGTCCCGGCTGGGTCAGTTGGCATTTCTGTGTGGACTTTGCATGTTCTCCCTGTGTTGACGTGGGTTTCCTCCGGGTGCTCCGGTTTCCCCCACAGACGAAAGCAATGCGCTATAGGTGAATTGAATTAACTAAATTGACCGTAGTGTATGTGTGTGAATGAGAGGGTGTATGGGTGTACTGGGTAGGGCATCCGCTGCATAAAACATATGCTGGAATAGTTGGCGGTTCATTCCGTTGTGACAACCTCTGATAAATCAGGGACTAAGCTAAGGGAAAATTAATGAATGATTAAATCTGAAAGCTCAGGAAAAATAATGAAGGCCTGCTGGAGCGGCTGCTGCCACACCCTGGGTGGTGAAGTTGGACGGCAGCTGCTCTCATTATGTTTGAATGATGACAGAAGTGTGTGGACATGATACACAGACACACCGACTGCACATTGTGTGCAAACGGGAAATTAACTGATATTTGACACTGCCATTACAGAGCTAAAAAAGCCAACTTATATCATTATTTACAACAGCTTTCAAATGCAAATACAGTTTACATCAAGCTAGCTCATGATGTAAGTTATCTCATATCCTAATAACAATATACAGTTGAAGTCAGAATTATCAGCCCTCCTGAATTATTTGCCCAGTCGTATAGTTTGTTTTTGCCAATTTCTGTTTAACGGAGATACGTTTTTTTCAGCACATTTCTAAACATAATAGTTTTAATAACTAATTTCTAAAAACTGATTTCTTTTATCTTTACTAGATTTTTTATAGTAGATATTTTACTATATATTTTTCAAGATAAAAGTATTCAGCTTAAAGTGACATTCAAAGGCTTAACTAGGTTAATTAGGTTAACTAGGCAAGTTAGGATAATTAGGCAAGTTATTGTATAACAATGGTTTGTTCTGTAGACAATCGAAAAAACATATATTGCTTAAGGTGGCTAATAATATTGACCTTAAAATAGTTATTCACCAGCATGGACCATGCCACTCTTTGAGCTAGACTTTATCGTAGGGATGTAGGGATGAAAGGGAATGTAAGAGAACAGTAGCATGAGGGGGAAGGGAAGTAAGAGAATAAACAGTGAGCAGGTAGGTAGGTTTATCGGGCGTCCTACGATCATGCCCAGAGACTCAGAGTGTAGGTACTGTCTTTGTAATATTTTGGACCCCTCGATTTAACCTAGAAAGGAAACGGAGGGTTATAAGGATTGTTAATGGGAGGCAAGGAAATAGAGAGAGGGAGGGTGGGCTTTAGAAAACAAGAAGAACAGTGCTAGAGGCTGGTCTGCGTTAAGTTTTAGGGAGTAGGTGATTGGTTAAGGAGGCAAAGTGAGGAGTGCCGAACCTTTGTTAACAAGTTAACTCCATTTCAAAAAATAAACTGTTTTTATTCCAGCTGAAATAAAACAAATAAGACTTTCTTCAGAATAAAAAATATTATAGGAAATACAAAAAAAGATTTCTTGCTCTGTTTAAAAAATCATTTGGGAAATATTTGAATCACAAAAAAAAAATAAAAATCACAAGAGGACTAATAATTTTGACTTCAACTGTATATCTTTATATTGCACAGCCCTGCATCAAGCTTTAACTGTGTTTGTGTTCAACACTCACGGAAAAGCTTATTTTACAGAGTGATGTCAGGACATTTAAACACACACAAAACCTGCCTTGAAAGCAGTCTGCCCTGAATGAGTCGGTTAAACTACAACATGTTCAGCATCCTTGTGCTAACTTCAATTTGTTTACACACACTAAAGTTCCCTGCTAAAGGTTTAGCTGCACCCTCAGCGCTCAAGACCACAGATATCACTACTAGTATTTCTGGGTCATCTGGTTTCTGTCATAACAACTATAAAGGGCAGTTTTGTGTTCAATGCAACAAAAGCAGACAGCTACATTGAATATTCAGAGTCTATATAACAAGGGTCAATGCTGTGGCAAAAAGGCGTCTGTTCACATCCCAAATCCTGCTCTTCAACACTCAAACACAGACACACACACACAAGCGTCTCACCCTGCTTAAGCACAAACCCTCATCACCATAATAAAACAGGGATCTCATGGGAGTGGGAGGGGTGGATCAGAGAGGAACTGCTTAGCAAAACCCAGCACGATGGCTGGGAAACAACTGAAATAGTGCCTAAAGCTACACAGCTCCAATACACAGTGACCTTTGGAGATTCAAGAAACTTTTACACACACACAGACACACACACAAGCAAATTAAAGCGATAGTTCACCCAAAAAGGAAAATGTACCTACTATTTACTCTCCATCAAGTGGTTCAAAAACCTTTATGAGTTTCTTTCTTCTGTTGAACACAAAAGAAGATATTTTGAAGAATGCTGAAAACCTGTAACCATTGACTTTTAGGTTTTTAGCTTTCTTCAAAATATCTTCAATAGATGCTTCAATAGAAGAAAGAAACTCAACCTGTTTAGAACAAGTAAAAGGTGAGTAAAATGTGTCCGAATTTTCATTTTCAGATCAAATATATGAAATATTATTAAACTAAACACGGTGCTTCAGCAACAGACTCAAATCCATTTAATTTAGTGCATTTCTTTTCTTTTCTTCTCTCTAAGTTGTTCACTCAGTTAATCTTAGTTTATAGCTTACTATTTCTATTTATCACCTACATGGCTCAAAGATTTAGTGTCTGCTGCCTCAAATTCAATTTATATAAAACATTTGAAATGAAAGTATCAAATGTGAAAAAGCCTGCAGATATTAGTGAAATAGTGTTACATTGTCAATTCGGCGTTTATATAAAGATCACATTAAAATCCTGAAATGTAAAAATAATAATACAAATAATTAAATCAAATTAAACCAGTAACTAAGATCTGCAAATGAATGATTGTACAGTAATGATAATTGATAATGTACAACTTAAAATAAACGTAAATACATTTTTCCACATTCTACAAAATTCATAATTCAGCTTATATTTGTTATGCTTGTAATATAATTGAAGAAGTGAAATTTGCATTAAAGTCTATTTCATTATACATGGTGCTGTTCCCTAATTTCCTCCTGATTGCCTGCCCCCAACCCCACACACACACACTAAATACATATAAATTGATATGTATACTGTGCGTAATGTTATATAATTCATAACTAATATACTGTTGCACATTTATCTCTTTTTGAAGCAAATCATATAGTCAAATTCGCCCTTGCCATACAGAAATATGATATGAACATATACATAAAAAAATATAGCCAATATATATAAAAATACATGGACATATTTGCAATTCATTCATTCATTCATTCATTTTCTTTTCGGCTTAGTCCCTTTATTAATCCGGGGTCGCTACAGCGGAATGAACCGGCAATTTATCCAGCATATGTTTTACGCAGCGAATGTACTTCCAGCTGCAACCCATCTCTGGGAAAATATTCCAATGATAAAAAATACATGTAAAATTTAGCTTTTACAAGATTTTGCACTGTATGTAGCATATAGGGGTGACATGGTGGCTCAGTGGTTAGCACTGTCGCCTTACAGCAAGAAGGTCACTGGTTTGAGTCCTGGCTGGGCCAGTTGGCATTTCTGTATGGAGTTTGCATGTTCTCCCTGTGTTGGCGTGGGTTTCCTCCTGGTGCTCCGGTTTCCCTCACAGTCCAAAGACATGCGCTATAGGAAAATTGCATAAACTAAAACTGGCCATAGTGTATGCGTGTGAATGGGTGTGTATGGGTGTTTCCCAGTACTGGGTTGTGAATAAAAGGATCGGCATCCGCTGTGTAAAACATATGCTGGATAAAATGGCGGTCCGTTCAGCTGTGGCAACCCCTGATGAATTAAGAGACTAAGCCGAAGGAAAATAAATGAATGAATGTTACATATATGACATACATTTTACATATGTAAAATCCAAACGTGAACTTGTATGTCATATATGTCATTTGCATATATTGCCATATTTAATTCAATAAATTATTAATAAAAAATCATTATAAATCATTTCAATTAGACTTACGGATTTACTACCTTATCATAGCATCACTGCATTTATACCCTGCTACTTTCTGATAAATAGAAGTGCTTCGTTTATGCTCACTTGTAAGTGGCTTTTGGTAAAAGCATCTGCTAAATGAGTACATGTAAATACATGTACATATTTCTATATGGGCTGTAACCAGGTTAGCCTACCAAATAAACTTGAATAGTAAACTTAGACTTATCATAACATTTATACACTGCTACGCTGTAATCATTTAAAGTGCTTGTTTATTAGTCCCGTTGAATAAAAACATCAGCTAAATGAGTAAATGTAAATATACCATATTTCTAAATGGGTTGTAACCAGGTTAGTCTTGCAAATATACCTGAAATATGTACTTAGACTTATCATAGAATTTTTACACTGCTACTCTCTGATGATTTTAAGTGCTTCGTTTATCCACACTTGTAAGTCGTTTTGAATAAAGCATCTGTTAAACGAGTAAATGTAAATATACCATATTTCTATATGGGTGGTAACAAGGTAGGCCTAGCAAATAAGCCTGAATTATGAACTTAGACTTAGGCCCAATCCCAATTCTCAACCTTAGCCCTTCCCCTTACCCCTACCCCTGGTTTTGCGCGTTCCCGTCATGGGCTAGTGGTGTCCCAATTCTCTTTAGCTTGAAGGCATAGGGCTAAGGGCGAGGGGTATACACCCCTTCGAACGAATATTTTTCAGGACCACACTCAAAACGGAAGGGTAAAGAAAATTTCCCAGAATACACCTGCCACAACGGCAGTAGTGCTGAACCCGGAAGTATTTTTTGTCATTATTACAAATTTTTACGACAAACAAACACATGTTTTAATATATTCATAACCGTGTTCATGTTTTACCGTCATGCTTTAAAAAAAAACTCAAAAAAATAAATAATAAAAAATTATTTTTATTTTAATAATCTTTAATTTCTAATCATAACTCCTGTACAGCAGTCCCACAACATTTTGACACTCGATGACACTCGAACACCCTGTAAGAGCAGTCAAGTGGCTGAAAATGAGCTTTTTACAGTGTCTGCTATAATGCTAATGTTGTTTTTGGTGTGTTTACATAGATAAATACGGCCACTGTGTAAATACAAAGTACAGTTATGATCTTATTGCCACATTAGATTGTTATGGTAACATAATATATCCCTTCAGTTATTTCCTGAAGATAAACACCAAAAAATAACACAACTGGAACAACTACAGCAGTCGCGATCGTCTGATCTCATGAGGCAAGAGATCGCGATGACAAATGATGACGTGTGCAGGTGTGCAGTGCTGTCCCAATTCTTAGGGGTAAGTTTTGAAGCCCTTCCCTTTAACCCTCGGTTGTAAGGGCCAAGGGGAAGGGGTACAAAAATAGAATTGGGATTGGGCCTTATCATAGCATTTATACACTGCTATTCTCTGATGATTTGATGTGCTTTTTTATTAGTCCTGTTAGATTAAATCTGCTAAATGAGTAAATGTAAATATACCATAATTCTATATGGGGCCTAGAAAATAAGCCTGAATTATGAACTTTGTCTTATCATAGCATTTATACACTGCTACTCTCTGATGATTTGACGTGCTTCTTTTATCCTCACTTGTAAGTGGCTATGGATAAAAGCATCTGCTAAATAAGTCAAAGTAAAAATACCACATTTCTATATGGGCTGTAGCTTTGCAAATAAACCTGAATTATGAAACTTAGTCTTATCATAGCATTTATACACTGCTGCTCTCTGATGATTTGACGTGCTTCTTTTATACACACTTATTAGTCCCTTTAAATAAAATCATCTGCTAAATGAATTAACGTAAATATGCCATATTTCTATGTCATTCCCAGGACAGCCTAGCAAAATAAACCTGAATTCTGATCCCAATCCAGTGGTGCAACACCACACCTTAAGACGCACACATGCAGCATCATCAACAAGACTACAAATCTGTATTAATATCTCAGAGCATCTGTCATGCAACGACACCCTCGCAGGGCGTGTGTGTTTTGGGCCCAAGAAGTTGATGATGAGGCAGCATCTAGAGCAGACCGAACCATGACCAAGCAATGTCAGACCACATGCACCACTAAAAAAAATCCTGCAGCACCATGAAGGCGGGACAGAAATTCCCCTAAAAACAACATAAGCATAACACAAACAAACACTCTTTGGCTATTGAGCTAAAAAACACTGGGCCATGCTTCTGTGTACAGTGTGTGGAGAAAACACACTGACACTCTCACATTCCCAAGCTCACCGGCACAAGAAAATAGCAACGCTGCAGATTTCGAAAGGTTATAAAAAGGCTTCAATGTATGTTCTGCCCCCCTTGTGGATAATAGTGCATGCGTCAGGTTCTTCCTTTAACAATGCTGTCCTTTCAATCAATCGAACACCTAGGCAGCATCCCGTCCCATTCAGATCTATGCTGAATTTACTCAAATGGAGCTGAAGAGCGAAGCCGGGTACTCACCATAACACTATCTCCTCCATTTGTCCATCCAGTGCGGTGTATGTGTGTGTGTGAGGGAGGTGCCACTGCAGGGCTGCCTGCCTCGAGCAGCCCTCGCCGGACGGATGCTGATGATGTAGCGCCTTTCAGGAGAGCAGCCCAGTTGCCTTGGAAACTGAGGAGTGATGGAGTGGCCGTACTGCACTCTGATTGGCTGGAGAGGGGTGGTGCTCTGATGTGGGGGCCCAGGTGGGCGTGGCTACAGATGAGAGCGAGGAAGCAGAGCTGTGAAAGCAGAAAGAGAGTGGTGTATTTATGAAAGAGCATACATAGATTAATACACAAACACACACTCGTGTTTACCATCTACGTTACATTTAAGTTTATACATTGAAAAATTACTCACAGAGGAACTCAACAAAATAGAGTCATGTTTATCATCTACGTTACATTTACATTTATGAGGCCAAAAGCAGCACATAAGTTATCTGTCCCTCATTTAGTTATGTATATAGTTTATTTATTTATTTAATTTTCCCCCACTTTTAAAGTGTTTTTGATGTATCTAAGTGTATAGCTAAACAGTGTTTTTTGTATTCCCTTTTTCCCCTTTTTTCTTTCCATTTCTCTTCTTAATAGTTGTTTTTTATGTTTGTAAAATGTAAAAACATGTTAAATAAATCATAAAAAAGCAACACATACGATGAAGAAGTACTCACAGGAGAGCTCCAAGCTACAAATAAACAACAGTATGTAAACAAAATGGCAATACCCAGTACCCAGTGCACAAATGCTGTTTTTTTATTTATTGTTTTTGCTTATTTATTGTTTTATTGATTGTTGTCGTGTGACTTTTGGCTTGCCATATGGATTTTATGCAAGTTTGTATTTCTTTGCATTTTTTATTTGTTGTTGTATATCTTGTAGTGCGTTGAGAATAAGAAAAGTGCATCATAAGTAAAATGTATTATTATTATTCATTCATTCATTCATTCATTCATTCATTCATTTTCTTTTTGGTTTAGTCCCTTATTAATCTGGGGTTGCCACAGTGGAATGAACCGCCAACTTATCCAGCATATGTTTTACGCAGCTCATTCATATACATATACTATAGACAATTTTAGCTTAGAGCTAAAATTACCCAGTTCACCTATACCGCATGTCTTTGGACTTGTGGGGGAAATGGAAGAACCCGGAGGAAACCCACGCCAATACGGGGAGAACATGCAAACTCCACACAGAAACGACAACTGACCCAGCCGAGGCTTGAACCAGCAACCTTCTTGCTGTGAGGCGATCGTGCTACCCACTGTTCCACCATGCGCCCCATTATTATTATTATTATAAATAAAAATATTAATTAAATAATAATAATAAATTTAAATAATTATAAAATATATAGGGTATTGCGGTGGCGCAATGGGTAGCGATGTCGCTTTACAGCAAGAAAGTCGCTGGTCCCGGCTGGGTCAGTTGGCATTGCTGTGTGGAGTTTGCATGTTCTCCTCGTGTTGGCGTGGGTATCCTCCTGGTGCTCCGGTTTCCCCCACAGTCCAAAGACATGTGCTATAGGTGAATTGAATAAACTAAATTGCCCGTAGTGTATGAGTGTGGATGAGCGTGTATGGATGTTTTCCAGTACTGGGCTGCAGCTGGATAGTCATCCGCTGTGTAAAACATATGCTGGATAAGTTGGCGGTTCATTCCACTGTGGCGACCCCAGATGAATAAAGAGATTAAGCCAAAGGAAAATGAATGAATAATGAATAATTATAAAATAAAATATAAATAAAATACATAAAATCAATGTGGAATATAGGGTTATTATTAGAATTGGGGTAATATAATTAAAATAAAATAGTCAGATTCAATTTTTTTCAAGAAAAATAGAACAGAACGTTTTTAATATTACATCAAACTTTCAGTGTGTGTCTGTGTAGTAGTAGTAGAATAGAGAACAAATAAAACTGTATAAGAACAATAAAGAACACTTTTTAGATATGCAACTTTGTCAGAAAAATACCACAATATTTCTTTGAAAATATTAAAATCTCATTTATTTTCTCTGAAAATTTTACTCTCTTTTTTCCCTTTACAAAATGCTTTTATTCTGGAATTTCAGTGTCATATACATGCAAATTGTACATTTATTATAAACATTTAATAAATAAACAAATAATGCTCCGGTCCCTCTCCATAGTAAACAAACACCACCAGCTCCTATGTGAGTTTATGCCAATGTGCACATCATTATATGACAGAAAACTTGCTTCAGGCAGTCTGGTTTCATGGCACTCAGTATTGTTTTTGTTGTTGTTGTTGTTGCTGTTGTTGTTGTTGTTGAGGATGTGAATTCAAGGTAAGATTTATAAGTATTAAAATTTTTTTATCACGGGTAATATTTAGTTTTGTGTTTTTATGACCCTCAAAGTGCTGGCAGCCATTGACTTGCATTATATCAGGGCTGTCAAACTCAATTCCTGCACTGTAAAAAAATTATATGATCAATTAGTCCTGACAACATATGTTTTTAGGTGATTGTAACTTATATTATTAATCATGTTCTTACGTAACTTTATAAGTTATGCAAGCTGTTTTAAATCAGTTTAACCTAATATAAGTTGAATGAACTCATAAGGTTTATTTGATTCAGCTTAAAAATTTATGGCAACCAGGATTTTTTTACAGTGTGGAGAGCCGCAGCCCTGCAGAGTTTAGTTCCAGCCCTGTTTCAACACTCCTATCTGTAGATATCAAACAAGCCTAAAGCACTCGATTAGTTTGATCAGGTGTGTTTGATTGGAGTTGGAACTAAACTGTGCAGAGCTGCGGCCCTTCAGAAACTGAGTTTGACACCTGTACATTATATGAATCACCACAGACCACATTTGAGCTAAAAATCTTTAATGTGAAGAACGTTACCGCCAATTAGGGCTGCACGATATTGGAAAAATCTGATATTGCAATATTTAGTTTTTCTGCAATATATTGCGATATGAATACAAACCAGATGGCTTGAATGGCTCAATTTGGAAATAAATCTTTCATTTAGATTGATTAGGGTGATTTTGTAAGGGTGTAAATCATGTATGAAAAAAATAAACAAAATGCAAGAAAAAAATAATTACAATAGAGCAAAGGACAAAAGTAAAATAAACAGTGCTTTATGGTTTTTCCGGAGAGTCAAACAGTACTCAGGTACAGAAATTGAACAATGAAATGTAGCTAAAATAACACTGTATAGTCTTCATTGTATTAATTCAGTAAAATAACTTCGCATTAAAGTTATAAATGTACTTTTTTTTGCACCCGAACACTTAAAATAAAGTTGAAATGCCTTATAGTCAACAGTTCTGCTGATCAACTATAATCCCAATTCAACATTTCATATCCTGCGATGAGACTTTTTGTGGACACACACATTGCAATATCGATGTTGAAGTGATATAATGTGCAGCTCTACCGTTAATTACATCTTGGATTGCCTGAGTAAGGCAAATGTAATTTTGGGGGTAATAATAGTGTACCATCAAACATTTTGTCGCATGTTTTATTAAAACCACAGGATGGCGACAAAGTTGAGTTGCAGCTGTAACTCTAACTAAGCATTTTCATTATTCAACTACATTATTCTACTTAACAGATCGATAAGATACATGATAATCACCAGACAACAAAATGTAGCTTCACTGACCAAAATCATGACTAACCCAATACAAACTAATAAGTGCTCTTTTATAATGATAATACAATGTAAAAGAGAATGCACAATTTATTAAAATGTAAGAGTAGCCTATTTAAAATGATTTTGTATTATAAAGAAAACTGTTTATAAAACTAATATTAATAACAATGAACGCCTTTTATAAATCAATAAAAAATAAAATGGAAATAACTGTTCAGCTAAACTGTGCCCTTTATTTATTGTTTTAACATAAAAGAGTAGCACGCAGAACAATCTAACTGCCCCGGAGCCATACAGCCAACTCTTTTATTTTTGTTTTCATTGAAAAACTGCCCTTATGTCACTGCAGATGATGCTGCGGTAGATCTTTCTGAAAGGATGACATCATCCCCCTGGCCTTGGCAGTGGAGCCGAACATGCGAAACACACTCCATTTTGGCTCCAGTCCAGAGCGGAGCAGAACGTCCAGTCTCTGTTATTCTCAGAGCCAACATGGCGGACAAACGAACAGCGGTTTCTTGATTGCTATTGCTTTAGGAGGAAGTATGCCGTGAAGCCCTTTAACGAAAGAAATGCGCCCTCATTGGTTTCCACGGTGTTTACGCAGAGAGAGCCAATCATATGCGCCCGCTGATCCAGGTGATATCCCTCCTACCAGTATCTCCGGAGTAGGTTTATTTTGGTTTACCCCCCGCTCCTGCGCCGCCGCCATTAGAGCCAGTCATATCGGCAAAAGAAATGGGAATTCCGGTGTCTAAAACCCTCTAAAACCCGCTTTGATCGGAAGATCGCGGTGGTGTTTGGGGTTTCAGAGGAAGGAGAGAAATAACATGGGTGTTCGGCCGCAGAATATCTCTGCTGTCGCGGTAGATTGTCGGTGCTGAGCTGGATTTGGACCCGATCGGATTGGGTTTCGGTAGGACAGACGTTCGGTTTGCAGAAGGACGACGTCGGGAACGGTAGTGTTTGCAAACTGAAGTGTGGAGGGCAAAGACAGGTAAGGGCCTTGTCATTTCTGTTTAAAAAAATTACTGTAACAGAATATATGCAACAGGGCAAATTAATACACATTTTTCTCCTGGTTTCTTAATGCTCGCGTTTAATTTACGGATATATTTTTTGTGTTTATTTATTTTTTAAGGAAGTGAAAATGTCAGTGTACAGTCTAAGCTCAAGTAGCATGTTTATTTACAGTGCAGATACAAACACTGAAGCTCTTTTATGGTGTTGTTGTAGTTCGGGTAAAATCGACACCTTGGTGTGGAATTCCGAAGCGAGCCGAGAGTGTTTACAATGTAACAGCGCAGAGTTTCTACTGGATACATTTCAGCTGTATACATTTGAACTTGATACAATGTAAGCGGCGGAAATGCTTCTCGAATTCCATTTAAAGCGCCCGTTATAGAGAAACCACTCTCGCCGTTATAAGGCTTACTGTCATCTATGAAGAGGTTGTGTGTCAAAAGCCACTGAAATGCCAACATACACAGCATTTTTGCGGTATTAGAGGCGCGTCCAAGCTTTTCATCCAATCTGACAGAATTGAGGTAAAGGTCAAATTTGGACTTTCTCCTTAATAATATAATTTCAGAAACGTATTCTTTGCATAGTGTAAATAGTGAATTTCCATCTGCAGTCAATGACAATCAAAGTACAACATTGTTCACAGTCAATTAAATAGTGCTAATGTTGTTTTAAAGTCATACTTGCATGCTATTTCAGACTAAATGTTCAAAGTAGCCCGGTAAACAAGCCTGTCACAAGTTGTCACTAAACTTTACCTCTGTTCTTCTGACATACTCAGACCTTTACTGTCATAAAGCAGGACCAATATTATTGTGCATATTTTTAAATGCTGTTTTTTTTAATGGGAGGCTTAAACAGTATTGATCGAGTCAGATGAACTCTAAAAATATGCTGGGTTGTTGTAACCAAATGTTCAGTCAAATAT
>CAIGQZ010034910.1:15112803-15138638 GCA_903798205.1 Danio tinwini
TAAGTTAAATTGTCCATAGTGTATGTGTGTGAATGGGAGTGTATGGGTGTTTCCCAGCGATGGGCAGCAGGATAAAGGGACTAAGCCGAAAAGAAAATGAGTACAAATATGTATATGTGTGTGTGTTTGTGTGTGTATGTATATATGCACATTACTGAATTTATTACAGACGGGTTTGAGTAAAATGTTTAATTGAGTAAATTATTAAATTTTATAAAGGTCTGATTACATTTCTTCCTAATTTGAAGCATGTTTTCCGCCTAGAATTTTTTTTTAATTCTTCTGAAATGTAACATTAGTCTTGTGTCGTCTAATAAGTTTATAAACTTATATATATAAACTTTTTATAAATAAACAAATTTGAATCTATCTCAAAAAATGCTTTAAATGTTGTTTGGACATTTTAAATTTTTAAATTTTAATTAGGCAGAAATGTTCTCATTTCCATTTATTATTTCCAGAATACACAAAAATGAGTGTTATGCATTCATATTCCTTCGGCTTAGTCTCTGATTTATCAGGGGTCGCCACAGCAGAATGATCCACTAACTAATCCAGCATATGTTTTCACGCAGCGGATGCCTATTCAGCTGTAACCCAGTACTGGGAAACACCCATACACACTCATTCACACACACAATATGGCCAATTTAGTTCATCAAATTCACCTATAGTGCATGTCTTTGGACTTTGGGGAAAACCGGAGATCCCAGAGAAAATCCATGCAAACACAGGGAGAACATGCAAACTCCGCACAGAAATGCCAACTGACCCAGCCGGGACTCGAACCTGCGACCTTCTTGCTGTGAGGCAACAGTGCTAACCATTGAGCCACCGTGTCAACAAATGAGTGTTAGTCAGACATAAATACAGATCATAAATCTAGAGAAACTGAGAATTTTCAAGTGAACTCTTAATTTTTTTACTAGTTACTTAATTTTTTTTTTACTTAATTTTTTTACTTACTAATCCATTACTAAATGTGATCGATGGATTTTCACTTCAGTGTTTGGTTTGGACTTTCAAGCCACACTGAACTGAATTTCAACTCTAAAAAACTGGACTGAAGCAGTTTCAGTTTACTAGAACTTCTATGTTAAGCTGCTTTGACAATCTACATTGTAAAAATTAAGATGAACTGAATTGAATATAGAAGTACCAAATGCTGTAATACTTCTGAGGAAAATCCAATTTTGGACATGTCCTATGATAATACCGTGGTATTTTTATCCACAAGCTGTGTAAATTCTGTGGTTTACTACTCTTTTAGTATAACTACCAGCTTCATAATATCTCTGCACCATCCTACCACCATAGTACATTTTAGTCAGTGAAATCTAGGCCGTCTCTTTTTTTAAACAAATGTTAATAACCAAAATCTAGTCCAATAACCAAATGAGAGTGTAGGAATGTAGGTCAAAGGATGTGACCGTTTGCCCCAGTGAGCTGGATTCATCTCTGTCAAGCCCACCTGTCTGTACTGTCAGGAATAATCCAGAGTCTTGAACAGCTTTCCTGACTGAAAGCCTTTGAGAATAAATGTATTGTGATTGTTTTTATGGAGAAAATAGAAACTATTAAGGTCATTCACATGAATTGCAGACAAAATAATAAATCTGTGTGTGGTACTGTATAAAGAGACATAGAGAAAAGCTTCATTCATTTTCCTTCGGCTTAGTCCCTTTATTCATTAGGAGTCGCCACAGTGGATTGAACCGCCAACTAATCCAGCATATGTTTTACACAACGGATGTCCTTCCAGCTGCAACCCAGTACTGGGAAACATCTATACACACTCATTCACACACTACGGGCAATTTAGTGTATTCAATTCACTTATAGCACCTGTCTTTGGACTGTGGGGGAAACCGGAGCATCTGGAGGAAAGCCATGCCAACCCAGGGAGAACATGCAAACTCCACACATAAACGTCAACTGGTCACTGTGTCGCCCAGAGAAAAAGCTTGCATTATCATAATTTCTGCTGATTTTAATTGTTTGTTCATTTTGTCAAACCTCTGCATCATTTGTAGCACTTTGCATCAACATTACAGCATTTTAAACGAGTGCATGGTAGCATAACAATCAAAAAAGAGGAAACTATACAAATACCCTTGCCAAAAGTTAATGCACGCTTTACACTGATTATATCAGACAGTGATGTTTATATTTAACACATTTAGATGTGTTCTTATATACAGTTGTCAGAATAATTATTATTTCAACACATTTATAAGCGTAATAGTTTTAATAACTCATTTCTAATAACTGATTTATTTTATCTTTGCCATGATGACAGTAAATAATATTTTACTAGATATTTATCAAGATACTAGTATTCAGCTTAAAGTGACATTTAAAAGCTCAACTAGGTTAATTAGGTTAACTAGACAAGTAATTAGACAAGTCATTGTATGAGAATGGTTTGTTCCGTAGATAATCGAAAAAAATATTGCTTAAAGGACTAATATTATTGACCTTAAAATGTTTTTTTTTATTTTTTTTTTTATAAAAACTGCTTTTGTTCTAGCTGAAATAAAACAAATAAGACTTTCTCCAGAAGAAAAAATATTATCGGAAACACTGTGAAAAATTCCTTGCTCTGTTAAACATCATTTGGGAAATATTTAAAAAAGAAAAAAAATTCACAGGAGGGAGAATAATTTTGACGTCAACTGTATATCCATTAATAAACTATTAAAAGTGTAAACGAATATATACTACAGTGGGGTCCAAATTTAAACTCTACAATGCAAAATCTTTCGGTGAAAAAGGATTTTGATCAATTTTTAACTAAGAAAGGCTAAAAATAAAACTATGCTTCACTTTTTCTAGGTCACTAATCAAATGTAAGCAAATTTGTGACATCGACCATGTAACTCCTTTGTACAAAAGGTCCATTGAAGCACAAGATGCGCTTGGATTATTATCAAATGTAGCTGCAAAACATGAATAATCAGGTTTTGCATAAACTTTTAAACAAAAGGGGTTATTCTAAAATACATGTACTTTAAAGTTTGAGGTCAGTATCTTTCATCAAGAGAATTTCTTTTGTGGGGGGTTAAATGGTTAGGCCTGGTTATATGCTTATGCTTATATATTGACAATAATCAATATATCGACTTATCACACAACACATGGACATGGTCTCAGTCGTTTTTGGTGATGCAATATATATCGATCATACATAAACTATTCTAGCACAATTTTAGCTGATGTGCAACATCTCTATTGAAGCTGTCAGTGTCAGTATGGTTAAAAAACACCATACTGGAGTATTTACTATATATTATTATTGTATATTTTCATGTGGGTGTCTGACAACTGAAAATAGATTTGGTAGCAGATATCGCAGCCTCTGTTACTTTTTACCTTGCACTTTTTTGTAAACGTTTTTTAATAATTTTTTAGGATATGCATTTTCACATTCTGATTTCAATGCATGATTATGAAATTGATAAAATGACTATAATTGAATGAAATATTCTTAAGGATGAAATATTGTTTGTTCTTTGGTGCACTTGCATTGTGATGATATTACATTGTCATTCTGGCATTATATAATGAGTGGCATAAAATGATAATAGTATGGTTTATCGCAATATATTTTGTTGCAATATATCATACAACAAAAAATAGATATCGTGACAGCCCTATAAATGGTTAAAAACAATAAATTGACTATAATTTTTTTTCTCCCTCCCTCTCTTCCTTTTGACCAAATGCAAAGCTAAGGTGCAGTACTATGGTACATCTTGTACCATTTCTGACTTTGAAACCATAGACTACGTCAGACGTGTTACCCTTGAAATGAATCCTTTTACACTTTGCATGCCTATGTATTTAGAAATATGTGCAAGAATCAGGTGTACACAATAATCTGGATGAGTTTGTACATGGGTATTATATGTGGTTTTTATTATTGTTTTTAAAACCTGTTAATTTTCTGTATTTGTTAGTGGAAAAGATAAAGAAAAAAAACTAAACAAAGTTTGGTTGAAACCCTTTTTTTAAATATTTGTTCACAGAAACCTTTAATGATTTCTTTAATTAATTGATTGTTCAAAAATACAGTAAAAAATGAATGACAATATTTCAATAAAACTGCAGGTTAACTATGTTTATATATAATGACCACTTTTTGCTATTTCTGCTCAGAAATTTGTTAAAAATCTGTGGATTTATGCAGAATGATTTTGGGAGTATCATAACTAAAACCTTTTTAACTTTTATTTAGTCTTTACAGTGCAAATCCAATTAGATCCACTTTATTTGGTAAAAAAAAAAAAGTTGTGGTTGTTAAAAAATGATTTGTTGTACTCTCCCATTCACTGCACTCTTAAGTTTACCCTACTATGACGACTTCTGTTACTGAGAAACCCGGACATGTGAAAAGGGTCCATTTATTCTCCCTCAAGTGGTTCCAAACTTTTATAAGTTTCTTTATTCTGTTAAACACAAAAGAAGATATTTTGAAGAAAGCTGGAAACCTGCAACCATTGACTTCTATAGTAGGAAAAACAAATAGTCTACTGAAACAAATAGTCTACGAAAGTCAATGGTTACAGGTTTCCAGCATTTTTCAAAATATCTTCTTTTGTGTTTAAAAGAATACAAAAAGACAAACAGGTTTTGAACATGTTTTTGAACCTGTTTTGAATCAAGTTCCAGTAAATAATAAGATTTTTAATTTTTGGGTGAACTATCCCTTTAACATCGCCAATCAGCATCATTCCTTTCCCACAGAGAACTGTCAGGGTTTCTGCGGGTTTCACCAAGTCAAATTTAAGACTTTAAGACTTTTTTAATACCACGAAGAATGAAATTTCAAAGTCATATGGGATTTTTTTAATGGCCCAGCAGGGAAAAAAAATGTAAAAAATTACTTGCCTTATCAAAAATAAATAAATAAATAATTCTAATTAGTTATTTCTTAGCCACATACAGTTAAAGTCAGAATTATTAGCCCCCCTTTCAAATTATTTTTCTTTTTTAAATATTTCCCAAATTACGATTAACAGAGCAAGGAAATTTTCACAGTAAGTCTGATAATATTTTTTCTTTCTGAAAAAGTCCTATTTGCTTTATTTCGGCTAGAACAAAAGCAGTTTTAAAATTTTGAAGAACCATTTTAAAGTCAAAATTATTAGCCCCTTTAAGCAAATTTTTTTTGCAATTGTCTACAGAACAGACCATCGTTATACAATAACTTGCCTAATTAACCTAACCTGCCTAGTTAACCTAATTTACCTAGCTAAGCCTTTAAATTTCACTTTAAGCTGCATAGAAGTGTCTTGAAAAATATCTAGTAAAATATTATGTACTGTCATCATGGCAAAGATAAAATAAATCAGTTATTAGAGATGAGTTATTAAAACTATTATGTTTAGAAATGTGCTGGAAAAATCTGCTCTCCGTTAAACAGAAATTGGGGAAAAATAAACAGGGGGGCTAATAATTGAGGAGGGCTAATAATTCTGACTTCAACTGTATATTACATAACATGTCAAAACAAGCAGGCCCTAGTTGTATGCGTACTATCACACGAAAATTAGGACCTATTTAAAATGATTTAAGACTGACAGGACAGTATTTCATGTTCCAGTTTTCCCCACAGTTCAAAAACATGCACTATAGGTGAATTGAATAAATTGGCCTTAGTGTATGAGTGTGTGTGAATGTGAGAGTGTATGGGTGTTTTCCAGTACTGGGTTGCGGCTGGAAGGGCATCCGCCATGTAAAACATATGCCGGAATAGTTGAAGGTTCATTCCGCTGTGGCGGCCCCTGATAAATAAGGGACTAAGCTGAAGGAAAATGAATGAAGACAATATTTCAGCGAATTTAAGACTTTTTAAGACCCCGTGGACACCCCTGGAACTAAACTTTGTCTATCTTTCATTACTTTATAGGAGAAACTGGAGGCACTGTGACTTCAAGCGGGTAAACGCAGGTGAAGAACGGAGGACTGGTGGGTGGGAGGGTGGGGGGGGCGATCAGCTGCGGTGACCGGCCTGAGCGAGGATGACAGATCTGGGCTTGAAGTGGAGCTGTGAGTACTGCACCTACGAGAACTGGCCATCTGCCATCAAATGCACCATGTGTCGGGCCCAAAGGCACAACGCACCCATCATCACAGAAGAACCCTTCAAGAGCAGCTCCAACCTGGACCCGTCGCTCTGCACCACACAGGGGGGCTCCACCCTGCTCATCTGCCCAGACTCCAGCGCTCGCCCTCGGGTAAGAATCGCAGATGAGCTGCCCGAAACCAGCAGCAAGTGGTCCTGCCACATGTGCACATACCTAAACTGGCCACGTGCTATCCGCTGCACACAGTGTCTAAGTCAAAGGCAGCAGGGATCCCAACAACACAGCCCACTCAGCCCATCAGAAACTCCTCAAACATCAGGATCCAGACCCCCCCCTGTGACCTCTGACCCATGTGAGGAATATAATGACCGTAATCGGCTCAACATGCATGCACAACGTTGGCCGTGCTCGGTGTGCACCTATGAGAACTGGCCAAAGAGTCTCAGGTGTGTAGTGTGTGACCATCCTAAACCCAGCGTCTCACCTGAGACACCCCAGCAGGATTCGGAGGCGGAAAGCGCAACGTCGCCCTCGATAGTAAACGAGCAGGAGCGGGAGAATGTAAGGACAGCGGGGGGTGGTGGTGGGGGGAGCAGGGGCAGGGTGAGGAAACTATCTCCGCCCATGTGTAAAGGGCAGGCGGAGGTGAAGATTGAGCTGGCATCAGGAGCGGTGGGCAGCGACAACGAGCAGGAGGCGGACTTTAAAAAGCTCAAACAGATTCGCAATAGGATGAGGAGAAGCGACTGGCTCTTCCTGAACGCCTGTGCTGGTGAGAAATAAGCTCCATTAGTGCCAGATATGGTTTCCCCGAAACATATTTGAACACTTGAAGGGATAGTTCACCCAAAATTTTACATTCTGTCATCATTTGCTCACACATTACTTGTTCCAATCGGGTTTGACTTCCCTGTGCTGAACACAAAAAAAGATATTCTGGAGAAAGAAGAAAACCTGTAACAATTGACTTCCATAGTAATTTTTCCTACCAAGGAAGTCAATGGTTACAGGTTTTTATCTTTCTTCAAAATATCATCTTTTGTGTTCAGCATAATAAAGAAACTCATAAAGGTTTGAAATCATTTGAGGGAGAGTAAATAGTGCGTAAACTTTTTGGGTGAACTGTCCATTTTGTTTTAAAAATGTGTTTGCATTACAGGACATCTTTTGTTTGTTAACTTGACTTATCATTTTGATTTCACTTTAATAAGCTGGTGGTTTGGATAAGATGCCTTTCTCTTAGTTTTTTATCATTTTAAATCATTGTGTAAAGTGTCTCACTCTATACTAAATCATTGCAAAGTTTTGGGTGCAGTTTATTTATTTATTTTTTATGAAATCTCTGTTGATCAGAGGCTAAATTCATTTCATAAAAAAATGCAATATTATGAAACAATACTACATTTTACTCTAAATATTTTCTATTTTTAGATATTGTTTAATGTAATTTATTCCAGTGATTGCAAAGCTTAACACTTTAGTGATTATTCCAGTTTCCAGTGTCACAAGATCCCTCTGAAATAATTCAAATATGCTGATCTGGTGCTCAAAAATAATAATTATTAATTAAAATCTGAAATGCTGCTTAGTATTTATTTTGTGCAAACCATGTTACATTGCGAACAGCATTTATTTGAAACACACTTTTATGTAACAATGTAATGACCCTCTTGAGCCATTTAATCTATTTAATCTTTTTTTTTTGTTTATTTATATAGCACATGTCATACACAATGGTAATTCAAAGTGCTTTACATAAACAAGAATAAAAGAAAATTAAATGATTAAAAAAACAAAAAAATTATTAAAAACAGATTAAAATGTGCTAAAAAAAATGGTTTTAAAGGATTAAAAAAGAAAAGAAAGACATAATACTGTGATCTGTAGGATGTAGCACAGTGCTTATTCAGTAAAGGCACTGCTAAACAGATGTGTTTTCAGTCTTGATTTGAACATGCCTAATGTTGGAGCACATCTGATCATTTCTGGAAGCTGATTTCAGCAGCGGGGGAGGGGGGTGCAGTAGCTAAAGGCCGATTCACCTTGCTTTGACTGAATTTCTAATTTACTTGATCCTAAAGATCTGAGTGATCTGTTAGGTTTATATTCAGTTAGTATATCTGTAATGTATTGAGGTGCTAAGCCATATAGTGATTTATAGACAAGTAGTAATACTAATCTATTGTGAATGTAACTGGGAGCCAGTGCAAAGACATGAGAACAGGTGTGACATGCTCGGATTTTCTGGTTCTGGTCTTACTGAATGAAAGTGTTAATTTATTTAAAAAAACATTCTGACCCAGTCTTTTCAATGATGCTGTACATATGCCTCGTTTTTTTTTCTTTTTTGCTAATCACTAGGGATCCTCCGATCGATCAGCATCAGCCGATAATCCCATTTCACGATTCGATCAGTACTCGCTGATCTGGCCAATCTCCTGAACCGATCGCAAGTGTTTATTTACGAGTTTATAACCCGGGCTATACATACACAGCGCTCCAACACGTGGCAATGTTTCAAAACTCCCTTGTCAGTAATTTCTTTCCTTTTTTCAGCTGCTTCTGACCATTACATGTATACAAAATCCTTATTTATTCTCTTCGGTAAGGTGAGATCTCATACATGGAGAGAAAATGTGCTTATGCAATGGCTTAGTTAAATAAAGCTAGAAGTATCAGAATTGGTACTCCGTATCGGCGGATCACAATTACAAGGAATTGGTACTCAATATCGGCTGAAAAAATCCTGATTGGAGCATCCCTAATAATCACACATTTCCAGAAAATCCATTGCCTTGACATTTACAATAAGATCTAGGCCCAGTTTCACAAACAGGGCTTAGGTTAAGCCAGGACTAGGCCTTAGTTAAATTAGGCTATTTAAGCCACATTTATAAAAATGGCCTTAGAAAAATATATTACTGGTGTGCACCTGCACAAAAAAAAATGAAACTGATGTATTTAAAGACATCTTACTGCAAGTTATTTTGAGTTGAGACAGCTCAAACATGCAATTTAATCCTGACTAGCCTTAAACCTTGTTTGTGAAACCGGGGGCTAATGTATTAACAAATTAAAACTGAGCAATATTGTTTTGTCTCAACTTTTACTTATTTTAATTCCCTAGAAGTATTGTGTATTGTTAGTCAACTAATCTACTTTAAAGATGTAAACAAATCATAGACTAAAATGTTCTAGACATTATAAAGCATTGCTTAAGTGTTTGGGATTCATCCCCAACCTCTTTTTGTCTTTGACTTACATGTTGCATTACTTTGATTGGCATGTTTTACTGTGATGTGAAGTGGAAAGTTGTAGCTAGGTCTTTTGAAATCAGCTGGCATCAAACCTTTATTTTCATCACAAAGTCGGTGGGAGACGCTTTGTGTGTGCGTGCATGGTTTGATGCAAACTGACAGATATTCTCTCTCTAGGCTCTGCTACTGTAGGGAACACTTCTGTTTGCTTCCTGTACCAGAGTATGAATTCATTGATCTCTATCACAGCATCGTTGTCTTCTGGGAAATTCCAATAGCTCCAACAGATCAGTGGGAAACTGCATCTAAATACTCATACAGCAACATCAAAAGCTTATGAAAAAGGGAAATGCACTTACTCATGTAACGGCCACTTTTCTCAGGTGTAGTGGAGGGGGATCTGGCCGCCGTGGAGGCGTATAAATCATCCGGCGGTGATATTGCACGTCAGCTCACCGCGGACGAGGTGCGGATTCTCAATCGCCCATCTGCATTTGACGCTGGTTTCACATTGGTGCATCTGGCTATCCGCTTCCAAAGACAGGACATGCTGGCGGTGCTGCTCACAGAGGTCAGTTTCGCCTGCATACATGAGATCAAAAGAGAATAATGTTGTACGATATGTGACCCTGCACCAAAAAATCTGTTTTATGTGGCATGGGTATATTTATTGTAAAAAATGCACGACACTTAATATGAAATTTCAATATGAAAACACTTTTTTTTTCTTTACAATTTAGCCCCCCCATGTATGATTGTAATGTATGGTTATGATCACCATGTGCAAGCATATGCATGTAGGCATCTAATAAAATACACTCTATGAATCTAAATTTAATTTAACTAAGGCTATATGTACACACAAAAACCTTTTTTACAAGAACAATCGGTAGGCTAGATCTGCCAGTGTTCATGCATTCACAATGGTATGAACCCTTGTAGGGCTGGTCAAATGTATATATTTTATTATGTATTGTTTTTATCATTAACATTATTATTTAACATGCAGGTCAGTGTAAACTATCTTCCACTATTTAAACGGCAGACTCCCCGCATATCTTGTTTTGACGTTCTTCGGGTGACCCCAAGCCCCCCCTGTAATTCATACCCTGTATATATTCCAATATTAATACGATTTCGCCAGATGACTTGCTCTGTTTGAAAAGAATTCCTATTTTTAGATTGATTGGGTTGATTTTGTTAGGGACAGCATCTGCATTAAAAAATAATAAACAAATTACAAGCACAGATAAACACAATAGGGCAAAAATCTCAATGAAATAAACTGTGCTTTAAGGTTTTCTGAGGAGTCTTGAATAGTCAAAGGTAAAATAACACTGTACAGTCCTCATTGTTTAAATACAAATCTTTGTTAAAGCTACACACTTCTAGTTCTAACTTTAATGTGCCGATTGCTGTAAACTCACTTGAAATGCTTACACAGTCAAAAACCTGAACGGATAGTTTACCCATAAATTATAGTTTTCTCACCATTTACTCACACAATCGAGTGGTTCTAAATGTTTACAAATCTGTTGAAGACCGAAATATATATTCTGAAGGAGGGCTGCACAGTTACATCATCGATATCACAGGATCTGCACTGTCAAGTTGGGATTATAATAACCAGCCACTACAGTTTAAATGTGTGCTTTTTGAGGTCATCACAAAGTTTGACCCTAGCAGAGTGAAATATTTTTATTTGCATGTGTTTTTAAGACCTGTGAGTTTAAGCAAATTTAAACCAAGAAATTATGAAGTTTAAAGGTGCAGTATGTAAGTTTGACACCCAGTGGTTGAACTAGGTATTGCACTCCTGGATCAAAATAAACGCAAGCGTGGGTTGCTAGATTGAGTACAGGAGCGAGTTATTTAAACTGTGTTCTAAATAAAAGTAACGACATGCGATAGAGGGAATATTTTCCATATTAAAAGAAGTTTTTGTCCTAACCAACACCTCTAATTGATATATTAGAAACGACTTCTATTTCTCACAGGTGAACAACAGAAACCTATGACAGTGATCAAGTCAGGTAAACCTCATGTGCTTTATTCAGTCATAAATGCTAATAATGTGAGTGAATGCCATTTTACAAGACATTTATTGCCATATACAGAAAGCAGCAGCAGATAGTTCACCTCAGATCTTGGAAATACAATAAACTGTTTGAAATTGAACTTTAGAACTAAACACATATGAGTGATTCAGCATCTACATTTAATGATGTTAAAGAGGGTTAACATGTATTAAACAGATTATAAACCTTACCGTTTCGTGAGTGAGTGCATATTCTGTGCTTCTGAATGGCTGCATTTAAATTTCTGTCATGTTTCATTTGGAGCAAACAGCTAAATTGCTCATCACTGCGTATCTCTTCATTAAGCGTGTTGTTAGGACACACGGTTACAATGTAACCTGCTCACCTAATGTTTACGCTCGTAATATTTATATCATTTGCTTATTAATAACCTCATGTGGAACTTAATCTGTCTCATTTCGATGTCTGCTATGTTCACCGGAGTATGCATTTTCAGTCTCGGACACATGCTTTCAGAGCCTTTCTGAATGAAATACGCTGTTTTCCAACAGGGCAACCCGGAGTGCTGAAATATAATTGGCTAAACTGGCATTGTGCAGGTTAAATTTAGGTCGCTGGGTCAGTTGGCATTTCTGTGTGGAGTTTGCATGTTCTTCCCGCGTTCACGTGGGTTTGCTCCGGGTGCTCCGGTTTCCCCCACAAGTCCAAAGACATGCGGTACAGGTGAATTGGGTACGCTTAAATTGTCCGTAGTGTATGTGTGTGAATGAGTGTGTATGGATGTTTCCCAGTGATGGGTTGCAGCTGGAAGGGCATCCGCTACATAAAACAAAATGCTGGATAAGTTGGCGATTCATTATGCTGTGGCGACCCCAGGTTAATAAAAGGACTAAGCCGAAAAGAAATTGAGTTCATTGCCCAAAATTAAATATGGTGCCATGACGAACTGTTGTTGTATAAAATGCCAGAGAAAACGTGCATTGTATGGTGATGTAATGATGTTAATCAAACTATGTACTATAACGTGTTAAATGGGAACATGAAAGGAACATTCAAAAAGCAACTCGTGTAAACATCTGTGCTGTTGGGGATGTTTTTATCCCTTTAGGGTGATTTTGAGTCTTAGTTTGGCCACAACTTTTACAACATTTCAGAAAATAGGATGATTTTTGTGTGACAAATCTTATTTTGACACACATTTTGGGAAATTGCTTTGGAATTTTTTAAAAACTCAACAGTACACTCTGGGCAAATTGACTACCCTTTCATTATGTTCATGGCTGTTTTTCCCTCATTGACTTCCTTTATAATCACATTTTTGATTGCAAAGCCTTTACACCATATAACCATTCATTCATAATTGTTGCTGGTTTTCCCTGTTGGCATGAGGAAAGTGTATTTATGCATGCACACTATAATTTGCTGATTTACTCAATAGAACTCTATATAAAAGCCATAACCTTTTTTTTTGGCACAGGCCTATCTAAAGGGTTAATGCTGCCAACTAATGATCAACAGTAAAAACTACAAATTGTACCTCTTTTCAACAGGAAAAACCAACAGTAAAGAATGCATGATTGTTTGGTGCCATGGCTTTAATCAAAAACTGTCGTTATAATGGAAGTCAATGAAGCAAAAATAGTCAGTTTGAATAATACACAAGGGTTAATCATATTATTGCCTTATTCAGATTAAGGCAAACCATCAGATTACTGACCTCCATGTAAACAGAGTCAGTGACTCCACAAATTATTTTTTCTAAATTGTGGTGCCTGGTCACTTATAATCCTGACTTAATTTGACACAATATGCTGAAATGACAACGTGCAACCCTAGAAGAGAATAAGTCTTACGATGTGATCTTGCAAAAATGATTATGCATTTGTAAATGTATTTCAGGTGTCTCAGCAGACAGCAAAGTGTATACCGGCTCTGGTGTGTCCTGAGTTAACAGAACAGATCCGCCGAGAGGTGGCGGCAGCACTACACAGACGTAAAGGCGAATTCCCCTGTTACTTCTTCACAGACCTTGTCACCTTCACATTACCAGCAGGTGATCACTCACAAATTCTAAACATGAAAAAAGTCCCTTTTGCCCTAGGATCTCACACATTCAGACTCCATGAGTCACCGGTTTATGAGTGGGCTGACTGGTGGTTGTTTTACCCTTATTTTACCGATATCTATAAGCTAGTGTGCTCCAAAACAGTAACAAAATTCACATTTAGAAGATAAGAAACTGATATAAACATGTAAAGCTTGTAATTTGTCACTTCCACCTATATGAAGCAATGTTTTTTTTTGGTCTCTAGTGTCTGACATGCCCCGCCCCCTTCATGACACTTCTCATTTGATGCGCTTGGGCTCAAACGCTCTCACTGGCAGAGCGGTGATAAAAACAAAATGCTATTGGCTGTTTTTAAAAAACGGGAGGAGCTACACTGTCCCACAATAATAATAATAATAATAATAATAATACATTTTATTTAGAGGCGCCTTTCTGGCAACTCAAGAACACCGAACAGTAAAACAAGAGTAATAAAACAAGAAACATTATATAAAAAATAAACACAACAATAGTGCAGATACAAATTAAGTATTAAAAGCCATCTTAAATAGGTGGGTTTTGAGTTTTGATTTGAATAATGTGGCTAAATGCTCTATTGCCCATAGACGAGCAGAGGGAACAGACAAGTGAAGGGAGAAAGAAGATCTCAGGGTGCGAGAGGGAGCAGCAATGTGGATGAGAGCAGACAAATATGGAGGGGCGAGATTGTGGATGTCTTTAAATGTTAACATCAAAATTTTAAAATCAATTCGAAATTGAACAGGTAACCAGTAAAGCTGCTGCAGGACAGAGGTAATGTGATAAGAAGAAGGGCTTCTGGTGATGATACGGGCAGCTGAATTCTGGACCAACTGAAGCTTACGGAGGGATTTATGAGTGAGACCAAAGAGAAGGGAGTTGCAGTAATCTATACGAGATGTGACAAAGCTATGAACCAGAACAGCAGTGGCATGAGGGGTAAGAGAAGGGCGGAGACGGTTAATGTTGCGTAAGTGGAAGTAAGCAGACCGGGTGATGTTATTGATGTGAGAATCAAAAGATAGGGTGCTATCGAGAATGACACCCAGACTCTTGACCTGTTTAGAGGGATAAATGGAACAGTCATCAATAGAAAGAGAAAAGCTGTCAGATTTGGAGAGTGTTGATTTAGTACCAACAAGCAAAACCTCAGTTTTTAAACTATTTAATTTGAGAAAATTAAGAGAGAGCCAAGATTTGATTTCTGCTAAGCAGACTGTAAGGGGTGAAGGTGGAAAACAGGGGGTTTGCCAGAGAGGTAGAGCTGGGTGTCATCCGCATAGCAGTGGAACTGTATGTTATGTTTACGGAGAATATTACCAAGTGGAAGGAGATAGATGATAAAAAGCAGGGGCCCCAGGACTGAGCCCTGGGGTACACCCGAAGACACTGTAAAAGGCTGAAAAGTTAATGGTTTGAGTTGAATGAACTGAGGTGCGGCCAGAGAGATAATATTTGAACCAGTCAAGTGGGATATTGGTGATGCCAAGAGAAGATAGTCTATTGATGAGGGTGCTGTGACAAATAGTGTCAAAGGCCGCACTCAGGTCGAGGAGAATGAGAACAGATATTAGTCCAGAATCAGCTGCCATAAGAAGGTTGTTAGTAATTTTAGTAAGGGCAGTTTCCGTGCTGTGAAGTGGGCAGAAACCAGACTGGAACTGTTCATACAGGTTGTATGTCATACAATGAACATTTGTTATTGTCAAGATCTGCACTATGGAGGGATTTAGCAGACTAAAGGCCTGTTCATAAAAAGGATGTTTAAGGGATACTTCACAAATTTACTCCAAACCTTTGGAAGCTTGTTTATGCTGTTGAACACAAAAGAAGATATTTTGAAGAAAGCTTAACCTGTAACTATTGACTTTTATAGAAGGAAAAGCAAATACTATGGAAGTCAATGGTCAAAATAGTCAAAATACATTCTTTTGTGTTCAACAGAAGCTCAAATAGGTTATGAACGCGTGAAGGGTGAGTAAATGATCGCAGAACTTTCAGTTTTGGGTCAACTACGCCTTTAACTAAAATGATAATACTAAAGATTAAATGCTTGAGACCAAACTACTATAACCGTAATAACATTGAAGAATGATATCATTTGAATCACTTACGAAATGATTTTGTGAAGCTGAGGAATGATAACTTTGAAAGCCAATCAGAATCCATTTTGATTTGAAGAGATCAAGCATGACATTGACAAATATGACAAAACTGTACACTTAAAAATGATTGTATGCAATGGTGTTGATGCTAATATAGCTGTAGTCATCGTACTTAGTGTGAATGATAATAAATAATATATTATTACATCCAGTGCATCCGGAAAGTATTCATAGTGCTTCACTTTTTCTATTTTTTTTTATGCTACAGCCTTATTCCAAAATGGATTAAATTTATTTATTTCCTCAAAATTCTGCACTTAATACCCCATAATGACAATGTGAAAAAAGAGTTTTTTAAATTGTTGCAAATTTATTCCAAATAAAAAAGCTGAAAAATCACATGTACATAAGTATTCACAGCCTTTGCCCTGAAGCTCTAAATTGAGCTCAGGTACATTCTGTTTCCACTGATCATTCTTGAGATGTTTCAACAGCTTAATTGCAGTTCACCTGTGGTAAATTCAGTTGATTGGACATGATTTGAAAAGGCATACACCTGTCTATATAAGGTCCCAGGGTTGACAGTGCATGTCAAAGCACAAACCAAGCATGAAGACAAGGGAATTGTCTGTAGACCTCCGAGACAGTATTGTCTTAAGGCACAAGACTTGGGAAGGTTACTGAAAAATATCTGCTGCTCTGAAAGTTCTAATACGCACAGTGGCCTCCATCATCCTTATGTGGGAGATGTTTAGAAACCACCAGGACTCTTCCTATAGCTGGCCAGCCATCTAAGCTGAGTGATCGGGGGAGAAGGACCTTAGTCAGGGAGGTGATCAATAACCCGATGGTCACTCTGTCTGAGCTCCAGCATTCTTCTGTGGAGAGAGGAGAACCTTACAGAAGGACAACCAACTGTGCAGCAATCCACCAATCAGGCCTGTATGTTAGAGTGGCCAGATGGAAGCCACTCCCCACTTGGAATTTGCCAAAAGGCATCTGAAGGACTCTCAGACCATAAGAAACAAAATGTTCTGCTCTGAGACTAAAATTGAACTCTTTGGAGTAAATGCCATGCATTAAGTTTAAAGAAAACCTGGTACTGCTCATTACCAGGCTAATACAATCTCTAAAGTAAAGCATGGTGGTTGCAGCATCATTCTGTGGAGATGTTTTTCAGCAGCAGGAACTGAAAGACTGAAGGAAGATGAGTGCAGCAATGTACAGAGACATCCTGAATAAAATGACCCAAAGCACACCACCAAAATATCAATGGAGTGGCTTCACAACAACTCTAGCCAGAGCCCAGACCTAAATCCTATTGAACATCTCTGGAGAGATCTGAAAATGGCTGTACACCGTTGCTTCCCATCCAACCTGATAGAGCTTCACAGGTACTGCAAAGAAGAATGGGCAAAAATTCTTAAAGACAGGTGTGCCAAGCTTGTGGCATCATATTCAAAAAGACTTGAGGCTGTAATTGCTGCCAAATGTGCATCAAATGTGATTTTTTTTTCAGCTTTTTTATTTTTAATAAATTTGCAACAATTTCTAAAAAAAAAAAAAAATTCTAATTTTTTGAGGAATTTTTAGGAAATAAATTCATTTAATCTATTTTGTAATAAGGCTGTAACATTAAAAAAAGTGGAAAAGTGAAGCACTATGAATACTTTCCAGATGCAGTGTATATTATGGAATGTTGCACTGAATAAGTCAAATGAAACAAGCACAAAAGGCTTGAAATTGATTAAATACTTTATATAGTATGAAATTCTACAAAGATATGAGATAAAGATTTCAGATGCAAGCAGTAAAATGAAACCGTAATGTATCAATCGAAAATTGAAATGTATCAATGTCAAATGAAAAGCAGCCTGAAACATATATGCTCTGAAATAAAAAAACATTAAAAGTGTGTTTGAGAGTCGATGGAAAATCCATAATATGTCTTATTTAACAAAAAATTGTTGTAACTGCATGCACTTTTTATTTTGAAGATATTGAAGACCTTCCCCCAAACGTTCAAGAAAAGCTGTTCGATGAGGTCCTGGATCGAGATGTACAAAAAGGTAAAGTGACTTATAGCATTTTGAAATATTTTTTTAAAACAGAAAATATTGTGTGGAACATTAAAGTTTTATGTGTTAGATGCATTAAACTGTTTTATTTCAGGATGTTTAATGTCTCCTGAAATTGACTCTGACTTGCAAACTGTGGGTTGCACAGTGTTTGCCTTGTTTGCAAATGAATCTGTGTTTAATGCAATTTGAGTCAAATCCTTCAACGCGTAAACTGTATTTATTGCAGTTTAGATTATATTTTTACCTTACATGATTTTCTTAACTTAGCATAAATTTGCAATGCAATTAAGGTCATAATTTTGTTCATAGTTTTTTCAGGTACAGTTAAAGTCACAATTATTAGCCCTTTTGTGAATTTTTCTTTTTCATATATTTCCCAAATGATGTTTAACAGAGCAAGGAATTTTCACAGTATTTCCTATAATATTTTTTCTTCAGTATAACGTCTTATTTGTTTTATTTCAGCTAAAATAAAAGCAGTTTTTTAACCATTTGAAGGTCAATATAATTAGCTCCTTCAAGCAAGTTTTTTTTTCTCTTTCGATTGTCTACAGAACAAACCATTGTTATACAATGACTTGCCTAATTTACCTAGTAGAGCCTTTAAATGTCACTTTAAGCTGAATACTAGTATCTTCAAATAATATCTAGTAAAATATTATGTACTGTCATCATGGCAAAGATAAAATAAATCAGTTATTAGAAATGAGTTATTAAAATAAATAAAAAAACTATTGTGTTTCGAAAAATCTTCTTTCCTTTAAATAGAAATTGGGAAAAAAAATATACAGGGGTGATGATAATTCAGGAGGGCTATGAAGGAATCTCTAAAGTAATCTATGAAGGACCAGGAGTGCCGGTTAGAAATAAGATGAAGAATCAAATTATCAATTTAATAACTGAAGCATAAAAATGTATATAAATAAATTACAATTTAAATGAACAAATAATGGACAAATAAATTAACATTTAAATGCAATACAACAATAAATTTAAGAATAACTTTTAAATGTATAAATAGACAATTTTATAATTGTTTGTTTAATTCATGTTTTTAAACACAGATTAATTAAACTATAAAAAAGTATATTCATAGATCATTTTAAATGCATTTAAAAGCTCTCTCTGTTCAATGACAGCCCACGTTTTTATTTACAAGTGAGAAAAGGTTTAGCTCGACTTAAGGCGAAAGTTAATTGGTGGCTCCCATGTGTGGACAGTCCAATGGCATTTTTAAACTCGGATTATTTTCAACTCAAGAAAAGCATGTGGCAAAAGAAAACCAAGTGGCAAAGAGAGAGACAAAAGCATTTGTCAAATGCTATTTAAATGCATTTACAATGATCTATAAATATACTTTTTTATTGTGTGATTAATCAGTGTTTCAAAACATGAATTAAATAAACATTTATAAAATTGTATATTTATTTTTTACATTTAAAAGTTATTTTTAAATGCATTGTTTTATTAAGGCCCAATCACAAGGCCCAATGGGTATTTTTGTACCCCTTCTCCTTGGCACAAAGTGTGAAAGGGAAGGGCTTCAAAATGTACCCCTATCGTACCCCTATACCGTTATCATATGTCATCGCGATCTCTTGCTTCATATGAAATCGACTATGATGACTGCTGTAGCTATTTCAGTTGTGTGTTTTTTTTGGTGTTTATCTTCAGGAAATCACTGAAGGCAACGATATCATGTTATCATGACGATATAATGTGGCAATAAGATCTGTACTGTGCATTTATTCTGTGGCCATATTCATCTATGTAAACACATAGACACAACATTAACATTATAGCAGACACTGTAAAAATCTAATTCCCAGCCACTAGACTTTTCTGACAGGGTATTCGAGTGTCATCGAGTGTCAGAATGTTGTGGGACTGCTGTACAGGAGTTATCATTATGGATTATAGATAGCGGTTTTTATTTTAGGGTTTCTTTTTAAAGCATGACGTTAAGACATAAATGTGGTTATGAATATATTAAAACATGTGCTTGTTTGTTGTAAACATTTGTAATAATGACAAAAAATACTAATTTGTGCATCTCCTGACTTCCGTGTGCAGCCATGCTGCCGTTGTAGCTGGTGTATTCTGGGAAATATTCTTAGCCCTTGGTTTCAAGTGTGGTCCTGAAAAATCTCCTGGGTATCTAGCACCTCCCCTTAGCCCTACAACTTCAAGATAAAGAGAATTGGGACACCCCTACCCCTTCACGTGAACGGTAAGAGGAAGGGCTAAGGGGTAGAATTAGGACTAGGCCTAAATGACATTTAAAAACACAATTTAAATAAACATTTAAATATTTCTTTTTATTTGTCCATTATTTGTTCATTTAAATAGTCATATATTTATATACGTTTTTATGCTTCAATTATTAAATTGATCATTTGATTCTTCATCTTATTTCTAGGTACTCCTGGTCCTCCATAAAAATTCTGACTTCAACTGTGTATAATTTAGCCAAGATATTCTGTTTCTGTGTCTTTTTAAATTAACACTTAAAAAACATCAATTAGTTCCCATGTTTAAAACGTAATCAGGCTATTTCATTTTGCTGCCCTAATTTGTCACAATTATATGGTTAACTGAATTTGATTACTCTCATTTAGTATTGCACCCAATTAGAATGCTTTTTTTTCCCTTTTCTTTTTGGGTCACGACCCACTAGTTGAGAAGCTGATCTAAAAAAGCTGATCTCCCTCAGCTGGTCTAATTTGGTTGCATGCCTGAAGAGCAGCGTGCAGCGTGCATGCCTGAAGAGCAGTAACAACATTTATCAGTTGATGTACAAAGAAACGGGTTATGAAACTGATTTATTCTCCAGAGCTGGAAGAAGAATCTCCCATTATTAACTGGTCTCTGGAGCTGGGCACGCGTCTGGACAGCCGGCTGTATGCTCTGTGGAACCGAACCGCCGGAGATTGCCTTCTGGATTCTGTATTACAGGCCACATGGGGAATTTACGACAAAGACTCTGTCCTAAGAAAAAGCCTTAACGATAGTTTACATGACTGCTCTCACTGGTAAGATACAAAGTCATTTTTACTTCTAATATTCCATGATTTTCCAGGACTTTCAAGTAAATTTTCATGACCTGATGTTTCATGTAATATCTTCATGATAAATAACAGGAAAAACAATGCACATTCAAATTGATTACAGCAGATCATAAAACAGGCAACAATCTACGTATTCATTCATTTTCTTTCGGCTTAGTCCCTTATTTATCAGGGGTCGCCACAGCGGATTGAACTGCCAACTATTCCGGCGTATGTCTTACACAGCGAATGCCCTTCCAGCTGCAACCCAGTACTGGGAAACACCCATACACTCTCGCATTCACACACACACTCATACACTAAGGCCAATTTAGTTAATTAAATTCACCTATAGTGCATGTCTTTGGACTGCGGGGACATACAGAAGAACCCCACGCCAACACGAGGAGAACATGCAAACTCCAAACAGAAATGCCAACTGGCCCAGCCCGGACCTTTTTACTGTGAGGTGACAGTGCTAACCACTGAGCCACCATGCCACCACACAATCTATTTACAGTGTTTCCCCTAGGTTTACAGTTTTGGGGGTGCGGCGCGGCATGGCTTTTCAGACTAACACAAGGTGTCATGGTGTTAATTTGTTTCTTTTAATGACAGCAGTAAATTACTGAACAATTATTTGAACTTTACAATCGTACAAGCTAAAAATTAACATTTTTTTGTATACCTTTTTTTATCCACAAAGTGTGCAGCTTTTACATTATTTTAAATTAATGTAATTAATTTGAAAATGACAAAGAATGCAATTTGGAAACACTACAAATGATAAAAGAAGAATTCGACATGTCTCACTGAAGAAAACGTTTGAAGCGCACATTTGATGCATAAGTAAAAATGCACATCTATATATCCATTACTTCTTAACTAAAAGGAAATATTGAAAAAAACAGTAGTTTATAAGGCTAAGAATATTACAGGAAGTTATATTATTAAATATTCATGTTAAAATATATTTTTGTTTTATCTAATAATTCCAGCCAGCTTTTAGTTACCTTGCATTTTGTCAAAAACACAGAACCTTCAGTTGCTATATGTAAAAAGGCCTCAATACATGTAAGACCATTCAAATATTTTGCTCGTCTCCAACTACTGACAGCAGATCACTTAATTAGAGAGAGGGAGAGATTTGCACTCGCGATATCTTTACTGCCTTGTTCATTTAACCTAAGAAATGTAATGCTTAAACCATCACTTGCGATCTGTTCCCTTGCTTATTCACTCTTGTCGCCATGATTTCTGGCTATTTTAACAAATTTTTGGCGATCACAGAGCCGGTATAATTTTGCGGGGCTTCCGGGAGAGGTTATAAGGTTGGATGAGATCCTAGATTGGGGCGATCGCTCCGCTCACATCACAGCAGCTCAAAACACAGGAAAACAATGGCTGCACTTGCAACATGGAGACCATCACCCACACAAGTCGCACCAATAGACTGTATAAAAAAAAAAAACGGGTCGCACTGCATCTGTATATATTTTAGCTGCTATGACGCGAGTGCATCGATCGCTCGCGCCCCCACGCATCATTTACCTGTGTTGTGGCTGCTGTAGGCTATGCATAATACAGTATGTGGGAGCGCACATGCGTCTTCGGCCTGTAAAAGCGCACACTCTCATTCCCATATGGCAGAGAGTGTCTGTGTGGAACTCCAACGTGCACGATTCAGAGAGCAGAAATTTGTAAACACGGGACCATGTAGAGACTGAAATAACATGCTGTTGTGTAAATAAGATATTACATACGGCTATTTACCTTGTTTATTAAAATAAGTTGTAATCTGGTGCTATATATAAAATACAATTAACTTGACTTCAAGGATATAATGGTAGGGGAAACACTGATTTAGTTTACATTTATTTTTATGTCTATGTAAAATTGATTTAGATAATGCTTGCACAGCACTAATAATGTGAGAGCATGTTTTTGGTCAAGGACAGAACAGAAGTACAAGTAACAACTCTAAGAAGACAAGTAACCTATATTCAAGCATACAGATATTTGTTTAACTAACAGGGTTTCCGCAGGGTCTTAAAAAGTCTAAAATTTTACAATCGAAATTTAAGGCCTTAAAGTCTTAAATTCGCTGTTCTAGGTCTTAAATATTTTTGCACAGGTCTTAATTTTCCGATGTCCATGTAACGATACGTCTAATGCTCATTTAAATTCTTTTTTGTTGCTGTTGCTTGGTTTTCGTGGTGTTGTAGTTCTTTATTTTACTAGTCCAATTGTAATTTGCTGTATTACAACTACAAATGAGACCAACGTGGAGTGTGCGCGGCGAATGTGATGTCATCGCTGTGTTTGCGCAACATGAATTCGGCTGGCAGGACTCACGTAATGTTTTGAGACTCGAGTGAACACTGAACAGTTCGCGCGACGCTGCATTTGATTTGATTTGAGTTGAATATGAAACACTTTTAAGAGATTTTATCTGAAACGGGTACGACTGTACACACATCTTCTTTATGGTCCGTCCATGCGTGATCATAGAGATAGCCAGATGACCAATAATTCTTGGCTAGAAATTGCAACAGCAGTGGGAAAGGAGGAAAGTTTTTGTAAAAGTTTGGAAAAACCTGATCGATCAGTTTGTTAAAACAAAAAAAGAGGCCATGGCAAAAGTGGAGACCCAGGTGGTTTTAATATTACAGAATATGTTTTTCCACCAGTCATAGGTTTTACACTGATGAATAGGTTACAATTATGAATTTAAAACAATTTACAAGTTACAAACTAATATTAACTAACAAATTATGTCTTTGATACAGTTGAAGTCATAATTATTAGCCAGAGATGAGTTATTAAAACTATTATGTTAGAAATGTGTTGAAAAAAATCTTCTCTCCGTTAAACAGAAATTGGGGGAAAAGGGGGGCTAATAACTCTGACTGTAATTGGAAAGGAATATATGAACCTATCAGTTTACAATATATTGATGCTTTATTGGTGATAATGGTCACAAATGTTGGATCATTATTGCCTTTTTAGCTTATAAGTAGAGGGCAGAAACTAGCCAGACAGTAATGTGTGAATTGTTGAGTGGGCAAAATAATAAAAAAAACTCAGTATTTTTAGTAAGTGTACTTCTTTTTTGTTTTTATTATTGCCATAATAAAAAATATTATTGTAGAGCAAGCCAAGTTCTGTTGCCATTAATATTTAACTTTAATAGGTAGAACTGTCCGAGATATGAACAAAAGCAAGTGGTGCATCATTTAGATTGAAAAAAAAAATTCTTGAATGGTTATAAAAATCTTTATAATAAATTATAATAATAATAAAAAAAAATGTCTTGAATGATATTAATGATATGACCTAGTTCCGGAAACTTTCTACTTCTCTCTTTATCCGTCTGATTTTACTGTCTATTTCTTTTGACCGACCCCTGTCATTTAAAAGAATATCTCAATGGCGAACGCGTCAAGTATAAAAGCCTCGTCCATTTCGTGAGGTGTGCGATGTGGCGCCAGGCGAAAGTATAAATCAGACTTAAGATGTTTGTTTGTTTTTTCTGTAGTTCAATTGTGCATTTAACCTGTCTTCAGTGCTGTTCAATTTGAATACATTTATTTTACCACTAATTTTGTGATTTTTGTATTTACTCTTTGTGTATGCAGGTTTTTGATATTGTCATAATGGTCTTAAATGTAATACTTAATGGTCTTAAAAAGGTCTTAAAGTCTTAAATTTAACATTATGATATCTGCAGAAACCCTGAACAAATTTCCATAACTTATCTAAAACTGTGGGGTTTTCTGTTTTTCCAAAACCTTTCATTTAAAAAAATGTTAGTGCTCTAGGTCTGGATTCATGGATGGAATTAAGAAATCCAGTCATAAAAATGGCATATGCTGTGTTATACAGATTGAATATTACAGAATACAGATTTGTTATAGAATAAATCTGTATTGTACACTTCCACAAATCACAATATGGCAAATGCTATATGCTGGAATTCAAAGATTCACAACAATTTGTCAAAATAAAAGTTTTGTTTGCTCAGAAATTGTAAAAGATTAATAAAAAAAAATTGTATGCTTTCATATGCCAAATAATTACAACAATTTCTGCTAGAACATTTCCAATTCCAGAAAAAAATGCAACCAGAACAATATAAACGAGGTTTTATTGTATACATGTTAATAAAATATATTTTAAAAATGTAATTATTAAATTTAACATAATTAAAATTAGAAAGAAATCTACAGAAAATGTGAAAGAACCTACTGTATGCATTAAAACTGAATTTGAGATTCAAAGGAATACAATCTATTGGTCAGCATCAGCCATGTTTTCTTCTAGTACTAATATTGGGCTGCGTCCGAATAGGCCTGTCACAATAATCAATATATCGACTTATCGCAAAACTTTTTACTTATCCTAACTTTTGATTTGGCCTGCTATCCCATCTGAGACGAGATTTATAATGATGGTTGGGGCAAAAGTCTTCAAAAGAAATCATAGAATCATTTCTATTTTAACAAAACTTTTGTTTGTTTGTTTGTTTGTTTGTTTGTTTGTTTGTTTGTTTGTTTAGCTACAAAAATAAAAAGTGTCAATTAAATGCTGTGCATGAATTAGATTTTTGAAAATGTAAACACTGTCATTCGAAGATAGTGGACAATACACAAGACCTTGACCAGCAAATCAAGGCAAAGGCAGGTGCAGCTTGACTTGTGTATTTAGCATTAAACACCATTGTGTTATTAACGTGTTTATATTTTTTGTAAGAAGTTCATTAAAAATGTATAATTATTATTACGATTAAAATATATTTTTTAATTTAAATTAGGAAATTACCATGGCAGCTTTAATGTAATAGTTTGATATATTTACCTTTGGCCCACCGCCCTCAATCAAGTTTGGCTTTGGGTTTTTAATGAGGAAAAGTTTGGGCACCCCTAATACAGAAGGCACTTTTCTAATCGTCATGTGGTAAATTCAAATGTACTACCTACTCAAGTAGTAGGCGATTTCAGATGCAACCCTGGTTTAATAGCAAGTGTGTTTATTTAAATGGTTATATCTGTGTATTTTATCATTGGTATAACGTGTGTGCGTGTGCGTGTGTGTGTGCGTGTGTGTGTGCGTGTGTGTGTGCGTGTGTGTG
>CAIGQZ010034910.1:15138648-15171175 GCA_903798205.1 Danio tinwini
GCGTGTGTGTGTGCGTGTGTGTGTGCGTGTGTGTGTGCGTGTGTGTGCGTGTGCACGTGCGCGCGTGTGTGTGTGCGTGTGTGTGTTTTCCAGGTTTTACACACGATGGAAAGAGTGGGAATCCTGGTATTCTCAGAGCTTCGGTTTGCACTTTTCTCTGCGGGAGGAGCAGTGGCAGGAGGACTGGGCGTTTATACTGTCATTAGCTAGTCAGGTAAAGCAACAAGATAAACTGAAAGATTGTGGGAAAACTTTAATGTTTCACCACCTACTGAAATTGTATTCGGTTGACTCATATTGATACACGCACGTCCCACAAGGGCTAGACTGAGGTTTGAGCGCTTTCTATAGCATGTTTCCATTAGCTCAGAGGCTGCATTTACACTGCAGATCTTGATGATCAGTTCCGATTTTGTGACTGCATCCATTCTGAAGGGTTTTATTTTAAACACAAATAATTTTGTCTTAAATGAGTATAAACCGTTACGAATGTAATCGAATGCTTTCATTATAGATCTGTGGGTTCTTAAAGGGACACCTCTGTTATCAAACCTTTCTCCATTATTATGGAGAAAATTACACGAATAATGAAAAATATGCATTTGTTGGCTTTTGGTCTAAACGGATTGAGTATAACTCCTACTCAACTACTCGGTTTCTGTTAGAAAACCTTACATTTCATGCTTATTAATAATAATTCATGCCTATTAACTATAATTAAATAATATATTCTTAAGAAGAAAATATTATTTGTTCTTTAAAAGAGTGTACTTGCATTGTGATGATATTACATTATCATTCTAGCATTATATAATGAGTGGCATAAAATGACTAATATTGTTTATCACAATATATTTTGGTGCAATATACCATACAACAAAAATAGATATCGTGACAGGCCTATTTGTCGTTTAAATTTTGACTTTCCATTTACTAAAATGCCATTTTTCTATAACATGTTTTGTTATCACATTTTGTTCATTTTATGCCTAATGTTAAAATAACATATGGCTGGTTTGTGTCAGCAACAAAACAGCCGTCTATTTTTCTGTTCATGATAATTCAGCTTTTTAGTCAGTGAAAGTCAAAGAAAAGTCAGGGAATTTGACATTTGGCTTAGAGTGGAAACTCTGTTATAACCCTATTTTTTATGTATCTATTTTGCCGTGAATAACCATTGAAGATGATAAGGTCATAAACTCTAATCAATCTCCTTAACAATGTGCAATCAAAAAAAAAACATAGGTTTTAAATACTACAAGCATTGACTGCAGGATGAGGCCAATGAGAATGCATTTTGAATGACCACAGAATTAAAATATGGATGCAGAAATGCCTTGTATGAGTTGTTGTTTTTATATTTGTGATCTGTTATATACACATGGGCAAGAGTGCAGTTTCTCCCATTTCATCTGTAAATAAATTGTAATCACAAATTAATTGTTTGCAGAATTTGATTTGATTTCTGCTTAAAGTCAACATGAAATTAAAACTAACCCTGTTTACTTTGGTAAAGCACATTTGATTTGTATTTGCATTTGTGCATGTGATTTTTCATAAGCTTTGATTAAGATGTAAAAACTCTATTCAGCTCTATGTTCATTTTTTGCTGGTTTGAATATATCACTAAATATCCTTTTTCATTGGGGAAACATGCCACATTATGACAGTAAATTGGTTTGCCAGAAATGGGTTTGTCCAGAAATGTTTGGAAAACGAAGCATAGAGGTTTTCTCTGGAAATCAAATCATTTAATGCTGTTACTCTTTCTCCTTCTCTCCCTGTCTCAATTCTGTTTCATGTCTACAGCCGGGTGCGAGTTTAGAACAGACGCATGTGTTTGTTTTGGCACACATCCTTCGGAGGCCCATCATAGTGTATGGTGTGAAATATTACAAGAGTTTCAGAGGAGAGACGCTGGGATACACACGCTTTCAGGGTGAGCTGCTGTTAAGCACACTTTGTAGATATGTGTGACGATGGACCACAAAACCAGTCATAAGATTAAATTCTTTGAAACTGAGATTTAAAAATCACATGTGACTGAATAAATAGTTTAAATTGATGTTTACTTTGTTGGGATAGAGTTATATTTGGCTGAGAAGCAACTATTTGAAAATCTGAAATCTGAGGGTTAAGAAAAAAATCTAAATAATGAGGAAAATCTCCTTTAAAGTTGTCTAAATGAAGTGCTTAGCAATGCATATTACTAAGCAAATTTTGAGTTTTGATATATTTACAGTTGGAAATTTACAAAATGTCTTTGAGGAACATGATCGTTACATAATATTCTAATAATTATTGGCATAAAAGAAAAGCGGGTCACACTTTACAATAAGGTCTCATCAGTTAATGAATTTACTAAAATGAACTAATAATAAACAACACTTGTGCAGTGTTTATTAATCATAGTTCAACATTTACTAATGCATTATTAAAATCCAAATTCGTGCTTGGTAACATTAGTTAATGCACCGTAAGTTAACATGAACTAACAATGAATGACTTTATTTTCATTAACTTACATGAACAAATACTGTAGTAAATGTATTGTTCACTGTTTGTTCATGTTAGTCAATGCATTTACTAACATGAACAAACAGTGAACATGAACTAATACAACCTGTAAAGTGTTACTGAAAAATGTAGCATTGTGACCCATACAGTGTATTTTGGGCTATTGGCAAAAATATAGTCGTGGAATTTTATGTTTTGTGGTCCAAGGTCATATTTCAGCTTCATGTGGTTGGTTGGGATAACTATTTCTTTAATGGCTACTGCTCATCTAAAACAGACTGCCATATGAACAGTGTCATTCCAACTGAAAAGTAAAAAAAAAAAACACACACAATAGTTTTAGTAGAAGTACAAGTTTAACTTCAAAAGTGTCAAGAAATTAATATTAATTTGATTTGTAAATGCAATAAATTCTGATTATACGATGAATATGATTTATTGAAAAAAAATGCTCTAAATAGCAATATTTTATTTAAAATTTTGCAGAAAATCTGTAGAATAAAACAAATATGACATTTTACTCTTACCATCTTAAAAATTTTATACAAATTTATAAATAAAAAATGTTAATACTTACAATTACAATTTCTATTTACTGTAATGTCTTTGAGCAGCAAATCAGAATATTAGAGTGAATAGAGGCTGCATTTAGCGATCTGTAAATTGCAAAAACACTACCAATCTAGGGGCGGCAAGGTGGCTTAGTGGGTAGAACTGTCACCTAATAGCAAGAAGGTCGCTGGTTCAAGTCCTGGCTGGGCCAGTTGGCATTTCTGTGTGGAGTTTGCATGTTCTCCCTATGTTGGCGTGGGTTTCCTCCAGGTGCTCCGATTTTCGCCACAGTCCAAAGACATGCACTATAGGTAAATTAAATAAACTAAAATTGCCCGTAGTGTATGAGTGTGTGTGTGAATGAGTGTGTAGGGGTGTTTCCCAGTACTGGGCTACGGCTTGAAGGCTGCTTAAAACATATGCTGGAATAGTTGGTGGTTCATTCCACTGTGGCAACCTCTGATAAATCAGAGACTAAGCCTAAGAAGAATGAATAAATGAATGAACTACAAATCTAAATGAAATAAGCCTACAAATGCATATTCGGAGTGCTACTCTAATTATAAGCCTGTCTTACACACATTATATCAGTGTTTACAGTAATAAGTAGTGTAAGTACATTAGCATTATTCTCTAGGCCATTTGGACACGTCAGGAAATGTGTGATCTATTATATCTGCCACCGACAGGCTGCAACTGTAATGACAAAACTGCCAGCAGAACCAATCCATAAATCTCTGTCAACACTTTGCTGACTTCAGGATTGGTTTTCGGGGTCAGTTTCTGTAATCATGGTTTCTGCAGGCTTCAAGTCAAATTTAAGACCCTTTTAAAAACCATTATAAATTAAATTTTAGACTTACACAGGGCTAAACAATGGCTTTCGAATGGCCCACTTGGGGCAAAGGATTTTTTTTTGCTTGTCACAAAAAAACAAATAAATAAATGAATAAATAAATAAATAATGTAGTTATTTCATTGACACATATTTTTATGTCAAAACAAGAAAACTTTTGTATACGTTGTATACACTATTTGTTCAACATAAATGTTTATTTTATTATGACAATTTTAACATTGTTAAAAGTATATTTATTTTGGAGAAAATTACACGAATAATGAAAAATATGCATTTGTTGGCTTTTGGTCCAAATGGATTGAGTATAACTCTTACTCAACTACTCCGTTTCTGTTAGAAAACCTTATGTTTCATGCCTACTAATTAATATTTTATTTTGCCCTTACTTACTGTAAATTAGTTTTTTGTATAAACAGAAGGTCATTTAAAGGCATATGTTGCTCTGTTATTATTATAAGGAATTGTGTCATTGTTTTTTGTTTTCTTTACCTGTTGGGGAATATAATTTGGAGAATTTGCTGTAAAATGTCTAACATGTGTTGTGATTTGTATCTCTTTGTAATAAAAAAAAAACCTAAATATAAAAAAGTTTTCTTGAGAAGATGGATTGTTGGTAATTGGATGGATGTCAGCCTGATTGTTTTACTTGGACAGAGGAAAATTAGGACCTGTTTAAAATGATTTAAGACCTACAACAACATTTCAGTGAATTTAAGACTTTTTTTTTAAGGGCCTAAAATTTTGTTTTGGAAATGAAAGACATTTTTAGACCCCACTGACACCCTGGTCATTTATTTATTTTCTTTTTTAACCATAAAAGTCACATTGAGACACAATATCTCTTCTACCAGGTTGTCCTGATCAAGACAGGCAGCATTACAGAAAAATGTAGGGCAGAGTTACAGAAAAATACATATCACAACACATAGACGCACACAAACATAATATAAGCCATAGTCCATAACTAAAACGAGCACTGTTCTAAATATTAATAGTATTGACTGTTTGCTTTGCCTCTTATCTTGTAGGTGTTTACCTGCCGCTGTTGTGGGAGCAGAGTTTCTGCTGGAAGAGTCCTATTGCTCTGGGTTACACACGAGGGCACTTTTCTGCATTGGTTGCAATGGAGAACGACGGCTACGATAATCGAGGTGCAGGCGCCAACTTGAACACAGACGACGACGTCACGGTCACTTTCCTGCCACTGGTTGACAGCGAGCGAAAGCTACTGCACATCCACTTTCTGTCTGCACAAGAGGTGAGAACTGACCAGAAAAAAACTCAGCAGAGCATGCATATTTATGAGACATTAAGGCCTGTGTCTAAATGTTTAGTATGAAAAAAAAAAACATCTTGCAAATATTATCTTTTTTGTTTAAGTTGTTTTGTAGTAGGGTTGGGTGATAAAATAAAAAAAGTAATTGAAATCGACATTCTGAACCTATAATTGATTTTTCCAGGTCAATTTTTTTCATCAGCGTGTGGAGTCACGTGAGCCCACTCTGTTAAGGCTAATACTTTCGCATCTTTTAAAATATGTAACTACACGTCACACAATTGCACTACATTGACGATGATGGAAGCTGCGCCAGAGATGCCTTGAGACAACATATTTTCTATTATGATGTTCAATAAATAATGGTCGATAGTGCATGTTTTCCTTAAATTATTTTAAAATCAAGTAATGCACTTTTCATTTAAAAATCTTTCACTTGTAATATGTGAGCATATTTACTGGACAAAACTTGTCAGTGAAGTATGAGACCAAAAAAATCTAAATAAATATATAAAATAATCTTTCATCAATCGTTCACTGCAAGAAAATGCTTTTCTTACTTAGATTTTTTGTCTTGTTTCTAGTCCAAATATCAAAAAATTCTTAAATCAACAAACATTTTCTTGGCAAGCAAAACATAATGTCTTGTTTTCAGAAATAATATGCCAACATTAAGTGAGTTTTTCCTTAAAACAAGCAAAATAATCTTGTTTTTCCTTTTGACATAAGATTATTTTGCTTACCCCATTGGCAGATTATTTTGCTTGTTTTAAGGAAAAACTCAATTCAATTTGGCATATTATTTCTTAAAACAAGACAATATGTTTTGCTTGTCTAGAAAATTCTTTTTGATTTAAGAATATATTTGGAGGCGACGCAGTGTCGCAGTAGGTAGTGCTGTTGCCTCACAGCAAAAACGTCGCTGAGTCGCAGGTTCGAACCTCAGAGTTTGCATGTTCTCCCCGTGTTCGCGTGGGTTTCCTCCGGGTGCTCCAGTTTCCCCCACAGTCTAAAGACATGCGGTACAGGTTAATTGGGTAGGCTAAATTGTCCGTAGTGTATGAGTGTGAATGAGTGTGTGTGGATGTTTCCCAGAGATGGGTTGCGGCTGGAAGGCCATCTGCTGCGTAAAATCGTGCTGGATAAGTTGGCGGTTCATTCCGCTGTGGCGACCCCAGATTAATAAAGGGACCAAGCCGACACAAAAATGAATGAATATATATTTGGACTAGAAACAAGATAAAAAATCTAAGTAAGAAAAGCATTGTTTGCAGTGTAATCGAGGTAAAATGTTAAATTAATCGAGATTTTGATTTTAGGCTAAATTGCCTTGCTCTATTTTGTAGCTGTTAAGGCACAACAGGAATAGGGTAAAATTCTTAAATAATAGATTATTTTCCAAAGTGGTTTAATCACAGCACTTTAAGACAACCGTTTAGCATGGGACAATTTCTGAAACGTTGTGTGCAAATATGTAAATAAGACTAGGTATGGGCTGGTTTAAGATTCACTTAAATCTAAAATAAGTTCATTTTAAATGACTGAATAAAAAAGAACAACTTTTTTCCTCATTGAACACACTACACGGCAAAAAAATGCTTTTCTTAGATTTTTTTATCTGGTTTCTATTGCAAATATCTAAAAGTTCTTAAATCAAGAAGCATTTTCTAGACAAGCAAAACATAGTCTTGTTTTAAGAGATAATATGCCAAAATTAAGTGAGTTTTTCCTTAAAACAAGCAAAATAATCTTCTTTTTCCTTTTGACATAAGATTATTTTGCTTACCCTATTGGCAGATTATTTTGCTTGATTTAAAATGGCATTTTAGAACAAAAGTGATTCACGTCCACACTGGCGTTTCATCTAGCATTACCTAAACAGCCCTCCGTCCACATTATACTGCTGAAAACGCACATCACGTGACCACACACACACACACACACTGTTATGCGCTCTAACATATGCGCACCTCTGAGCTCCAACAGTCAGCGGGTGCTTTGAGCACCAAACCCCAGAGAGCAGTGCATGTCGAACAGTTTATCGCTGCAAACCGTACCGTTGGATGTACAGCTGGATCGCGTCTCACTATAGTTGTTAAATGTGATATTTAATTAATCCTGTATCTATCTAACAACTGGTTACTGTGTCTCTATGGTCAGATGGGGACCTAGCAGTAGGAGCTAGTATCTCTGTTACAGAATGAAAATGCATGTATTGTGTTGTGATATTCATTGACGAGCTCTCTGATTGGTCACTGTGTGTGTGTATGGTCAGATGGGGACGGAGGAGCAGCAGGAGCGCATGTTGAGGCAGTGGATGGACTGCTGTGTTACAGAGGGCGGAGTTTTGGTGGCCATGCAAAAAAGCTCGAGGAGGCGGAACCACCCGCTCGTCACTCAAATGGTGGAGAAATGGCTGGACGGTTATCGGCAGCTTGCCGCTTGTCCTACTCTTTCAGATGGAGAGGAGGAAGAAGAGGACGAAGACGAGTGAAGAAAAACAGTCGGTGACATTTGACACTACAACACGGCCCTCTTGCGTTCGTTCCCCCCACTTACGGAAACACAAACACACACCTTTAGCCCCAACCGAACGACAAACCCAAGGTTTCCTTTATTTTTATTTTTTGGTTTTTGTCCCTATTTCAGCAAATAATTTGGGTTCGTTGCAAAATAAAGGAATGCAATCATGATTGTATTTGTCTATACAGAGTATGTTCTTTGCTTTTGTTTGTGTTTTGTTTGAAATTTTGCCATTGCAATGCTTGTAGTGATTTAAGAGCAAGGAAGGAATAGGAATTAAAGATATTTAAGTTGCAGCAATTTAATAAGCACCCTTTTTAAAACAAAAAACATTGGTTCTGTTTGTAATGGAGCCGATGTCTACTTCTATTGGTGTTGCTTGACTCAACTGAGATTACTAAAACATAATTCACTACACGCGTTTGAAAAACAAGCATTATATCTACCAATCGCACTCAAAGACTGTCACGATTGCTTTTCTAAATAAAGCCATCGATCCTCCAGTTGGTGGTCACGAGGAGAATGCAAGGACAATTTGAACTCGATTTCTAACAGATTTTTCTGTATTTATCTAAATTATAGTTTGTGAGCCATAGAAATGAATGCTTTTCCACTCACATTTTGTCGTCTTGTCGTCCCATCTTTGAACTGCGCTGCAAATGTGAATGCTGCAATAGAAAAAAAAAGAGGTGTGAGTTTACGGTGTCTGCTGGTTGAGATTTCATGCCCTTTTTTCATTTGAAGGGAACATTACTTCAGCCCTTCTTTCAATGTGGTCCGTTCACTCTTTCAGTTGTGTATTTTGTGTGTCTTGTTTGTGAAATGTCTGGCCACAGGTTTTCAGTGCATGTTTTTTTTTTCCCAATCCTCCGTCATCACATTCAAAGACTTGATGTAGACCAAAGTGAACATTGAGAGAGATCTGTGGAGTGTTATTTTTTGCAGTGCTAATATAACCAGTTAACTGGCTTTGTTTTCCTGTTTTCCCATCTCATCACGTCCTATATTTGTGTCCAGTTTTCCCCCCTCACATCCTCATGTTTTATTTTCTTTTTTAAATTATGTGATAGCTACACTATGGTATATTTGATATATATAAGGTGGAGACCAAACTTGATGATATTGAAGACCTAAGTGTTTTGAATGTCCAACTATGAAACTATTATAAAACTTTAAAACAAAACAAAACAAAGTGTCATTTCCTACATACAAGCCACACTAGCGCTGAACAATATATCGCTTGAGCATCAATATCACAATGTGTGTATCTGCAATTGTCACATTGCAGGAATAGATTATTTATTACAGATTAAAGGGGTGGTCCACAGTGTATTTTTAAGGCTTGGTTGTGTTCATAAGATGCAAAGCAATGTGTGCTCATGGTTCATTTAAAGAAAATCCCGTTATTTTTTCATATATCTTACTTTGATTATATACAGCTACTCAGCTAACATGAAAACGACTGTCATATTTCCTAGTTCCTCTGAAAGGCCCGCCCTCAAGAGGCTCTGATTGGTCAGCTATGTGCTGTGATTCGCGGATGGGCTCCATGTCACCAGGAAGCGTCACACACCTTCGAGCATGCGCTTTTGCTCTGTGTAAACACTGTCAGTCAGAGTAGCTGTTAGCCGCAGCGGTTTGTGCTTGAATGTTACAGAAAATTGAAGAGCGCACAATTGGGCCTCACGCCTGCTCTCTAAAATAAAATCTAACAAGTGTCTTTCACATATATTCGGAGTAAGCATGTGTAAGTAATATGAAACGTTCTCATATCTTTTGCAAGTTTGTTATTTGAGATGTAGAATGCAGGGAAAGCGGCTGCATAAAGAGACACTGCAGCGCTGCTGAAGACTGTAGCTGTTTACAGTGGTTTGACTGATAAATATGAATTTGTAGCTAAATTGTTAGCGGTGCTAAACTGCATTTGCCGTTGTTTACGTCCTCACTACAACATACCGTTAAACTGTGCGTGTAGTTGATCAATTTTAACAAATAAAAATACTAACAGGTTGTGGCTCACAATCCACAGCATCGTCGGTTGGAGGAGTTTTTACCAAACCCTGCACTGAACTGAGAGAGATTCTGAAAGTTCTCCTTTGTCAAATGCTAGAGCCAGGGCCGGATTAACATAAGGGCTAGGTGAAGCTGAAGCCCCAGAGCCCATAGGAGAAGGGGGCCCTTGATTGGCTGATTAATTAATTTACGCTATGACGTGGGAAATGCCTCTTTGCTGTAGCCCAATCAGAATATTGAATAGCCCTGTTTTAGTCACCCATAAAGCTGTGGTCAGACTAGAGTTTGAGCTTGCGAATTAAACAAGATGATTAGACATTTAAAAAAGCAAGCGGTTGCTCCATGTTTTAAATTTCTGTTCAGAGAGGTCATGTTTTGATTCTGGATTGGTCTCACTCAATCAAGTGATGCGAGTTCGCAGGTCACAGTTCACCAAGCTTGAACTTTGCACTGCAGCGAAATGCGAAACTTGACGCATGACCCTGTGTTTCCGGTCTGATGCATTTACATGCATATATATGGAAGTCTATGGGGAGAAAAGTCCACTGTGACCGCAGCTTAATTGTGATTAGATGTGCCAATTTTCCCAGGATGGTCTCTTATTTCAGCACTACCGCGAGAACCGTTGAGTAAAAGGTAGGCTAACCAAGCTCGTTGTAGAACCAAAATTTGAATTCAAATAGTTTTCATCAATGATTAACTTGTACATGTAGTAACAGAAACTGGGAGAGGCGGAAGACCACAATATTTTGGATATTAGAAGCATGGATTTTAAAGATATCCTAAATAGGCATGGGACGATAACCATTTTCAAGGTATACCGCAGTTTGGAAAAGTCAAGGTTTTAAAACCGCCAAAATGTTGTGTAATACCGTTCCTAAGGTATGTGTAAGATTTTTTATTTACATTTTTTTTTAGGACAACAGTATCTTCATCAGAAAAATATCCAAACATGGCGTTTTAAATTGCAAAGAAATCAGTGTTTTTAAAAAAAATGAAGACAGCAGAAGTCAAATATTCATTAGAATTATTTACCCTGACCATTTTTACTGTTCCAAAATATTATAAATCTTTAAAAAAATTAAATATATTGTATTCAAAGGGGAAACAAGTTTTTGTTTTTTACCCAGACATTTAAAAAGAATATATTTTAGAGCAGTAATCACAATACCGTGAAACCGTGATATTTTATCCAAGGTTATCATACCGTCAGAATCTTATACCGGCCCATGCCTAATCCTATATTATTAGGGATATTCATGGTCAGTTCTAAAGAAACTTTTTTAAAGGTAAACCCCTATTTAAATTATTATTATAAAGCACTTATTTAGGAAGTATTTCAAATGTTTTTTGTTGTGCTGATTTTCTCAGCCTGTTTGAACTTTAAACTTCAGATTGTCATTTTGTATTGCCTACTTGCAGACCTGTTTTAATAAAATTGAAAAAAATATATATTATAATCAAATATTAATAAAATGGTGGAAAATTAGATAATATAAATGAGTAAATTATTATTAATAAAAACAATAATAATAACAACAACTAATATATACATTTTATAACCCCATTGAGCCCCAGGGCCCAATATGTTCTTAGGGCGTACTCACACTATGTACAGTTGCCTTGAACCGGGCCAAAGCACGCTTGTCCCCCCGCCCCGTCTCCCCTGATGGCCTGAACTCTCATTACATTCGGGCCTGGGCACGCTTACATCATCGATGACGCGCTGCTTAGTTGTCTCGCTCTCTTTAGTTATATAGTCGTTTGATATGCGGTGACATGCAGTCAAATCATTTGCCGAACAGATCAGCCACTTTTGACGCTCATAAACAATCATAAAGTCCTCGCGCTGCAGGAATTAGGAAGTTTGCTGAAGGCGCAGCTGACTTGCAGTGAGGGGTTTGCATCTTTAATAATCTATGACAGTTTGCGTTCATTGAACAGTACGAATGACTAATTAATCCATATTAATCCAACAGTCCCTTAAAAGTCACGTCTCGCTTTCAGTTTCGAGCTTAGGCATGCTTGCACTCACACTGCCCAAGTGAACCGTGCTCAGCCCCACCTCTTCCAACCGGGCCAGGGCCGCTCTAGTGAACTGTGCCTGAGCCCGATTCAGAGCGCTCACACTTCTCAAACGATCCTGGAAAGGGGCCTGGGCATGGTTCGGATAGCATAGTGTGAGTAAGCCCTTAATTTGGTCCTGGCTAGATCTATATCTGTTTTATAATTCTCTGGAACATAATTAAAATTTAACTGTTAAGCACTTCTGTCTTTGTGTCGTGTTCTATACAGAAAAAGAAACAGCCCAAATACAGAAACAGAAGAAGCTCTGTGAAAATAGCAGCGTTTGGACAGCATTTTAGCTTTCTTTGCTATAACATTACAGTGCCTCTGGCCACACCCCGTTGCTGCACAGGGTGTGTGTGCGAGGTGAATGCACGTAACTGGAAGCCCTTGTGATCTCACTAGCCCGGAAGTATTTTTTTTGCAATCTCCAAACTTCATTTGCTGTAGGCTTTGCTAAGCTAACTCTGTAAAAGCCAATAGGTGCGTTCGACTTCATGCATTTTGGCCGGATTGATGCTGCGCCGACGCCATGTGACTGTCACATGTGGCATCAAAGTACCGCAACTGTGCTCCGAGATCAGACGACTGACCTACTGGAGCTAAGATGACGACACCAATATAACACGATTGGCCAAGTTTACCGTATGACAACAACCACGTGTGTTTCGCGTTAATTATTGGACAAATTCCGTCTCACAAATTTCAAAACAAACAATTAACTTTTCATATCATCTCTATTTTGTACACATCATGCTTATTAAAAGACTACAAATATTTTACTGCAGTATCATCTTTTATTAAATAATTTGTTCATAAAGACTAGATTGTTTGCACAGGTTTATTCTGCCTTTTTTATACAGACTACTGTATTCAGCTCCATAAACGATTTAAATTATATATTTTAGTAAATAACCTAAATATTACCTCAAAAAACTCTTACAGACTTGTAATAAAATAATTATCATCATTGGTCCTGACGATTTCTTAGCAAATTAAGTTATATAAAAATATGTAATATAAAAATATATGATTCTAAAATATTTTATTACCTGTCAAGCCATTTATGCAGAAATGTACATTGATGTACCTGCTCTTTCTGGGAAATGTCTACTTAAAGTGTAGCTCATTTATTTTGGTCATTTTGTTCAATCTTTTTGGATTAAAGTGCTTTTTAAAAATGCTTTCATTATCCAAAATTATCATATTCGTGGGTATTTATTTTCTTTTTATTTGCCCTCTGGTTTCCCCCTTATTTCTCATGCGTTTGTTATGTAGGCTACTTAAATTTAATTCATAATTCCCTTATTGTTTAAAAATGAACTATAGTTTGTAGAGACTGTATTTAGTTTTATTTGTACTGTAAATCTTTTGTTGTTATTTCAATAAATAAATGATCACGCCATGTGATCGGTCATCATGACAGCAGCAACTTTGAGCCCCCGAAGTGTCCAGCTTGATGGCTCCGTTTTCAACTCCGCACCCGCCTGCGCTCGGCTAATCTCGTTGATCACCAGCTGTAGCTGTGCTTCATGTCGAACGCACCTAATGTCTCCCTTTGCTTTGAACTTTGAGTGTCTTACATTCAGAGATGTGTTTATGTTCACACAGCTACATTACACATCATCTAAAGTTTAAATTATGGTATCATAGTGGACCACCCCATTAAAAAACATTATTAAATTTTATGACTTTTTTATAATTTTTACTATGATGACCATGTTTATTTTACAATTGATTAAGGTTTTCTGGGGAGTCGAACAATATTTAAGTAGAGAAACTGAAAAAAGCACTGTTATTTATTTTGGCTTGTAATTTATTGAGATTTATGCAAATGCGCTGCATAGAAAAAGACTTAATCATCTTAGTCGATCTAAATTAATGAAATCTTTCCAAACAGAGCCAATCATCTGGTGGAATTTTATTCATCTCGCAATATATACAGTACCCCGCAGCAAGCAAAATATTGCAATGTCAGATTTTTTTCAATATTGTGTAGCCCTACTACACACGCTTATCCAGAATGTGATAAATGCTCATAGCAGCCATTATATAATAATACTGCAAAGATGAATGGCTATACCTTATATATTTGCTTTTTAAAGATATGTTTTAGACTATATATTGTTCTAAATTCGGCATACTATACATTTAGCTAGAAAGAGGTTACTTTGAAAGACTAAAACAAACCATTATGTCAAACAATGCAGAGCTAGAATGTTACATGGTCATGTGGTTTGTGCAAGGTTTCTACCACTTTTGCCCACTGAATTCCTATGACTTTTCCAGAGAATGTGGGTTTTCATGAAGTGTTAGGAGATTTCAACTCAGCGTGTTCGCGGGGTCTTAAAAAGTCTTAAATTACCAATCTAAAATTTTAGGCCTTAAAAAGTCTTAAATTCACTAAAATATTAACTTGTAGGTCTTAAATGATTTTAAATGGGTCTTAATTATCCCATGTCCATGTAAATTTATTTAGATTTAGTTTATTATATATATAATTTTTTTTTTAAGAAAGTATATGTTGAAAAAAAAAAGATTGTTTTGACATATTAATTAAAATGTGGCTAAGAAATACCTTTTTTTTTTAATGGGGCAAATAAAAGACTTGTCCGCTGGCCCAACCAGGCCATTAGAAAAAAGCCTTAGCGTTTAGCCCTGTTTAAATCTGAAATTTCATTTATAATGGTCTTAAAAAGATTCACATTTCACTCGATGAAACCAGCAGAAACCCTGCAATTAGTATTTGTGTGCTTATGAAATTGGTAAATAACTATTAACCCAGTTTGAGTAGTTTTATTATTATTATTATTAGAAAAAACAATGGCAAGCAGGGGCATAGCAACCGGGGGACGGGGGGGATACATCCCTCTCGCTTTTAGAGACAGACCATTTAAAAACAGGTGATTAATAATTATATGAATTTAAACTTTTGGATCTCATACAGCTGTCCCTCCACTTTTAAAATGTCTGCTACACCCCTGATGGAAAATATCCTACTTGCCATACTGTCCTTTCAAAAAATAAAAAATATCAAAAAGACTCTCAGTGGTGAATTGTTTAAAGAGATCTGGATAAGTCACATCTGGGAAAATCATACACTGTAAGTATATATAGTGGTTTCATGATTTCCTTAGGTCACAAAGACACTATTTTAGAGCTCTTAGACATTTTTCTATAATTTTATAAACACTTTTTAACATAGTAAGTTAAATTAGTTTATAGTAAAATTTAGGTTAGAAATGTCATGCAAAACCACACGATCAATAATATAATTGTGAATTGAGGTAAAGTTGGTTTTATATACACACTTTCGGATGTTCTCTTTAATAATATAATTTTAGAGACATTTATTATTTGCAAATTCTAAGTAGAAATCTGATTAGTAACCAATGACTATCAACCCTACTGAAAAAAAACAGCTTAAACCAGCCTAAGCTGGTTAGCTGGTCGACCAGCCTGGTTTTAGAGGGGGTTTGGCCATTTCCAGTCATTTCCAGCCTGGTCTTAGCTGGTCAGGCTGAAAAATGACTATCTTAAACCAGCTAAAATCAGCTTGACCAGCCTGCTTTAAGCTGGACATAGCTGGGCTCCCAGCCTGGTTAGGCTGGTCAAACTGGTTTAAGCTGGTCATCTCCCAGCCTGACCAGCTAAGACCAGGCTTAAAATGGCTGGAAACCAGCCTGAAAATGGCCAAAACCTCTCTAAAACCAGGCTGGTCGACCAGCTAAAACTGCTTGGGCTTAGGCTGGTTTAAGCAGTTTTTTTCCATAGGGAAAAAAGACTACAACATTGTTCACACTCAAATAAATAGTGGTAATGTTGTTTTGAAGTCAAATTTAATTTACCTAGCGTTTCAATTATTATGGTAAACAACATAGAGAGCATGTCACGACCCGTCCCTGAGCGATTGAGCGAATATAAAACCACCTTTTACCTCAATTAATCGTGACCTTGAACTTTAGGCAAAATCCTAATTAGGCCTACAGTGATATTCCTATTGAAATGACTGATTTTACAACAAAAACATTCATAAAACACCAATACGACCTTAACAGTTACCTTATGTTGAATGTATGTCAAACAATTTAGCTTTATTTTACCTCATACAAGCACACACACAAAAACTGACTATTTTTTTAAATACTTTCTCAGAGGAAAGTATAAACGGTGTTAATCAGGATAACCCAGTAGACATTTAAGAGTATGCAATATTGTATGCAATCATCAAAATAACGTTACTCCTTTCTAAAACTGTTTTACATGGACAACGATCGTTGCTTGGGGTAAATAAGACATTGTTTACAAGCGCTTTTGGCACTGAGTAAGCGATTGAGAACATGGTACATTTAGGTATGTCGTATCGTATACCTACCTTTTCATGGCGTGATGTTTAATTTAAACTTTAATAGGTAGTCAAGGTGGAAAGATGTTTGGTTCAGGCGTGATCTAATTTGAGGCGGGAACGATGTCACGTGACGCTAAAATTAAAGCCCCATGAAATATATTATTGATATGGTTTTAAAGATTGACGGTAACTAAATACGTTTATAATTACTAGATTGTATGCGTTTTAAATGTTTAGTTTTTTGTAATTTCACAGAAACAGCAAGCCCAGGCGATCTTGGTTTATCAAAATGAAGATAAATTAAGTATGAAAGGCCTATCCCAGCATCAACACCACTGACGCTTGTTGAATCTCATCTATAGCTGCATCCGAAAATCGTATACTTCCTTACTACAAGTAACAAAGTGACAAACGTAGTTGTACTACTCATAATAGCCACAGTACTGTGAACTGTACTCAGATTATCTACTTCTCACGGTGAGATTTTAAAGTATGCACTTGATACACACAGGGCCGGCGCGGCCGCCCACCCCAACATACTGACTTTCATCCCCAACATCAACAGAACACTTGCATAATATGGGGTCTGGCATAATAGTGAGGGCGGCAAACGCTCCCCGCAAGCCCAACCTAACGTACTGACTCATCCGCAACATCAACCCCCCCGTCCTCACTTTATGAACTGGTCAGGTTCGTTTTCACTTTCGGGTTAAGGGCGGCGTGCTAGTCCATTGCCTAGATCGGCAGTTCGGCTTGCTCCGGCCCTGGATACACACTTTTCAATTCCATGAGGCCACTGGAGAGGATTTGGTAATTAAAGTGAATCAACATAACCTGATGTATGACCTTGTATGAGGCAGGATGACCACAAGATATAGATTACATTCATACTATATAATAAGAACATACTTTTTCAGTCATAGCAAATTACAATAAAGTGTGTGTTTCTGGACTCTTTTGTGTGCATGAAACAGACACTGACACCATTAAAAGTGTTACAGGAAAGGCACCCATAAAACATCACTGTCAATAATTTTAAACCTACGAAACTGTATTGCCAAACCTGAAATCCAAATACTTTCCGTTACCAATATTTCACTATAAAACATTCATGACAATTCCAATACCTTACCAATGGTATTTGATCATGAGTGAAAAAATTCAGCAAAGACTCAGAGAAACTCAAACATATTTAATTGGCATTGAGCACAAATGAACAACAGGGTTACGGCAAGAGTAAGTGTTTATAAAAAAAAGGAACAAGACTGGATAAGGACATATTAAAGGTAGAGCCCCTCTGGTGTCCCCTCCTGCTTCTTGTACAGGACGTTCTCTTTAGATTTCTTGAAGTCTTCGTTAGTAACCTTCATTCTCCGTTCCCTCAAAGCCATCAGCCCTGCCTCAGTGCAAATAGCCTGAAAGGGAATAAATAAATAAAATCAGTTTACAACGAAATGGTTTGCATATTAACACTTTAGCGTCCTTTTGTTTCAGTTGTAGTTCATATTTTAGGCACTAAAAAGATGGTCTATAGGAGGTCTCAAACTCGCAGCCCATGGGCCAATTGCAGCCCGCGAGACGATAGTTTGTGGCACCCGCCTTAATGTAAAAAATGTAATGTTAGTGCGGCCCGCGAGTTTGATATGTATGGCACTTTACAGTTTTGTGTGTGGAGCTGAATGAACCCACCAATCACGGTGGGGTATATGGCTCTCGGGGGCGGGACATCAGCTGAGCTTGACGCAGACAGAGAAACATTTCCCAATGAGTGAAAGTTACAGCAGCATTGAAGTGGTTTTTTTTCCTGTGTCTGCTGACTGCCTCGTTTCTATTGGGCACACCAAGCGGCAACCTCCCGCTCTCCCTCGGGAAGCCCATACGGAAGTAACTGAAACTGCAATTCATTGAAATTCCGCTAGTCCTGGCTCCATAACAGAGCAAATTTCCATTGAGCCCACTGTTAAAATGGCCAACTTTAAAGCAGAAAAAAAGGTGTTTACAGCCTGGTACAAAGAACGATTTTGGTTCATATAGCTAATATTACCCTTGATGACAACTGTGAGGGGGGTGAATTTTTTTATAACTCATTCATTTCCTTTAAATTAGGTTATATTATTTTTGCATAATTAAGGGCGTGACCACTTGAGTGACAGCTAGCTCTCGCTGGTTGCCATCACGTCACCTCAGCTGATTAGACGCTGATCTCTGCGTATTCATCATATTTTTTGTGTTGTTTTATGTGGCTTTACACAGTCATTTGCCTTTTGGAATTATTTCTTACAATTATCAGATGATTTGGCATGCTGTGTGCACTTAATTGTGCTCACAAACCATTCACATGGCCTCCGTTTTCCAGGTGAGTGAAATGATATACTTATACCATCTCTATAAATGTATTTGTTTTATTTAAGATCATTTATCATTTATAATGTTCTTTAGAGCTGTAATGCACGCCAGAATCTGACAGATTTATTAGCTGTAGGCTCTAGAACAGTCATCTGAAGAATTGTCATACAATTCTGCCTGGATTTCATCAATAGCCCTGCATTTACTAACACAGACTATATCTGAAGTGTTTGAAAGTAATTTGCACTTTCCTCCTGTTGAAAAACGTCATAAGAGCGATGCTTATAGTCGCTCAATGTGTAATACATTGAGCCACTAAGCGTTGTGCTTATGACGTTGCTTATGAAACAGTGTTTTTAAAAGTCTAAACACTTTATTGATATAGTGTACAACCAAGCACATGTGGTCAGAACACAAACGAGTCGCAGGTAATAAAGTATTAAGTGTTTCTCATGCGTCTGTAGCTTCGCTCACGCTCTGCCTCTTTGCCCTTGTATGGTATGCCTCGGTTGGTGCGATGACACGGTAACAAAATGGCGACGGTTGGCCACGCCTACTGGTAGCTTCTTTTGGGTTCTTCACAAACCTATGGGTGACGTCACGGATACTACGTCCATATCTTTTACAGTCTATTGGGCACACACGGACATTGGTCCCAGCACGCTTCATTCACAACACTTCAAAAAAAGTTTTTGGGTTTGCTGCCCAGCAGGACATTATGAATATATAAATGTAAATAAATCATATTTGTATTTTTCTTTTCGGTATTTATTTTAATTGATTCGGCATTATTTTTGTGGGCAGTGAATACCTGCATGTGTGTGTGTGAAAGAGAAAGAGAGAGAAAGAGAAAGAGAAAGAGAAAGAGAAAGAGAAAGAGAAAGAGAGGGAAAATGAGTGCAGCAAAGGCTGTGTGGATTGTGTGCGCGCACTACCATCACGCGCTAGTTAAAGCAAAATTCGTGTTCAACTATTGGTCATGAACAATATTTTCAACCAATCATCTTTCTTGCGTTTACAATCACTCTCATTGGTTGGTGGTTATTGTTTCGAGCGCAGTGAGCATAACAGTAATCAAAGTGATGCGTACACGACAGGATAAAAGAAAAGTAAGAAACTGAATGCAGCCTAATGTAGTCGTCTGCAGTCACACATCGACACCTGTCCATCGGCAATAAGAGTCCCTGGTAACCCGGACCAATTATAGAGTTGCACCGTTATTAGTGGGTCATTTGCATCGCTCTACCTGCATTGTTTTTGCATTGCCTCACACAATAAATATTAGATATATTTGTACATGATGTAAAAGTAGTCAAAACTAATGACAACAACACAGTGCTGCTTCTTTTTCCTGTAACAACAGCACGGCAGATAACAGTACATCTAATTATTATTCATATTATTATTATTTATTACTGATTGATTTATTTTCTAATTCATTTTAATTTTTTCATCTTATTTTGTGTTAAAAAATTCCAGTCTTCTATTTTTAACACAAAATAATATAAAAAAATAAACTAATGAAAAATTCATAATTAATAATGTAATAATTTTTTTTGTGGAAAACTTGATGCGGCCCAGCCTCACCCAGACTAGGCCCCCAGGTAAATTGAGTGATTGTACTATCGTTCCTCACGATAACTGTTTAAAAAAAAAACTAAAATATTAATGAACAGCCAATCATATTTTCCAGCATTGACTTCTATCTTATTGCGCAGGTATTTCTTCAAACATTCTTTACTCAAGTCAGGTGAATATACAAAAAAAAAACAATTATATAAATTTCTATTTTGGTGAACTATCGCTTTAAAACTAAACTAAAATTGTTAAAGGTGGTTTATGCAAAATGACCTAACCATCTTGTGTGTATACTTGTTTTTATATCGTGGTGGGGACTTAAACCTAAATGCACACAGGCCCATGGAGACTTGTGTCATTGCGGGGACCAAAATTGAGGTTTCCATGGGTAAACATGCTTATAAAATCACACAGAATGAAGTATTTTGAAAATGTAAAATGTAGATTGTTTCCTGTGAGGGTTGGGTTTAGGGGTAGGGGCATAGAATATACAGTTTGTATACAGAGGTTCCCAAACTCTGTCCTGGAGGGCCGGTGTCCTGCATAGCTAAACTCTTAACTTTCTTCATTACACCTGCCTGGAAGTTTCTAATATACCTAGAAAGAGCTTGATTTGCTTGTTCAGGTGTGTCTAATTGGAGTTGAAACTAAACTTTGCAGAACACCGACCCTCCAGGACCAAGTTTGGGCACACCTGGTATAGCAGAAACCATTTATTACATCTATGAGAGTACCCACAGAGATATAAGAACAAGTCTGTTATGCATCTAATCTTGATTGCAATTTATGCAATCTATTCAAAATTACTAGCCCAGATAAATTAATTGTTTTCTAAATATGACTTGCCTAACTAAGCCTTTAAATTGCACTTTAAGCTGAACAATATGTTATTAATCTTGCTTAATATCTAGTAAAATATTATGTATTGTCATAATGGCAAAGACAAAAGAAATTAGTTATAAAAATTATGTATTAAAAATGTGTTGAACAAAATCTCTCAGTTAAATGGCACTTAGGATATATTTGATAAATAAAATAAACTTGTCCTCATTTAGATTCTAGCTACCTTTATGTCAGCACCAGAGAGGTCGTCTTTAGCCAAGATGAGGTCATCCAAAGTCACGTCATCCGCTACAGTCATCCTGCTGGTGTGGATCTGGAAGATCCTGCGCTTGGTTTTCTCATCCGGCAGTGGGAACTCAATCTTACGATCAATCCTACCTGCATAATCAAAAAGGGAACACCTACTTTTAGTCCACAATGTAATGCACTGTATTAAATGTATTTATGTGCACTTTAAATCTATCATTTGTGACATTTGCATCAGGTCAACGAGTCCACTTTGATTCAATTAGCATGTGAAACTCATACCAGGAATAAACATGTGATCTGACTGATTCACCTGGTCTAATGAGAGCGGGGTCAAGTGTCTCGATCCTATTAGTAGCCATGATAACTTTAACATCTCCGCGGGAGTCAAATCCATCCAACTGGTTTAGCAGCTCCAGCATTGTTCTCTGGATCTCACGCTCTCCTCCTGAATTAGAGTCATACCTGAGGAGAAACAGCAGCAGCTAATATCAGTGCTCAATATTCACAATACAGAAAAACCAAGCTAATAAAAATAGTTAAATATTTTTTTTTAAACCTTAGGGAACCCTGGGTATCAAGATATGTATGGCTAAATAGAATGTAAATGAAGCCTCTTTGTGAAATATGTATAAAACATAAACACAACAAATTTCTGTTATTCAGTACAGTATAAGCTACATTTATTTTAGACCATGGGTGCCACCATTTTTTTTAAATAATATAATTTGGAAGCTCCTCTTAATTCCCAATTTAAATGCACCAAAACCAATGATAGAAAATGCTCCTACTATGCCACATATGCCACTTTTGATTGTAATTTTCAGTCAAAGAGATCTTGATCTTCATTATCTTTGTATTTTTCCCCCATAAGGAGAAGCATTATAACATTAAAGCCCTTCAGACATTGAGTAAAATTTATGTTGAGAAAAGTATCCAATAAACATGCCGTCAACATTCGTTTTAAGGGCCACATCGATCATGACAGGAGGAAACTGTTTATTAAAAATATATTTTTGTTAGTATATAATTTACATAAAGTTTTACCAACTGTCAGTTCAAGATAATAGTTAAACTGTTTACTTAACCATTTTGGTGAATTGTGAGTGAATACTGTATAAATAAGTGGAATTACATTTAATAAAACAAAAGAGATTTTACATTTAATTAACTTTGCTTTATTTAAAAAAAAAAAAAATATATATATATATATATATATATATATATATATATATATATATATATATATATATATATATATATTACTCTTACTAGCATTCATTAAAAACATTGATATAATTAACATTTTTACAATTTTAAATAACTACTTTTTTTTTAATATTTTAAAAATCCAGTCATGCAAAGCAGAGTTTGAAATAAAATAATACTAAAATGCTTTCTATAATTAATTTTAAAACAGTTGTCCTGCTTAATATTGTTGTGAGACATAATTTTATGATTTAGAAGAACAGCACTTATTTAAAACAAAAACATAAGTGAATATACTTCAAATTATATACATTTTAGTATGCAAGTTTGACACCCAGTGGTTGAACTTGGTATTGCATTCCTGAATCAAAACACACAAGCACAGGTTGCCAGAGTGAGGACCAACAGCATGACTATCGAGCCTAAACGCTGATTTAAGATTCTAAATAAAAGCAACGGCACACGATAGAAGGAATTTTTTTCTTAACACCTTATTAATATGTATATATAAAATGAATATATTAGAAACGGCTTCTATTTCTCACCGGTGAACAACAGAAAACCGACAATGATCAGCTCAGGTACACCTCATGTGCTGTATTCAGTGTTAAATGCTAATAATGTGAGTTTAAATGCCATTTTACATGACATTTATCACCATACTACTGAAAGCAGCAGCAGATAGTTCACCTCAGATCTTGAAAATAAAATAAACCATTTGAAATTGAACTTTAGAACTGTAACTCAGTGCAAGCCAACACATATCAGTGATTTAGCATCTACATTTAATAATGCTAAATAGAGTTAATATGTATTAAATAGATTATAAACCTTACCATTTTGTCAGTGAGTGCATATTCTGTGCTTCTGAATGGCTGTGTTTAAATTTCTGTCGTGTTTCATCTGGTGCAAACAGCTAAATTGCTTATCACTGCAAATCTCGTCACGTAGCATGTTTTTAGTATGCAGGGTTACAATGTAACCTGCTCACCTAATGTTTACATTCGTAATATTTATATCATTTGCTAATTATGTGGAACTCTGAATCTGCATCTCATTTCGGACTCTGCTACTGTCCACCAGAGGTCGCATTTCAGTCACTGACGCATGCTTTGAGATAGAGATATGCGTGGGACTGAATTTTTTCATCCCGCTCCTGCCAGGTTTTATTCCGTACCCAACCGCTTCTGCTGTATATTCAACCTTTGTTCACCCGCTGCCCGCCCCGCCCCCTTTTCTACCCGACAGTTCCTGCCAAATTTAGATCTGGTTTACAAAATCTCACGTTTAAATTGGGTTAAACCAGCTGAAAGCTAGAGTGTCCAGACAGCCTATAACAAGCAACACACACACCAACACAGCGGATGCGCGTGTTCTCTCTCGCTCGCTCTCTATCTGTCTGTCTGTCAGTCTGTCGGGAACGTTATATTGTTAGACCACCCGCTCACGTTCAAATTACACCAAAGTTACCAACTGCTACCGCATTTTATTCGAGAATTTATTCCCGGGAGTACAGACCTCTACTTTGAGAGCCTTTCTGACTGAATGAATTAAATATGTAGTTTTCCAACAAGGCAACCAAAACAAAGACAGCGTTCCGGCACGTAACGCCCATTTTCAAAGCAGAATATCTGACATTGTTTACTTACCATCACAAATCTGCAAACATATTATGGTATGTTTATGCTTTAGAATAGTCAAAAACTTACATACAGCACTTTTAAAGACCATCCATATTCATTTTCTGATCACTACAAAAATCAAACAATGCCAAAGAGAAGCCAAAGACTTCAAACTAATCTTCACACACACCTTTTTGTGCCAATAGCGTCAATCTCATCTATGAAGACGATTGACGGAGCATGTTCCTCAGCCACTCTAAAGAGCTCTCGCACCAGTTTGGGACCATCACCCAGGTATTTCTGAATCAGCTCTGAGCCCACAACCCTCAGGAAGGTGGCAGACGTCTGATTTGCCACTGCCTTCGCCAGAAGAGTCTTGCCTGCACACCAGGAGTACATAATATCAACGTAAAACATACGCTACCTAAATGACATCATATATTTTTTTATTTAATGTCATGTCAGCAAAAGTGGTTATTTTCATGACAAAAACATTTCATTAATGAATATACCATTAAAACCCACAAACAAATACATTGATTAGATACTATTTTTAATGTTAATATATTATAATAATTATTTAATAACTTTTCCTGGTGACACGTATCTCCTTGAGTGAGTTAATTTAATAAAAAAAGCCCTCTGCAGTCATTAAAAGCAAGACAGTCCAACAGAATGGCTAACTAAACGATCACATAATGCCAATTAGTTTAAGACCCCTCAGACTGACCTGTTCCTGGTGCACCATACAAAATGACTCCTTTAGGCGGTTTAATTCCCATTTCTTCATAATACTCTGGATGTGTGAGGGGAAGCTCCACTGACTCCTATAAAAACAAACAAACATGATCAAACAAGCCCTGGATTTCATTTTTGAGTTATGCAGTTCATCAGGGCATATATTTATAAAGTAGAAAATGTTAGGGTGCTTTAAAACCTATAGATCAATTAATTTGTTCCAAAACAGGAAATAAAAGTGTTATGATGCTCCTTTTTGTTCTTGGTGCAGTTTGCTTTTACACGGCAAAGTTTATAAATGGACCAAAATAGTTAAAACAAGTCTAGTGTGTGCGAGTAAACTCTCCTCACATTGGTCAGTTTGGTTTATTTTCCAGGATTCCGCTCAGCTGTCATACATTGTTATTTTAATTTTTGACGATGAGAAATGAGACATAAGCAAAAAGGTGCGCTTTCATTTTCAATGGTGACACCCACAGACATAGTCACCACCAAATATAAATCAGAGGTAAGAATTTCTCATAAATAGCCTCATTTCAGTTGTTAAGGGTTGTAAAAAAATATATATATATATTGATTCTAAGGCGGCACAAGGCTCAGTGGTTAGCACTGTTGCCTCACAGTAAGAAGGTTGCTGGTTCAAGTTCTGGCTGGGCCAGTTGGCATTTCTGTGTGGTGTTTGCATGTTCTCCCCGTGTTGGCGTGGGTTTCTCCCACAGTCCAAACACATGTGCTATAGGTGAATTGAATAAACTAAATTGGTCGTAGTGTATGAATGTTGTGTGAATGGTGTGTGGATGTTTCCCAGTTCTGGGTTGCAGCTGGAAGGGCATCCACTGCGTAAAACATATGTCGAATAGTTGTCGGTTCATTCCGCTGTGGCAACCCCTGATAAAAAAGCCACTAAGCCAAAGGAAAACGAATAAATGAACATATCGATTCTATATCAGAAGTCGAGTTAACCAAAAAACTATTGATATTATATGTTTTAATAGTTCAGTTAGACGGCATGTTTTCACTTTTGTATTCGACAGTTTTACCGGTAGGGATGATATCTCTACTCACTATTTTCTCTTTTTATAGTCATATATATGCCTATAACATATTCATAATTCACTGTAATATAGCCTGATTTGTTAGTTAGTGGGATCGTATTGCTTTTTCACTACAATCGAATAGCTGTAGAGTTTATTTCAACCGAGCCCAGACCACCTCATTCAGGCGGTCTTGGATCGATTGTTTTGGCGCTGATCAGAGCACGATTGTGGTATTCACAAATGCATCAGTTTCCAAAACATTCGTCTAGGTATGAAAGCACCCGTACATGTCTGGGTTCTTCCAAACTAATTTAAATGCAAAAACACACTTTTTAGATAATTGATGGATGAAATGGATAATATGTTTCAGGACCAACTGAAAGCACCTTGATTTCTTGAATCTGGCTGTCCAAACCTCCGATATCTGCATATGTCTCCTGTGGGGCTTTTTCTACTTTCATTACAGTCACCAGAGGGTCTGTGTCATCCATCAGCACCCCGATTACAGCATGAACCTGCAAACAGTTATACAAGTCAAATATAATTGTAGAAATACTACAATAATGAATGCATAATCACATATATTGGAATTTTTTTACGGTATTTCCTATAACATTTCTTCTGAAGAAAGTCATATATGTTTTATTTCGGCTAGAAACAAGCAGTTTTCATTTTTAAAATACCATTTAAAGGTCAATATTATTAGCTGTTTTTTTCTGATACAGAACAAACCATTGTTATACAATGACTTGTCTAATTACCCAAAGTTGACTAATTAACCTACTTAAGCCTTTAAATGTCACTTTAAGCTGAATACAAGTATTTTGAAGAATATCTAGTAACACATTATGTACTGTCATGATTGCAAAGCTAAAAGAAATCAATTATTAGAGATGAGTTATTAAAACTATTTTGTTTAGAAATGTGTTGAAAAAAAAAATCTTCTCTCCATTAAACAGAAATTGGGGGGAAAATATAAAAAGAATTACAATTTAACTAATAATTCTGACTTCACCTGTATTTATCTTCCAGATTCTAAAGGTCTTCAGTGATTTTAAAGATTTTACTAACCTTGTGGTTCAGTAGCACAGAGCAGCCGGGTTCGAGCAGGTCTTTATCTACAAATGACAGAATGCTGACATAATGTTCAGAGCCCACTGAAGTCGACACAATGGCGTGATTATCGTCAATGATCTCCTCCAGAGTTCCCACAGACATCGGTGTCCCTCTGAGATCGTCCACTTTAGACCTCTCCTCCTATAAAACAAAACATGATGTTAAAGGTCTGGCTATGGTGCATTTTAAATTTTATATATTTGTTTTGGTGGTCTCCTGTAATAGATTTTCATGAATCTGAAATCCCCCCCAAAAATACAATTTTTCTGCATCAGCTTTTTTTTCTCTCAGTATCAGCAACAGTCACTTCAAGGATCAAGTATCTCTAAGCCCCACTTTTCAAAAAGTCTACTCTGCTTTCATAAGTCAGATCATGGTTCAGTGTATTGATATTGATCGACCACTAACTCTGGCCTTTTAAATGCACTTTCCAGCATAGTTTAGATCTAACCATAATTAAATACACATGATTAAATTATTTAATAGTTTCATGATTATTTTAAAAAGACAGAAAAGTGAGTTTGACCCAAGTTAGAGTTAAACTCAAAAGCAAAGTGGACCAAAATTGAGAACGTTTGACTTACAGCTTTATGTGGAAAACCAATATGTACATTACCATATCTGACTTTCAGCTCCGAATAGTGCCTCAGCAATCAACACAGTGATATTAATTAATAAAGTTAAAAAGTTATAAAGCCATAAAGTTCCCAGCATCAATTTGAGCTCTAGTGCTCATCCTTTGGAAGCAAATGCAAAGAGGTTTTTGAGATTTAAAATAACTGGTTGATATTGTCATGTTGTGAACAGGACCAAAACTATTCTGGGCTTTAGCTACAACTATATTGTTTGAAGGTAAAGTAAACATTGTTTGTGGTTAGTCAATGAAGACCATAAACTGAAATTACAAAAGTTGCAAACCCAATAAAGACTGGAATTACTAATAATGGCATGGTTTAGGGAGTTTTGAATTGATTCTTTGTTTGGAAAAAAAAACAAAAAAACTCAACCTATCATGCACATTTATCCCTGAAATTTTGCTGAACTTTATACCAAAATAATGCCATATATAGTGTCATTTCCAGTCAAAATAAAAACTTGATGGTTCAATAAAAGTAACTTTAAGTCAGAAAAAGTAAATTAAATAAAAAGTAATTTAAGTCAGAATTTGCCAGGGGTGTGAAAAATTTTGGCCTTGACTGTATATTCTATTAAAATACGTTTTATAGTCAAAATATTCTTACACGTCACAAATCGATTTCTGTGACACACAATAGGGTTTTTCTCCCACCCTTTCAATAAACATGAGTGTGTAAGTCTTGTGTGGCCAATTTTTTATCCTGAAAATGCAACCCGGACATACCTATTTTCAAATTTACTTATGTTACTTCTTACATTTACTAATGGATATTTGGGTCAAAATTTGAGTAATTAAACATGTTGAAAATAAGGGAAACATTTATATTGTTTGTATTAGGGCTGGGCGATATTGCAAAAAAATTATTACGATATCATGTTTCATATCATTCGATATCAATAATTATTTAATTTTTTTAACAATACATTTAGGAATGTTAGGATTTTTTGTGTTAAAGAGACTCTTAAACTTGATAAATAAAAGATAACAAAGTGTGTGCAATGGTGAAGCATAAATGCTGAACAATAAGAGCAAACAGTAAGGTAGATCAACATCTGTAAGATGTCAATAAAAATGATGCAGTAAACTTCAAACTCTGTAAACAAAAATTATGATAATCAAATCTGAGCTTTTAAGTAAAGGAACCAGCCAACATTATTCAAATACATACTGCAACATTACAAATTGTGAAGTTGACTACATTACCACTACGCTAAAAACTCTTTCAGATGGGGAGCTAGTGGCTTGGATGCACAAGAAACCAAAAAGCCAATCTGTCGACATCCTTACATCCTTCTTTATTTACAATCTCCTCACTGCTGCTATACGGCACTCGATTTAGCATATGTTGTCATTCTGACCTGAAGTGACAAGCGTGAGCACATGGTTTTCTTCACAATTTACAATGGGCTTTGCCCTCGCACTCCCCTGGCGTCTCTCATAACTAGGCGACCAACAATCGTTTTCTCAGAGGATGACAAACCGACAAACCATTGCTGAAGCTTCGATACAAGTTTATTGAGAAAAGTAAAAAGCACTGCAGTCTTTAGGTGTGCTGTGTTTGTCTGAGGTAATTAGTCTACCGTTATTACTGAAATGTGTATATTTCATACAAAGTGTGAAGCAGATTGGTTAGTTCTACTTGCATGAATCGCGATGCGCTTACGGCATTTGGAAAAGTACAGATGTTTTACAACTAGGTGTACCTAGAAAAAGCGTGCGCATCATGTACGCTGCTTGCACACCATGTGCACGTGGTGCAAGTCTCGCACCTCCATTGGAAATGACAAACTTACACCCTAAGCTTATTGGCATTCCTTCTAAGTTGCGCTCTGCAGCCACATTTTATAAAACTATAGCCTTTATATTAAAACTTCATACCCAATCTTTTTTTATTGGTATGGACAATGGTGTATGGTCAATAAATACAAATACAGATTTTATCACCCAGCTTTAGTTTGTAAGTTATATATAAAAGTAAGTTTAATAAATGTGTTGCACCTCCTGTTTCTCCTCCAGGGGCTTCATCTGCTCCTGGTTCCTGATGAACTCCTCCTCCATCAACAGATAATCTTTGATTCTCTCCTGTTTGAGAAGTTTCAGTCTGCACTGTGTGTGTGGAGTGACTGAGGAAAGAAGCAACATTGTAAGATTTTCATAAATCACTACTATTATTTATCGAACATCCTTTTAACAGGTGTTGAATGATGTTTCTTTTACCCAGAGGGAGTTTGCTAGCAGCATCCGGTCCCTTCACCTTCTTCTTCTTTTTCCCAACTCTTGTGGGAATCGGAGGCTCATATTTCTTTTTCTTATCCTAGAAGTTGAAGCATATCAATTTTGTTTATTTCAATTGTTTACATTTTTCCCAAACAAATCTCTTCAGCCTCTTTTCATGTTTTTTAACAAGTAAAAATGGAAGTAAAGTTGGTTTTATAGTACCACATTCATTCAGTCACAACTTGTGACATGGTCCATATATTGTTTACAACGCTACTTTGAATATTCGGTTTGAAATCACATGCAAGTATGGCTTCAAAACCACATCAGCAGTATTTATTGACTGAACAATGTTGTATTTTGATAGTCATTGGCTGCTAATATGATTTTCCTGTTTAGAATTTGCAAATAATACTTTTCCAAAATTGTATTAAGGAGAAAATACGAATGTGCGACCATAAAACCAACTTTACCTCAATCAGTATAATAGCAAGGAGTGTATTTGTTAAATAAATACTCACTTTGTCATCTTTCTTCCCTCCCCCAGGTCCTTGTCCTCCACTCTGACTTTGACCCTGTGAAATAATAAACAAAATCATATAATTTGATGTCTGTTATCTGACTTATTAATTTGTATTCTTTTAAAGCATTATATATACACACATACAATCACAAAAAAATTATCAGAATTTAAAATAAAATACACAAAATAAATGGACATTTATTTTATAAGGAGCTTAGATGCAAAAACCTCCAAATGCCATCTGAAATGGTCCTCGAAAATGAGCATTTTTATCAGGCTCCTGTGTGTATGTTCAGTAATATCACTTTTATGCCAAAGATTAAGTCCTTTTCCTGGTCATTAAAGTGAAATATCTCAACATAAACAAAGCAGGCTGAGAAAAATGTTCATTTTCGACGGCACACTTCATATATTGAAATCAATTAGTTCAACTTTAAACAGTTCGTACGATATATATTTCTATTTTTTATTAGAACAATTATAGATTTGTATCTAACATTTAGATTAACTAATATAATTAACTTTATGTATATTATTTAACGTTATGTGTAGCGTTTAAATGCTTAATTTTGCAGTTAATTTATGTTTATTAATAACGTTATACAGGCCTTTATGAATTCATGATTATTCGCTTCATATTGCTCGAATTTATAATAGGTACAGATAATAACGATATAGCATAACATAATAATGTTAATAAACAATACGTTGCTAACGTAGAGGTTTTAAGACACTGCTTATAAGCTAACACTACAAGCTAACTTCGTTGCTTTACTGCCAAACAAACGCTACAAAAGACACAAATGTTAAACTGTTCTAAATCCACATAATTCATTATACGCGTATAAATGAGTATCTTAAATATAAAGTGATATAAAAAAATGAAGAGAAATGAAATATGCTGGCTCACCATTGTCGTTTGACGGCTGTTTCTTCTTCTGCACTAACGTTAGTAGATCAAGTCAATTGTATCGTCTCCGCCACCTTCTGGAGAGGAAGAAGCATTGACTGAAGTATTTGATCGTGCTTATTATAAGCGTGCAAATTACTTTACATTGTTTTAATTATTTAAAATGTTGCCGTTTTTATTAGCTGCTTCTATTTACAAAGGTCGTAATTATGAAGTGTTCATAGAGTCAATTGATCGCGAGAGCACATTGCTTGCGCCTGGAGTTGAGGTTAGAGTCTCGCGAGATTTTGTTATTATCGTTATTAGAGTTTATCAAGAGTCCCTGAAAGTTGTAATTCTTTACTGTATAAATTTAATATAAACAATTCTTCGCAACGCACAATCTGTAGTTCTAATCAGGAAACAATAGTAGAATGCAATTTTGTAGACAAATTTTGGACAGAAACATCTTGGCTTGTCTTCTCAGCTTGCTAAAAACTTTTAGATTTTATGACAATTCATTTATTGTTTTTGATTTGGGAGTCAGATTGTAAGGAAATGGACAATGTGTTAACATTTTTAACTCTTTGTGGCCTTTTCCATCTTCACAAATGTAGAGTTATTCAGTGTTTGCCTAATATTAGAACATTTTGTATTGACTTGAAACTTAATTATGAATCTGTGTGCCTATCGCAAAATAAGAAAGCTGCTAAAACAACTGAACTGCTGAAAAAAAAACAATATTATCATTATAATTATTACCTTTAAGTTATCAGATCCCTTTTGATATGCCTATCTAACATTCCTAATAATCTAAGTATACAGTAGTTTGAGATATTTATGTTTTGATATGTATTTATATATTTTCTTTTCTTTAAATATTAGTTTTTTCTTTTATGTATTGTTTTTCTCCTTATCCCTTGTATCATTTGTGTTATTAGATGTACAACGAAAATGTACAATTTATATTCAGGTCACACAATATTAGCACATATTAATGTTTTATGTATTCCCTGTTACTTATATTAATAAAAAAAAATTAAAATAAAATAAAAAGACTCCCTGAAAGAATTTAATGTATTTCTTTATTAGAATTAGGAGGTCTTAATTACAAAATGTCTCGTTCTCAAAGGCAGTGAAAAGTGGGAAGCTTTACCAATGTCATTTCTGAAGTACTTTGAATGATTTTTAATTACTGCAAAGTTATCACAATTGTTTTTGATATATAGTTTTAATGATAATGAAAGATAGGGGTCATATATTGTCATTAAATGTGGGCTGAGTACTTCTACTTTACCCATCACCTAGAAACACCCTAGCAACCTAAACAAACATACCCAAACAAACATTGTCATATATATATATATATAT
>CAIGQZ010034910.1:15181175-15195147 GCA_903798205.1 Danio tinwini
TTTTCACAACAATTTTCATTCCAAAGCAGCTCCACAAGGGGTGCACATTAACAAACCACAGCCAAAATCAGAAAAAGGAGTAGTATGAAGTGTTTGTAGTATATAAACGTAGTTAATCTGCAGTTATAAAGCATAAAGTGTCTTTCCAAAAGAAAGACATGCAGTACAGGTAAATTGGGAAAGCTAAATTGTCCGTAGTGTATGAGTGTGTGGATGTTTCCCAGAGATGGGTTGCGGCTGGAAGGGCATCCGCTGCGTAAAATCGTGCTGGATAAGTTGGCGGTTCATTCCGCTGTGGGGACCCCAGATTAATAAAGGGACTGAGCCGACAAGAAAATGAATGAATATCATATTTTTTGTTCAATAGAAAAAAAGAAACTCAAGTGAAGAATGAGTAAATAATGGTAGAATTATTATTTTTGGGTGAACTATCAATTTAAATGGGTGTAAACTGTAAAATAATGACTTTTCTCCATGCATGGATGCTTGACATCTCATTAATCATTCCTCATACAAAAATAGGAGAAAAATATGTTTTTTTATGGCAATGATTATAAAGTTCAATAATGTTTTTGGCTTATTCTCAGAAACATCTGTTAGGTTTTGTTTTTAAATGTTTTCTTGCTAATATGAATGTTCAGGAAACATCCCATTTTAGAACTTAATTTGGAACTAGGGCATGGGCTGGTATAAGATTCTGACGGTATGATAACCTTGGATAAAAACATCACGGTTTGACGGTATTGTGATTACTGCTCTAAAATATATTTGTTTTAAATTTTAAATTTCCCCTTTAAACACAACACAATATATTTTATTTTAAGAAACATTTAAAATATTTTGGAGTAGTAAACATGTCAGGATAAATAATTCAAATGAATCTTCATTAGTTTCAACACAGATTTCTTTACAATTTAAAACAGCATGTGTGTGTGACTTGGGCTGCACGGTGGCTCAGTGGGTAGCACGTTCGCCTCACAGCAAGAAGGTCACTGGTTCGAGCCTCGGCTGTGTCAATTGGCATTTCTGTGTGGAGTTTGCATGTTCTCCCCATGTTTACGTGGGTTTCCTCCGGTGCTCTGGTTTCCCCCACAGTCCAAAGACATGTGGTATAGGTGAATCGGGTAAGCTTAATTGTCCATTGTGTATGAATGTAACTAGTAGGGCAACTAGTAGGGCATCCGCTACATAAAACATATGCTGGATAAGTTGGCAGTTCATTCCGCTGTAGCAACCTCAGATTAATAAAGGGATTAATTAAAAAAAATTAATGAAAGAAAACTTTAAGTTTTTCAAACCACGATAAACCTTGAAAACAGTTATCATCTCATGCCTATTTGGAACACAATGAGAATGTTTACATTTCTTCATTTAGCAATGCTTTTACAGAAAAGAATGCTACTTCTGAATGTTGTGAAATAGTTATTATGATTTGAAAACATAAGACAAACATCCAACTAAAACGATTCAGGAAAAAAAAACTTCTCATGATGTATAAAGTAACAGTTTTATTTAAGGGGCATATACACACAAGAATGAAGATTCACTACTCACCCTCAAGTGAAACCATAGCTTTATGACTTTCCTTTTTTTGTTGAACACAAAAGAGGATATTTTGAAAAATGTTAGGAACCTGTAACCATTGATGTCCATAGTTTGAAAAACAAACACCATGGAAGTCAAAGGTTACAGGTTTCTAACATTTTTTAAAATATCTTTTTTTGTGTTCAACAGAAGAAAGAAACTCAAACAGGTTTGTGATGAAAGTGAAGTATGAGTAATTGACGACAGATTTTTCCGTTTTGGGTGAATTATCCCTTTAAGAATATTAGTAATGTACAGAATGGGCATTATATTAATGTCACATGAAGAATATTAATAGAAAACAATAATATATAAGAGATTGCGTTCTCTCTTAGCTGAGTTATTTATGCAATTAAGAGGTAGTAATAAATAACTAGTTAACTCAGATTCATTTATTTATTTTCCTTTGGCTTAGTCCCTTATTTATCAGGGGTCACCACAGCGGTATGAACCGCCAACTATTCCAGTGTATGCTTTACACAGCGGATGCCCTTCCAGACACAATCCAATACTGGGAAACACCCATACAACCTCACATTCACACACACTACGGCCAATTTAGTTTCTTCTATTTACCTATAGAGCATGTCTTTGGACTGTGGGGGAAACTGAAGCACCCGGAGCCAACACAGGGAGAACATGAAAACTCCACACAGAAATGCCAACTTGCGACAGTGCTAACCACTGAGCCACTGTGCCGTCTAACTCCTAGATAAAGGTTTTATAGATCCTAGAGACAGATTCTGCTGAATCATCTGATGTATTGTTTAATGATTCATATCGGTTTGTGTGTTTTCAGGATGACAACATGGTAAAGCAGAAGTTTTCTGATATGTGCAGTTTATGTAAATATGTCATGAAGTATGTGAAGGAAAGAATTTCCACTGACTCAACGCCGGTGAGTGTCATTATTAATGCAACATTATTGAACCGACCATGCCTTTCACAATGGCCTTGACTGAACACATCTTTTCCTTTAGGATGAAGTCAAAAACATGCTGATGAACCTCTGTAAAAAAGCTTGGCTGCTAAAAGGTCAGTGCGTAAAATTTGTGAAAAATCATATACACACTCTGGTCGACGAGCTGATGACCAATGATGGACCAAACACTATCTGTACTAAAGCGAAGGTCTGCAAGTAAGTAACACAGAAACACTCACTTTTCACAGCAACACATTGATTTAACTGAGAAGATTTTGATATATTTTGCATTTTGTTTGTTCTAGACCTGGACCACCCATAAATGAGTTCATTTTTATTCATGACCGGGCTGTAAATGAGAATAAAAAGATGTGAACGCAGTACATCCATTACAGTCAAAGCTCATTAAATATATGACTATATGGAAATCTGCTTTCTGTGTGTTTTGGTGTGTTATTGTTTTCTTAAATCATTATTCAGAGCCTCCTAATTCTAAATAGCTTTCAATTGCAGGTCAAGACTATATGCTGCACGTTGTATCTTTTTTAACTACCCAAACTAATCATTTTCCTGCACACAATCAAATCTGCAAAAAAATCTCACAGGATTTCATCAACATTAATACATTAACTACACAGTATTTATTTAAGTGTATTTAATTTGCATCCATCCAGTTCAAGATCTTCAGACCTGTCTCTGTCACTACCTAAATGTCCTTAAAAAGTCAGTCAAAAGTCAGTAAGTCCGTCGCCTTTAAAGTTAAAATAGTTGACTTTACTTTAAAAATTAAGTAAACCCAATTTATATATTAAAGGGCCATGAAACCCCCCTGTCTCAGCAGGGTGTTTTCAGATCTCTAGTTTGGAAAAAGTCAGGAAAGTGGGCGTGTCCAGCTCTGTTTAGGTGGGAGTGTCTGGTGAGGGAAAGAGGGAAGGATTTGCAAATATGGGAGTTTCTGTTTGGGCACGCAGACGCAGGGGAGAAAGACAGTGACTGTGTTTACATGGACATCAGTAATCGAATTACTTGCCGAATTAATAATTTGTCGACTTTAACTGCAGTTTGGCACTTTTTATTCAGGAACATTTCCTGCATGTCGCCCGTGACAAACGAGATATTGAAAACGAGGAACTGCTGAAAGAGTGGAGTTCATGGTATGTTTGATACCGCACGGCGAATGGGAAAAAAAAATCCACTGCATTTCTCTTAGATGCACTCGGTAGGTAGCGTCAGAAAGCCGTGTGTGTGTATAGACTATCCACTCACAAAATGCGGCGAAAATCCTGCACGACGGGAATAGTTTGATTAATGTGTTTACATTCAGAGAGCGGCATTTACAGTGAATCTTTCAGTCTATAATATTGTACTATAATATTGCAGTGATATTAATGTACTGTAAACTTAGTAACTCATTTTGACTGCTATAAATAACATTAAATATTAATAGTATAGTACTGCTGACGATAAGGACTAACTTTGCCATCTGAATGAACAAACAAAGGGCACTGATCACACACACACTTACCAAATCTGTAGACAGGACAATCAAACTGGAACTGTGTCTTTTTTTAAAAGGAGACGAGCGGCAAATCCGCATTTCATCATTTCCAGATGCGAAAAGCTCTCGGGTAAAAAATGTTCCTTACAAACGCATTCTGTCGCGTGTTGCGTGTACTGTAATCCACATGTGAGACCAGCTGAGCTCTCATAGCAGGAAAATGCAAACAAAACCTTCGTTGCAGCACAATAATAAACGCAGCACATTAATAAATGCAACACTGACGACCCATGTCTCTAAATTCTTCTTCTTTCACTTGTTTTGGCAACACAACGTGGCGTCTCTCTGTTGTCTGAACACTGTAACAGGTAAACAATCTCCAAAGCTGCGCCGCATACACAATAGAGCGCGCTGATTGGTTTGAACAAAGTCTTTCTCATGAATTAATGCCGCACACTCAAGAGACATCACGATGTACTCGCAGGTACAGACAGCCACTCTCTATGCTGGATTTACACGCAAGTATCTCATGGCTGTGACGCAGCTTCAAAAAAAAATTTAAACTGGAAGAACAAATTTGCTCAAAATAACGCAAAAACAACCAATTTTCACTTTTTAGTGACATAGATGTGTCCTAATAGTGTTTATAGCAGCGTGGGACACATATATGACTGTCAACAGTTTTGGTGGTTTGTGACCCTTTAAGACAGGGGTGCTCAACCCTATTCCTGGCAATCGACCTTCCTGCAGTTTTCAGTTGCAGCCCTTATCAAACACACCTGCCTGTAATTGTCAAGTGTTCCTCACGTTCTAAATAATTGGTTCAGGTGTGTTTGATCAGGGTTGGAGCTGAAATCAGCTGGAAGGTCGATCGCCAGGAACAGGGTTGAGCACCCCTGCTTTAAGAGATAAAGGGAGTTTGGGGACCTTTCAATATCCTCCTAAAAATGTTATATTTTTAATACCCTACACCTTAAATTAAAACACAATAAAAATTAAAAACTGGGTAGAACCGTTGTCTTAAAATTAAGTAAATGAACCATGTGCATAATTATAAAAATGAAGTCAACTTAACAGTTCCAGGTTACAATGGATTCACGTACTTTTTAAAGTAAAGTCAACTCGTCACTTTGATGGCAATTCAAACTAATTACTTTAAATAGTGTCCAGTAAAAGAAGCTTTGCAATTAGCCTAGCTAATTTTAGCAGCATAATTAATAATGCTAGCAGCATGATAAAAGATGTTAACATCGCTTGTGTCACGATCACCAGCGATCTATAACCAAAGATCGCTGGTAAATACACACACATTCACATAAACTACAAATCCGCCATGTCATGGACTACAACCCCCAGTCATGCAACAAACACACTCAACCGGTTCCAGATCTTGACTGATTACACTTGCACAGATGAAACTTCTCACAGACTGATTTATCAGCCTGATCTCACGAGGAAACATAAGGATTTTACGTTTTGTCAGTTTAATAGCTAATTCATATGAGTTGAGTTGTACGAAAATGTAATTTTTTTAAAAAGGAGGCGTGGCTCCCAACCCTGCCCCTAAACCCAACTGTCAATGGGTGATAAGCAAATCGTACTAAATGGTATGAATTAGATCGTACGAATTCATACGAATTAGCTACTAAATCAAAAAGTTACGAATTGCCGTGAGATTGCATTGGATTTATGGTCTATTTAAGCAGCACAGACACACACAATGTTGCTGAGTCTTGTTAGCTGTATAGTAAACATTATGACGCGGTTTCCCTGTTTTGCCTTCCCGTGTTAGATCTTGCTTTGTTTTGTTTTATTATTCCTGTATGCCGCCTGCCTTTTGACCACCTGCCAGCTATTACGACTCCGACTCTGGATTGCCCATATACAGCTGTTTGTTCCTGTTTTGACCACTGCTTGTTTGACCATCCTATCAATGAAGTCCTGCATAAGGATTCTCACTCCATTGTCCAGCGTCACCATCACTGTTACAGCTTGTTCATAAAGAGAAAGTTCATAAAAAGTTCAATTTATAATAAAAAAGGTTAATCCTATCTAGTGAAATGGTAAAATGTGGTGAATGTTTGCTTTCTTTCTTTCCACTTCACAATGTTTTACAAAGTTGAAACATTCAGGCAAGGCTTTCTCAAACCATTATGAAAAATATGTCACAAGAAATGTTGTTATCGTTTTTTTGTGTTTTTGAATCATTAAGCTAAACATGTTTAAACTGCATAAAATAAAACTCACAGTGACATGAGTTTGATTTCCGGCTCAAGGTCCTTTGCCGATACAACGTTTTTTTTGTCTATGACTGTATATCGGCACTTCTGGAGCACTAAGGCACTTGGCCTGCAGCCTCGTGCCAATGCACGCCTCACAGCAAAAATTAACCCCAAAAAAGCCAAGGCAAAGCAAACACTACTAGATTACTATGGTATAAATACAGCAATACAAAACAAAAGAGAGAGAGATCTACTTAGAAAGTAACTTGCCTATTCTATAATGATTTGTTCAGCTGTAGTTTGAAATGTACGCTGAGAATTTCCCCTCTAGGATTTATTATGCGGTCTCTGTCGCCATCTTGTAGTGGAATGTCAAATGTCAATTTCTTTATGACAGGCTGATGGCCGTCAACTTGCTGAATCTTCGAAATTATGCAATTATTGTTTAAAATAGGCACTATCCTTATGAATAAACTGCATAGCTGCAATCTAAACAACCACATTCTCGTCTGAAAAAGTCTTAAATGTACATTACATTGTGCAACAGCTGCAATATTTGTCGAACTGTAGTGTGTTTATTTCTCTGCTTGGCACTCTATGTGGGCGAAAGAATACACATGGGTGAACAGGATGATATTGCAGAATATCACACAGCTATCAGCCAATCACATTCAAGCTTACTTCATTTCTTTTGTAAATATACAACCTTTCTTGTCATTCAGATCTGCTACACATTCCAAACAAAGTTGGGACAGGAGCAATTTAGGGCTAGTAATGAGGTAAATTGGTTAAATAATGATGTGATTTGAAACAGGTGATGTCAACCGGTGATTGTACTTATGATTTGGTACAAAAGCAGCATCCAAGAAAGTCTACTCTTTCCGGAGCAATGATTAAAAACAATGTTCCTTAAAGAAAGTTAGGAAGACATTTTGATATGTCACCTTCAACAGTGCATAACATCATTAAAAGATTGAATGAATCTAGAGGAATTTCAGTGCGAAAAAAGGACAAGGGCACTAGCCTAAGCTAAACATCCATGATCTCAAATCCCTCAGGTGGCACTGCATCAGGAATCTTCATTCATCTATAAGCAATATCAACACATGGGCTCAGGACTGCTTTGGCAAACCTTTGTCAAGTACCACAATACATAGTTACATCTACAAATGCCAGTGAAAACTGTACTCTGCCAAAAGGAAGCCCTACGTTAACAGTGTGCAGAAGCACCGCCGACTTCTCTGGGCTCTGAGGCATCTGGGATAGAACATCACACAGTGGAAAACTGTACTGTGGTCAGATGAATTAGTATTTTAAGTATTTTTGGGGAGAAATGGACCCCATGTGCTCCAAAGAAAAGGACCATCCAGTCTATTACCAGCAAGAAGTCCAAAATCCAGGGTCTGTCATGTTATGGGGTTGTGTCAGTGCCCTTGGCAAAGGTAACTTGCCCTTCTTTGATTGCACCATTAATGTTAAAAAGTACACAGAGATTTTGGAGCACAACTGCCTTCTTTTCTAGGGACTGCCATGGATAGTTCAACAAGACAATGCAAAACCACATTCTGCACACATTACAAAGTCCTGGCTTCAGAGGAAGAGGATAGAGGCACTTGACTGGCCTGTCTGCAGTACTGAGCTGTATCTAATAGAGAATGTGTGGAGCATTTTAAAGCACAAAATGTGACAACAAAGACTCAGTACAGTTGCCCACCTTAAGACTTGTTTGCAGGAAGAATGGGAAAAAATTACACCAGAAACATTTTATCATTTGATGTCTTCAGTCCCTAAACATCTTATAAGTGCTATGAAAAGCAATGGCAACACTAAGTGGTAAATGCTTTTCTGTTTCAACTTTTTTTTAAATGTTTTGCATGAACCAAACTTGTAATACGTGTTTATTTAAAAAATAAAAATCATGAACACATTAAATAATGTGCTGTTATATTGTCTGCAATGTAAAGTCAAGTAAATTTTGAAATAACTTTTTTTTTTTGATGATGATGATGATGATGATGATGATGATAAAAAAGCTTTTATTTGTCACATACACTTTTACATGTAGCGAAATTGTACCCCTCTGACCATACACAAACATCACACATTTCAGGGGAAGACAGGTCAGACAAAAGAGGTAATAAGATACATTAGTGAAAAAAAGCCCCTCTTAGACTATTCTTGAAGTAGGACAGTGTGAGTTCAGGGGGAAAAAAAGCCCCAGCAACAAGCACATAGACATAACATCGCAATAGGGGATTGGAATAGGGGATGTGGAGATAGTTCGATATAGGTAACAGCCATCTGGTCCTGCCACTAGAGAGCACTGGTCACAGACCCGCCTTACCCACACCGAAGGTGATAAGCATACGAAGGCGTGGGATGTGGGGGGAGGCAGTGATTGTCGTGTGATACGTGTGTGTGTAGCCTGTAGAGTCTCAACAGGTGTCCTTAAAACAGGGAGCAGGAATTCAGTGTCTCGTTATCTTGTTGTATCAATTTTTTTTGTTGTGCCAATTTCGCAGATACCTAATGATGATGTCTGAGGACACTGGTCTCCAGGTCTGTCCAAATCTTGTTGCAAAGCCGCTAGTTTATTCACGATGTTTTACAATTTTGCAGTCTATAACCACAGTCTGAGTGCTAACAGCTCTGTTTACCACCGTTTAAATCCAGCCAGCCAGCTTGGTGGGCTTTTATCAATCATCACCTAAGCCCATCAGCAGAAACCCTGTTATCAAAGTTCAGAATAAACAGACATCTTTAATATCCTTCATGGACAGAGCAGCCAGGCACACAATGTGCTACTTCTCCCACCCGTCCATAATGTATCCAGCTGCAAACGTTCCTGCAGGACAGTTGGGTTCCCCTGAAGCCAGACTTCCTGTCGAAAAGATGGTGTCAATTGTATTCAGAGACCAAATCTATAATTCTTTATTGTTTGGAGAGCAGGGCAAGGAGAGCCTTAGAGATAGAATAAGACAAGACAAGAGGAGCCAGTCAGGATAGATACGAGTGGGAGAAAGAAGAAATGCAACCGCCTTCGCGGAGAGCCAAAGAAGAATGATTTGAAGTTGGTTACACAGTTTATATACACTTCTTTTTTTCACACAGGGCTATTTTGTGTTTTGTTATCCCTTTATAATAAAAACCTTCATTTCAAACTGCATGACTTGTGATGACTAATTTTTAAATTAGTTTGATGATCTGAAACGTTCAAGTGTGACAAATATGCAAAAAAAGAAAGAAATCAGTAAGAGGGCAAACACTTTTTCACACAACTGTATGACAATTTTCATTCATTCAATCATTTTCTTTTCGGCTTAGTACCTTTATTAATCTGGGGTCGCCACAGCGGAATGAACCGCCAAATTATCCAGCATATGTTTTACGCAGCGGATGACCTTACAGCTGCAACCCATCTCTGGGGAACATACATACACACTCATTCACACTCATACACTACGGACAATTTTAGCTTACTCAATTCACCTATACCACATGTCTTTGGACTTGTGGGGGAAACCAGAGCACCCGGAGAAAACCCACACAAACACGGGAAGAACATGTAAACTCCACACAGAAATGCCAACTGACCTAGCCGAGGCTCGAACCAGCGACCTTCTTGCTGTGAGGCGACAGCACTACCTACTGCGCCACCGCGTCACCCTGTATGACAATTTATATGTCAAATTTAAATATGAACTTATACTGTATGTCATAATCTGAATGTAATTTGGATTTATTGCCATACTGTACACATATAGAAATATAATATAATGTATAAACTTGTTAGTATAACTTAAATGCTTTAAAGAACAAAGGTAGTGTCATGAATCTTTTATCAGAATATATAACAATAGCGTCTTCAATATTTTTTCTTGCACCTCCTAACACCTCCTGTGGTTTGTGGTTGGAAGGAGATGCTCACTTGCGGTGAATGCAAAGCCTTTATAAGTAGAGCTCCACAGGCTTCAGAGGACCACTGAGCTTCAGAGTCTGAAAAGTTCTTCTTCAGTTCGGTCAGAAATCGTCTGCTAAGATGCTCCGCAACATCTTTCTGGTCAGCTTGCTCATATATGCAGGTAAGACCATCACTAATTCAGTTCTAATCCAGTGTGAATTCTGTGTTATGATGAGAGCTGTTTGGTGAACTGTTTTTGACTGAAATATCAAACCTTTAGATATTGTGTGTAAAGGGTCACTTGTTTACCTTGTTATTAATTACTGTTGATGTTTTTTGTAGTCTCTGCAGCTCACTGGGAGATTCGTGAAGTGGGCTCTGCTGAGGATGAACTTAAAGAAACTCCTGTAAGCATCAGTAAAGTTTGTTAAAGGGAAATTTTTTTTTATTATTATTATTTATTTATTCTCCATAATGTGTAAATCGTTATGAGGTTTATTCTTCTGTTGAACACTAAAGAAGATATCTAGAAGAATGCTGGTTGCTGGCACCCATTGACTTCCATTGTAGAAACAAAATGGGTACCAACCAGCATCTTTCAAAATATTCTAGTCAATTCAAATTTACTTAGTGATTTTCACAACGAATTTTGTTCCAAAGCAACTCCACAAAAGGTGTGCATCACTTATATAAAGGGTTTGCAGTATATAAACCTTTAAATATTATATAAATGTAGTTAATTTGCAGTTATACAGTATATAGTGTCTTACCAAAAGAAATAATATTTACATGTACTAGACATACATGTTTAGTGAAGTGTCTTCGAAAATCTCAGATGGTTGGCAACATCTCTTCAAGCCCTAAAATATATAATTTATACCGATAATATTATCTGTTTTGTTCAATAGAAAAAACTCAAGTAAAAGGTGAGTAAATAATTGCAGAATTTTAATTTGTGGGTGAACTATCACTTTAAACAAGTGTATACTTTAAAATGATGACTTTTCTTGATGCATGGATGCTCGACACCTTATATAATCATGCCTCATACGAAAATGTTTTTAAGGTAAAACATGTTTTTATGGTAATGATAATACATTTCAATATTATTATTGGCTTATTCCCTGAAACGATTTTGTTTTTAAATGTTTTCTTGCTAATATGTATGTTAAGGAAACATCCCATTTTAGAATTTAATTTGGAACACAATTAGAATGTTCACATTTCTTCATTTAGCAATGCTTTTATACAAAAGCCAATGGAAAAGATTGTTACATTTGAATGTTGTGAAATAGCTATTATATTTTTACATCTTTAAACAAACATCCAACTAAAACGATTCAGGAAAAACTAAACTGGCAGCACGGTGGCTTGGAGGTTAGCACTTGCACCTCACAGCAAGAATGTCAAGGGTTCGGCTGGGCCAGTTGGCATTTCTGTGTGGAGTTTGCATGTTCTCCTCGTGTTTGCATAGATTTTCTCTGGGTGCTCCGGTTTTCCCCACAGTCCAAAGACATGTGCTATAGGTGAATTGAATAAACTTAATTGGCCGTAGTATATAAGTGGGTGTGAATGTGAGAGTATATGGGTGTTTTTCAGTACTCGGTTGTGGCTGGAAGGGCATCCGCTGCGTAAAACATATGCTGGAATAGTTGGCGGTTCATTCTGTTGTGGCAACCTCTGAAATAAACACTAAGCCAAGGAAAATTAATGAATTAAAAACACTTTCCATGATGTAGAAAGTTTTATTTAAAGGGACGGTTCACCATTTACTCACCCACATGTGAAACCATAGCTTTATGACTTTCCTTTTTGTCATCTGTCATCATTTACTCCTCCTTATTACAAACCGGTTTGAGTTTCTTTCTTCTGTTGAACAAAAGAAGATATTTAGAAAAATGCTGGAAAGCTGTAACCATTGACTTCAATGGTGTTTGTTTTTCACCCTATGGAAGTCGATGGTTACAGGTGTCCATCATTTTTCAAAATTTTCTCTTTTGTGTTCAACAGTGAAAAGAAACTCGGGTTTGTGATACGGACATGAGTACATGATGACAGATTTTTCAGTTTTGGGTGAACTATCCCTTTAAGAATTCTAGTGATGAACAGAATAAGCATTATATTAATGTCACATGAAGAATATTAATAAAAAACAATAACGTTAGCGTGTGTTCTCTCTTAATTGGGGTATTTATGCAATTAAGAGGTATAAATAACTAGTTAACTCTTGTATAAAGAGTATAATGTCTCTGTATGGTCTCCTTGAGTCAACGGAAAGATTTGGAGACAGATTCTGCGAGATAATCTGATGTATACCTATTGTTTGGTGATTCATATCGGTTTGGTGTGTTTTCAGGATGACAACATCGTAAAGCAGAAGATACAAGGTATATGCACGATATGTAAATACATCATGAAGAAGGTGAAGAAGAGACTTTCCACTAACTCAACGCCGGTGAGTGTCATTATTAATACCACGTTATTGAACTGAACATGCACTGTTAAGAATTTTTGTTAATTATACAGTATTTAACTGTAATATAAACTGTAATTTACTGTAGGACAGTTATGCAGTACTGTATTTTAGCTGCATTGTGAAAACTACTGTATATTTTACAGCAAAGATATACAAAATACATTACCGAGCAAGATAACCGGTGCTGTACATAATAATACAGTATTTAGCTGTAATTGATTTACAGTAGATTCTACAGGAATTGTTAACAGTGGCCTTGACTATACACATCATTTCCTTCAGGATGAAATCAAAAACAATCTGATGAACATCTGTAAGAAAGCTGGACTGCTGAAACATCAGTGTGAGAAATTTATTCAGAAGCACATACAGACTCTGATCGATGAGCTGATGAACGATGATGGACCAAACACCATCTGTACTAAAGTGCACGCCTGCAAGTAAGTACTACAGAAATACTTATTGTTTATTGCAACAAATTGACTTAACTGAGGAGATTTTGATGTATTTTGCATTTTGTTTGTTCTAGATCTGGACCACCCATAAAAGAGTTCATTTTTATTCATGAGCAGGCTTATAACAAACTGTGAATGAGAATAAAAAGATGAGAATTGAGCATATGAATTACAGTGAAAGCTCATTAAATATATGACTAAATAGAAATCTGCTTTCTGTGTTTTCTTGTGTTAGTATTATTTTCTTAAATTATTATTCTGGGCTTTCTAAATGTAAAGAGCTTTCAATCTCAGGTCAATACTATATGCTGCACGTTGTGTCTTTTTAAAATTAGACCCAGACTAATGATTTTCAAAAACCGCACAATCAAATCAAAATGGATTACAATGCTTTCTGTAGTTAAGAAAAGTGCATTGCTTTCTCAGTGACTTAAAAACAATCTCATATATCCATAAACAAATACAGATGCTTTTAGGATTAAAAATTGCAATAAAATTATTAGGTTTAAAAATATGGAGCCAGATCAGTCTCAAAAATAATACATTTACAAAATGAAATTCCCACATGCACAGCACAATTTACATTTACAACAATTTGTAAATTTGTAAAGAGAATTTGTAAATTCACCAATAAAAATGTTACTATTTAATCAAATTTATATTTTCACCAAATGAACTGGATTTGCATATGAATCATGTTTTGAATTTATGAATTTAATTTACATGTTTATGAATCATGTTTTGAATTAACAAATTGGATTTGTGTATTTTCTAATCGTGTTTTGAATTAACAAATTGGATTTGTGTGTTTATGAATCGTGCTTTAAATTTATGAATTGGATTTGTGTGTTTATGAATTGTTTTTTGAATTTACGATTTGTATTTGTGCGTTTGCGAATGGTGTTTTGAATTTA
>CAIGQZ010034910.1:15195157-15252273 GCA_903798205.1 Danio tinwini
AATTTACGATTTGTATTTGTGCGTTTGCGAATGGTGTTTTGAATTTATGAATTGGATTTGTGTATTTTCTAATCGTGTTTTTTGAATTTACGAATTTGATTTGTGTATTTTTTAATTGTGTTTTGAATTTACAAATTGGATGTGTTTTCGAATCATGTTTTGAATTTACGAATTGTTTTTGTGTATTTTGAAATTGTGTTCTGAATTTACGAATTGGGCGACGCAGTGGCGCAGTAGGTAGTGCTGTCACCTAACAACAAGAAGGTCGCTGGTTCGAGCCTCAGCTGGTTCAGTTGGCATTTCTGTGTGAAGTTTGCATGTTCTCCCTGCGTTCGCGTGGGTTTCCTCCAGGTGCTCCGGTTTCCCCCACAGTCCAAAGACATGCGGTACAGGTGAATTGGGTAGGCTAAATTGTCCGTAGTGTATGAGTGTGAATGAGTGTGTGTGTGGATGTTTCCCAGAGATAGGTTGCGGCTGGAAGGGCATCCGCTGCGTAAAAACGTGCTGGATAAGTTGGCGGTTCATTCCGCTGTGGCGACCCCGGATTAATAAAGGGATTAAGCCGAAGAGAAAATGAATGAATGAATGAATTTACGAATTGTTTTTGTGTATTTTCAAATCGTGTTTTGAATTCACGAATTGGATTTGTGTTTTTTTTTATCATGTTTTGAATTTACAAATTGGATTTGTGTTTTTGAATTGTTTTTCATTTACAACTTGGATTGGTGCATTTTTTATCGTGTTTTGAATTTACTAATTAGATTTTGTAAATGTGAATCTTGTTGTGGATCTATGAATTGTATTTTGCAAATGTATTATTTTAGAGACTGATCTGGCTCCATGTAAAAAGTATGTTTTGAAAAGTCGTGTTTCTTGCAGAATAAACAGTAGTTCAGTCTGCATTGATTCAGTGAGCTGTGCATGACATTTGGTTGTAGCTGAATGAAGGCTTCTTGTGGCTAACCACCAAACTACTAGGACACAGAGAAGAGTTTCACATAAACTTACCTTGCTTTCACTCTTTTCAACTACTTTTAGTGTGCCATTTTACTGTTTAAACATGCAAAAAAATCTGTTTAGACAAGTTATGTAAGTTATAGTCACTCCTAAAGAAAAATATCCACTATATCAGTAAGCACTGTTTCTGAACTCTCTCTCTCGCTTTAAAAAATGAAGGGAGCATATATCTTCTGAGAGCATATATCTCATAATATACCTAACATATTGTATACACATCTTGTATAAAAAAAGTGCAAAAGCAACACTTTAAAGTGCAAAATAGCCTCGTGAGATGTTTCTGGAAATTATAACTTGAGAAATAAAACTTGTGCATTAAATGTTGACAGATATTTTTTTCTCTCTCAAGTAAGTATAAAACTTAATAAAAAATAAAGGAAACTTGAGTATGACACTTCCTGCATGGTACCTTCTGAGACCATCTAACACGAATACCACATTTCCTATCACATTCACACTTATCATCAGTCATTTTGCCACAAAACTAGCGTAATAACTTCCATCAGATGTCGAACTAGATACATGAAATGAGCAGTCATGAAATCTATTGATACCATTTAAATAATAATTTATGATTTTAATAAACCACACAAGCCATTTCCTGCCTTGTCATGTTTTTCTCACATTAGCCGAGTTTCAGAACATATTAAATCACCTTTTTTATTGCATCGCCAAATAGTTTTAAACAACTGACCATGTATGGAGCTACAAATATGACAAAACTACTTGAATTTGAATGGTGTACATCGGTTATTGACAAGTGTAATTTAATAAAACTGAATCTTATATGCCATTTTGAATTATAGTATTGAATTAGTTTTTTATAAACACCATATCTGCAGTCTAGGAATTCAGAACCATAAAAAATATGTAGTCTGAAAATACATGTCTGTTAAATCTACATTATGCAAAAATCTACTTTTGTAAGCTGTTTGGACATAACTGTCTGTATGTATAGTGGGTCCACTGTCATATTAGAGTGATATAAACTCAACAAGTCTCTTTTTTTATTTCCTGACATTAAAACAGGACCTAAATCCCAGTGGTTATGAGGCCCACCACAACGTGACATAGAAGTGCGGTTTAACCCACCCACCGAATTGATTGACAGGTTCCATGTTTCTAAAATAACATCTACAGTGCATCCAGAAAGTATTCATAGAGCTTTTTCCACATTTTTTATGTTACAGTCTTATTCCAAAATGGATTAAAATCATTTATTTCCTCAACACAATACCCCATAATAACAATGTGAAAAAAAGAGTTTTTGAAATTGCTGCAAATTTATTAAAAATAAAAAAACTGAAAAATCACATTTACATGTATTCACATCCTTTGCTCCATACTTTGTTGATGCACCTTTGGCAGCAATTACAGCCTCAAGTTTTTTTGAATATGATGCCAAAAGCTTGCCACACCTTATTTGGGTCTTTTTGCCCATTTCTCTTTGCAGTACCTCTCAAGCTCTATCAGGTTGGGTGGGAAGCAACGGTGTACAGCCATTTTCAGATCTCTCTAGAGATGTTCAATAGGATTTAGATCTGGGCTCTGGCTGGGCCACTCAATGACATTCTATGAGTTGTTGTGAAGCCACTCCATTGATGTTTTGGCGGTGTGCTTTGGGTTATTGTCCTGCTGGAAGATAAACCATCGCCCCAGTCTGAGGTCAAGAGCACTCTGAAGCAGCTTTTCATTCAGGATGTCTCAGTACATTGCTGAATTCATCTTTCCCTCTATCCTGACTAGTCTTCCAGTTCCTGCTGCTGAAAATAATATTAGCCTAGTGATGAGCGGTGCCTGGTTTTCTCTAAACGTAACACCTGGCATTCACTCCAAAGAGTTCAATTTTAATCTCATCTGACCAGAAAATTTTGGTTCTTATGGTCTGAGAGTCCTTCAGATGCCTTTTGGCAAATTCCAGGCGGGGAGTGGCTTCCGTCTGGCCACTCTACTATACAGGCCTGATTGGTGGATTGCTGCACAGATGGTTGTCCTTCTGCAAGGTTTTCCTCTTTCCACAGAAGATCGCTGGAGCTCAGACAGAGTTTCTATCGGGTTATTGATCACCTCCCTGACTAAGGCCCTTATCCCCCGATCACTCAGCTTAAGCCTAGTTCACACTTCAGGATTTTAAACATCGGCAGATCGCTGTGCAGTTCACACTACATGACTTTATTTTGTGTCTTTTAATCACTGTGGCGTTCACACAACACGACATTACGTAAATGATCCACAAGAGGGGGGTCACACACTACATGATCTGACAACAACTTGTTCAGTCAAGCTACCAAACCACAGCCAATGAAATTTTGAAGGAGGAGTCGTCAGAAAAAGCAGAACACTATTGGCTGCTTGTGTGCTGATTACATCACTGACAGCGTTTCAAGCTTTCAAGGGAGCATTTCAAAACATCATAGGTCAGCTGATGCATCAGCTAATCAATCACTCATCTGCAAAGTTCAAGTGGAAAGATACACAGAGAGTTTTTAATTTTTGTAATTTTATAACTCTTTGAAATAAAACTTACATATCTATAACACCCTGATGTTTGTTATTTTTTAAAATTACAAAACAGTAAAGAACTGAGCATTTCTACCTTTAATTACCATATTGGTCAAAACGACTGCATGCATGTCTGCTTCTTTTCACTATGACTTTATATATGCATGCATTTTTGCCTAGCAACTTCCTGCTAAAACTTTCTGAGAGCAAAAACATAAATTTACTTCAGATAAATATTTCAAAACAGCATATTCTGTGCTGCGAAATAGCTCCTGTTTGAAAGTGAAAATGAAAGCAAGGCTCAGACCTTTGCATGTTCTAGTATCTTAACTGCATATTTATAGGCTGTATTACTAAAAAAGAGAATATTTTTAGGGTAATGCTGTCATAAAATATGAATAGAATAGAACAATAGAAGTTTTGAATGTAAATATGATGTGATAAAGGTCAGAATGACCAGTATGGTAATTCTATTAGTTACAGAATTCTAGTTCCATTGTTATTATAGCCTACTCTCGTGTCCGTGTTAACACAGAATGAAGCGAGTGCATCGATGCCTATTCTGGCCAATCACAGACGTTTCTGTTCAGCTCCTGAACACACGGCCATTCAGCTTATGTTGATATGCTCTCTCATTGGCTGCAGCTCATCATTACATCTGACCACATGTGGGGTCGAGTCGGCCGACTGCTCTGGAATATTCAGCATGCTAAATATTGGATTTCCGTCTGCGAGGTGTCAGCGACGCTTCAGTGAGCCTCTCTGACGCGTTGTTCAGTAGTGCACACATAAAGACTGCCGAGAGCCATGCACCCGCAAATTTTCCCCCGATCACAGCCCGATCTGTCAGCGAGCTCGTTAACTTCCAAATCGGGCTCAAATCAGGCTTAAAATCCTGTAGTGTGAACTAGGCATTAGATGGCCGGCCAGCTCCAGGAAGAGTCCTGGTGGGTCCAAGCATCTTCCACTTATGGATGATGGAGGCCTCTGTGCTCATTGGAACTGTCAGAGCAGCAGAACATTTTCTGTAACATTCCCCAGCCTTGTGCCTCGAGCCAATCCTGTCTCATAGGTCTACAGATAATTCCCTTGTCTTCATGCTTGGGTTTGTGCTTTGACATGCACTGTCAACCCTGGGACCTTATATAGTCAGGTGTTTGCCTTTTCAAATCATGTCCAATCAACTGAATTTACCACAGGTGAACTCTAATTAAGCTGCTGAAACATCTCAAGAATGATCAGTGGAAACAGAATGTATCTGAGCTCAATTTAGAGCTTCACGGCAAAGGCTGTGAACACTTCTGTAGATGTGATTTATCAGCTTTTTTATTTTTTAAAAATTTGCAACAATTTCAAAAACTCTTTTTTTCTTATTGTCATTATGGGGTTTGTGTGTAGAATTTTGAGGAAAAAAATGAATTTAATCCATTTTGGAATAAGGCTGCAACATAAAAAAATTTGGAAAAAGTGAAGCGCTATGAATACTTTCCGGATGCACTGTATACACATGTCCACAGAACATTTGTTTGCAAATAAACTGGGATTAAAATATTAGTTACAACTCTCTGTGACTTTTATAAGTTTTATAAGTTAGGGGTTATAAAAGTTATTATAAGGGTTTATAAGTTAAAACGTTTATAAAACAGAGCATGTTTGTAATAAACACAGTAAAACCGCTATGTAATTCTTAACCGGACTGCATGGTGTCAGTAAATGCTAATATGTGTGCTTGTGTGTGTGCGTGTACTGCAAACAGCATTTATGTGAGACTCATTATTTCAGAAAGGCTTAAATAAACCCCACCACAAATACATCAAATAAACTTACTTGGTATTTTTGACTAATGAGCTGTAATTCAGCTTTATCCGAGTCTGTCTCTGTCACTGACTGCTGTTTATCTGACATAAAGCATGATGAGAAGTAGATGCGCACGTGGTAATGGGTGGGAGAAGCAGCTCATTTGCGTTTAAAACTACAGGCTACGAAAACAGCTACACTTTACTCAAACACCAAAATGGGCAAATTCTGGAGGCTATAATAAATGATCTGATGAGTATTTTGAGCTGAAACTTTACAGACACATTGCGAAGAGAGGTTTATCTTACATTTTGTAAAAGGGGTAAAATAGGTGCCCTTTAATAAGGGGTTTAAACAGTTGTGTGGTAACAGTGTGTGAACATAGCCAGCCTCTAATGATAAAAATCTATTAATTTTATTTTTCATAATAGCACTTGACTGACATTCGCCCATTGTACGTGTCATCAGTGAGAGAAAGCCCCGTACATTAGTGACAAGCTCTCCCTTATTAGCATAGGAAGTTAGTCTTGTTTTTGAAACTGCTGCTATGCAGACAGTAGGCCTTTGTAGCTCCGCCCTCTTTTGAAAAGAGCTCAATCTCATTTGAATTTAAAGCGACAGTCACCAAAACGGCACAATTAGGATCAAAGCCTAAAAGGGTCAGCTTCAAAAAGTTTTTAAACATTATTTGTGTGGTATTTTGAGCTGAAACTTCACATAAACACTCTAGGCCAGGGGTCACCAAACTTGTTCCTGGAGGGCTGGCGTCCTGCAGATTTTAGCTCTAACCCTAATCAAACACATCTGAACAAGCTAATAAAGCTCTTACTAGGTATACTTGAAACACCCAGGCAGGTGTGTTGAGGCAAGTTGAAGCTAAACCCTGCAGGGACACCGGCACTCCAGGGCCAAAATTGGTGACCCCTGCTCTTGGCGCATCAAAAACCTATTTTATATCTTGTAAAAGGGGGCATAACAGGTCCCCTTTAAATTTAAAATGTTCAATATTCATGTTAAATCACATTCAAAACTATTTTTATATGGCATATAAGATTCAGTTTTATTAAATAGCACTTGTCAATCATTTAAATTTACACAATTCAAATAGTTTTGTCCTATTATTAGCTCTGTAATTTACAATATTAGCTCTATGTTTACTATAATTCTTCTCACTGTATACCAGAAAACATACCAGAAGCATATATTTCTTGAGAAACTGCTTGAAAGGAAATGAGAGCTAGTGACAAGCCATGACTGAAAGGTGCAAAAAGAAATGTGTGGAGGGGTTTAGGCGCCTATGGGTCGTGTCTGCGTGGTGGTTGAAGTGTGAAAACTTTGTGTTGTGTTGCTGCTAGAGCTGGATCATATGACAAAAATCTCATATCACAATATGATAGGGCATCATCTCATATCATCGTAATATACAGTTTTATGTAAAAGTTTGGGCAGCAGTGATAATTATAATTGCAAATCATTGTCTGCTGGCCTTTCAAAGCAGCAATTACATTTTATACCCTAGGGAAAAGAAGCAACAATTTAAATCTGGCATAACATTTATTTAATCAACAGATTCAATGCAATTTATATTGTAACAAAAACAGACAAGTGCAAATATTTGGGCCCCCCGACAGAATAATGAAATCAATATTCTGTAGAGAAAACTTTTGCTGAAATAGCAGCCTATAGACGCTTCTTATAGTCCCTGAATTCTTACTGAAGGCATTTTAGACCATTCTTCCTTGTAAAAATTTTCCAGTTCAGTCAGGTTTGATGGGTGCTGAGCGTGAACAGCCATTTTCAAATCTATCTATAGATTTTTGATGATGTGCAAGTTAGGGGACTGGGATAGCCATTTTAGAACATTGTATGAATTCTTTGGTAGATCTGGAACTGTGCTTTGGGTCACTGTCCTCCTGAAATATCCAATCCTGGCATAACTTTGGCCTCTTGACTGGTTCCTGAACATTTTTCTTCAGAAATCTGCTGATACTGGGTGGAATCCATGCAACCTTTAACTCTGACAAGGTTTCCATTACCTGTGCTTGCCACAGATCCCCAGAGCATGACGGACTCTCCACCGTATTTTACAGCAGGGAGCGGGTTCTTCTCCTGGGATGCTGTGTTGTTTTTCTGCCATGCAATGCACCTGTGGTTGTGACCAAATAACTCTATCTTAGTTTCATCTGTCCACAGTATAGTTTTCCAAAAGCAGTAAGACATTCCTGAAGCTCTTTGGAGGTGGTCTGTGTTTTGTCTGTGACCATTCTAACAATTCTTTGCCTTGTCTTACAGACATTTTTCTTGGCCTACCACATCTTTCCTTCACAAGAACTGTTCCTGAGGCCTTCCATTTTCTTACTATATTTCTGACTGTGGAGATAGAAACTTTAAGCCTTTGTGATAGATTTTTGCATCCATCTTCTAATTCTTGTTGGTGAATTATCCTAGTTTTTTGGTCATTGGGAAGTTCTTTTGAGGTTCCCATGATGCTATTTGGTTCACATTTAAGGAGAAGCACAATTAGCAATCAGCTATCTTAAATATCCAGGGCTCGACAATAAGGACTGCCTGATGGCCCGGGGCCAGCGTGCGACAAACTCGGGTCAGTGTACAAAATGGTAACTGGCCCGATCGGGCCAGTGCTGCCTTGTCTGTCAATTGTGTGCAAATACAACCTTAGGGTGCTTTCACACATAGACGTTTGTTTCGGAATCTGTTTCCTTTAGCGCGGTTCGTTTGGCATATGTCATCCAGCAATCGCGATTGGATTCGCGACAAATTTGCGTTAATCGGTCCAAGATCGCCTGAATGAAGTGGTCTCTGCTCGATTGAGCGGATAGATTGTATTGAGAAAACAAAACAATCCAACGAACTAACGACCCAGGCTATATCACAGTGTATTATGATTGTGTAATAGCCATATATACATACAGCTATATAAGGGGAAAAGGATGAGCAGGGCGAGATGTCATTCCTACCGGCAAATGTGCGGTTCATGTCTAATGCGAAAGTGAAAGCATGCTGAAATATTAGAGTGCTGTTTATCCGTTAGGAACATTGACCGAAGTTATCATCTAATAATTTTTCCATATTTTAATCTTATAATATGTTGTATTAGGCCTGTTATTTAGTTCATTTCTGCACTGAAAGCTTGAAAGAAAGATCAACACTGATCTGCTTCATGATCTGATGCAGTCTCGGTTTATCTGTCATTTCTCTCTATAATTTAAGCCTATAATGCAGAAATCTAGCCAATGTTTCTTTATTAGATTGATTCATTCAATAGATAAGATTTTTACAAAACTTGACAACTGAAATGATTAATCTCTGTATGAGAAAGTCTGACCTCTCTGATTTATATTTCAATGTCTGTGAGTGTCAAAATTAAAGTGCACATTTTCTCTTATAAAATATTATATACACAACTGCTCAAAAGTTTGGGGTCAGGATGATTGTTAAATGTTTTACAATAAGCTTCTCCTGCTCACCAAGACTGCATTTATTTCATCATAAATACAGCACACATTGTAAAATTGTGAAATGTTATTGCACTATAAAAGTACTGTTTAAAAGTAATTTTTCATTTAATTTAATAATTTATTCCAGTGATTTAATGATGAATTTTCAGCTTCAGGACTCCAGTCTCATGTTCCTTCAGAAATTACTCTTATATTAATTATTATTTTTATTATTGTTATTATTATTATTGGTAATAGTAATAAAAGCAATAACGACTGGAGTAATAATTTTATTTGAAACTACATACAATAAGAAAGCAGTTATTTAATTTTTTAAATAAATATTTAACAATTAAAACAATTTTTTACATTTAATAAATAAATATTGCCTTGATGAACTGAATAATTTTCCTTAAAAAAACATGGAAAATATTTTTATAAAACTGACCACAAACTTTTGATCGTTAGAGTAAATATATATATATATATATATATATACATACACATTTATGGCCTCTAAACTCTGGAATAGCCTTCCTGATAATGTCCGAGTCTCAGACACACTCTCACAGTTCAAAACTAGATTAAAGACCTATCTTTTTAGCAAAGCATACACTCAGTGCATTACATAGCGGTATGACGCAGGATGTGCCCCACACAGGATTTTGTTTCTTGTTTATATACACTATGAACAGCAGCTACGCTAGTTATTCTCCTTATTCTGTATTTCCACCTGGGGGTACTCATCTCGAGGCCCTCAGACTATGCAGTGCCACTGATGCGATCCAAGACCAGCGACGAGATGATCCCAAGGTTTCTGGACCAGGCCGTATCCTGAGCTGCTGCTGTGGTGGTCATGGTGGAGAGCATGAGACTGATTCCTGTGATGCTCCAGGACAGACGAGTCTTCGCTGAGGTCCAGCTTCGGGGCCTAGACTGCAGCTCTGCACAAGACGTTTGGCCATAGGAGAAATGGTCGTGCCCAACTGAGCCTGGTTTCTCTCAAGGTTCTCTCAAGTTTTTTCCTCGCCGCTGTCGCCACTGGCTTGCATGGTTCGGGATCTGTAGAGCTGCGCATCGATGGAATTGCTCTTCAGTGTTTGGACTCTCAGTAGTGATTATTAACCCACACTGACCTGAGCTAAACTGAACTGAACTTAACACTGAAAACTGAACTGACACTGTTTCAATTCACTATAAACTTCCATGTGAAGCTGCTTTGACACAATCTACATTGTATAAGCGCTATACAAATAAAGATGAATTGAATTTAATGTTTTACACAGTGGATGCCCTTTCAGCTGCAACCCATCATTGGGAAACATCCACACTCATTCACACACACGCTCATACACTACAGTCAATTTTAAAATTGTAAACTTCCATGTGATGCTGCTTTGACACAATCTACATTATATATATATATATATGTATATATACACACACACACACACACACACACACACACACACACACACACACACACACACACACACACACACACACACACACTATGAAATTAAGTTAAAATTTAATTTTTTTAAATTGTCAGTTGTATTAAAAAAAGTTATGCTGAATAAAAAGGGTAGGTATTATAATTATGTTTGGTTTTTGACACATTTTGGTGGGGCCAGTAAAAATTTTGACAGGGCAAGTAAAAATCGGAACCACTGGCCCGATCGGGCCAGTAGAAAAAAATCCTTAGCGTTGAACACTGATATCCTTTTTTATGATTGCACCTGTCTTGGGACTGTTATGTCGCAGTCACACTAAGTTTAAACATGCAAAATTCTGTCGTACGGTGCTATGAAAAGGGGCGGGGTTAAACAAGATCATTAGACATTAAAGATAAACAAGCGATTGGTCCATATTTTTAATTTCTGTCCAGAGAGGTCATGTTTTTAACTTTGATTGGTCTCACGCAGTCACATGATGCAATTTCGCAGGTCAGACTTAACTGAATTTGAATTTTGCAATGCATCGAACTGTGAAACCTTTCACATGAGCTTGCATTTGCGATCTGTCACATATGCATGCATATGAAAGTCTATGGTAAGTCTAGGGTGGAAAGTGCAGTGTGACCACGGCTTTAAGGTTCACTGTGTGACTCAAATAAATTTTGTGTTGTAATCAATCAGCATTAGCTGACTACAGGTTTTAAAATCATCACAAAAGAGTTTTGCACAGCCTATTTTTCAGATTCAATTGAATTTCCAACATCTCAATTCTGCTACATTACGTATTTCTGTCTGAAAAACATGACATTATCTAGCTTTCTCTAGAAACCAAATAGCATATTACTGTGATCTTCTCCTTTTAAGAAAGAGCACATTATGCAGCCACCCAGGGGTGCCCAAACTTTTGCATAAAACTGCATATCACAATATAGTACATTTTCTGTAAATTCAATTAATCAATGAATAGTTTATACATACTGACCACATGTAAAGGAGTAATATTAATAAAATATTAATAAAATAAACAGGCCCAACATAAGATACAGTACAGTTAACAAGACACAACATACAGTTGAAGTCAGAATTATTAGCCTCCCTGTTTATTTTTTTTCCCCAATTTCTGTTTAACGGAGAGAAGATTTTTTTTAAACATAATAGTTTTAATAATTCATTTCTAATAACTGATTTATTTTATCTTTGCCATGATGAGAGTAAATAATATTTTACCAGATCTTTTTCAAGACACTTTTATACAGCTTAGTAGCAATTAAAGGCTTAACTAGGTTAATTAGGTTAACTAGGCAGGTTAGGGTAATTAGGCAAGTTAATTTATAAAGATGGTTTGTTCTGTAAACAATTGAAAAAAATATAGCTTAAAGGGGCTAATAATTTTGACATTAAAATGTTTAAAGAATTTAAAACTGCTTTTTTTATTGTAGCTGAAATAAAACAATAAAGACTTTCTTCAGAAGAAACAATATTATCAGACACACTGTAAAAATTTCCTTGCTCTGTTAAACATAATTTGGGAAATATTTAAAATAGAAAAAAAAATTAAAAGGGGTGGCTAATAATTCTGACTTCAACATATATTTCTTATGTTGGGCCTGTAATCAGTGCTTTACATAATCAACATCAACAGTTTAAACACGGGAGTTCATGAGAAGTTAAGGATGAGTTAATGATAATGTGCCCCCTTCCAAGTGAAGTCATGACATAATTATACATTAACAGCTCATAAGTTCATGTTGGTTACATTTAGCTTAAACTTTAATGTTGATTAATACATTAATTAACAACATGTACTAACAAGTAATTAAGGTAGTAATTTTTTTACACATGAACTCTTGTGATTCATATTGTAGTTAAAATTAGTTCATAATTAGTGCGTGCTTTAACTCATCATTAATTCATAACGTTTAGTTTATATATTAATACATCATTATTCATGTACTGTTATTGTAAAGTGTTATCGATGTAAGTATATGGATTTTTTGTCAAGGTCGAAGTTCCTGGATTAGCCGGTGTTATCTAATGTTAGCATTTTGTTATTGAACGTTTTAGATTTTGAACTATATAGAACAAACCCTGAGAAACACCAGAGAGGTCAATTCTAATAAAAACAATAATAACAATTAACATAATAATAGTTATAAAATCAGGATGTGAAACATATCTGATACACTTTCTCTCATATTTGACCAAAAGAGTTGAGTTGTCTAGTGGTTGTTAACTGGGAATAACATACCTTGGAATGTTGCGACTATACATTTATTTGCCTTCAGCTTAGTCCCTTATATATCAGTGGTCGCAACATGCGGAATGAACCGCTGACTATTCCAGCATGTTTTACGCAGCAAATGCCCTTCGAGCCAGTACTGGGAAACACCCATACACACTCATTCACAGACACACACACACAAACAATGGCAAATTTTGTTTATTAATTCACCTATAACATGTGTTTGGACTGTGGGGGAAACTGAAGCACCCGCAGGAAACCCATGCCAATAAAGAGAGAACATGCAAACTTACATGCTAACCACTGAGTCACCATGCCCGTTGTGACTATAATAATGTATTTAATATCAATGGCAGTTATTGGTTTGCAGTGGTACAGCTTTGTACAGCTTCAGTCAGTCAGAGATGCAAAATGACTCTATTATTAGGTTTGCACTTTATTACTAGGTGCACTTTTTTCTATCTATATTGTCATACCTACCAATTAAGGCTTTTAAAAATGACAATGTAGGAATTATAAACGACAAAGAGGTATTTTTTTAAGGTGTGAAAACCTTAAGTATAAATATAGAGTGAGTAAAAAAGATTTACCTTTCATCTCATATGAAATAGTTGCAGTGACGTTAGTCTAAAAATATTTAGACAAATCTGATATTTGCAAATGTTTCTGCCATATATATGCAAAAGTCCTGGTTTTATTGATGCAACATGTCAACATATATATCCATTATAATATACAGTGTATCTGGAAAGTATTTATAGCGCTTGACTTTTTCCACATTTTTTTATGTTACAGCCTTATTTCAAAATTAATTAAATAAATGTATTTCCTCAAAATTCTACACACAAAAAAAGATTTTTTTGGAATTGTTGCAAATTTATTAAAAATAAAAAAGCAGAAAAAAAATCACATCTACAGAAGTGTTCACAGCCTTTGTTGTGAAGCTCTAAATTGAGCTCAGGTACATTCTGTTTCCACTGATCATTCTTGAGATGTTTCAGCAGCTTAATTGGAGTTCACCTGTGGTAAATTCAGTTGATTGAACATGATTTGAAAAGGTATACACCTGTCTATATAAGGTCCCAGGGTTGACGGTGCATGTCAAAGCACAAATCAAGCATGAAGACAAAGGAATTGTCTGTAGACCTCCAAGACAGGATTGTCTCGAGACAAAAGGCTGTGGAAAGTTACAGAAAAATCTCTGCTGCTCTGAAAGTTCCAATAAGCACAGTGGCCTCCATCATCTGTAAGTGGAAGATGTTTGGACCCACCAGGACTCTTCCTACACTGCAAAAAATGCTTTTCTTACTTTGAATTTTTTGCCTTGTTTCTAGTCCAAATATCTAAACATTCTTATATCAAGAAGCATTTTCTAGATAAGCAAAACATATTGCCTTGTTTTGGGAAATAATATGTCAATATTAAGCGAGTTTTGCCTTAAAACAAGCAAAATAATCTGCCAATGGGGTAAGCAAAATAATCTTATGTCAAAAGGAAAAACAAGATTATTTTGCTTGCCCCATTGGCAGATCATTTTGCTTGTTTTAAGGAAAAACTCACTTCATTTTGGCATATTATTTCTGAAAACAAGACAATATGTTTTGCTTGTCTAGAAAATTCCTCTTGATTTAAGAATTTATAGATATTTGGACTAGAAACAAGACAAAAAAAAATCTAAGCAAGAAAAGCATTTTTTGCAGTGTAGAGCTGGCCAGCCATCTAAACTGAGTGATCGGGGGATAAGGGCCTTAGTCAGGGAGGTGATCAATAACCCGATGGTCACTCTGTCTGAGCTCCAGTGTTCTTCTGTGGAGAGAGGAGAACCTTACAGAAGGACAACCATCTGTGCAGCAATCCACCAATCAGGCCTGTATGGTAGAGTGGTCAGACTTAAGCCACTCCCCGCCTGGAATTTGCCAAAAGGCATCTGAAGAACTCCCAGACCATAAGAAACAAAATTCTCTGGTCTGATGAGACTAAAGCTGAACTCTTTGGAGTAAATGCCAGGCGTTACGTTTGGAGAAAACCAGGCACCGCTCATCACCAGGATAATACCATCCCTGCAGTGAAGCATGATGGTGGCAGCATCATGCTGTGGGGATGTTTTTCAGCAGCAGGAACTGGAAGACTAGTCAGGATAGAGGGAAAGATGAATGCAGCAATGTACAGAGACATCCTGAATGAAAAGCTGCTTCAGAGTGCTCTTGACCTCAGACTGGGGCGACGGTTCATCTTTCAGCAGGACAATGATCCAAAGCGCACTACCAAAATATCAATGGAGTGGCTTCACAACAACTCTGTGAATGTCCTTTAGTGGCCCAGCCAGAGCCCAGACCTAAATCCTATTGAACATCTCTGGAGAGATCTGAAAATGGCTGTACACCATCGCTTCCCATTTAACCTGATAGAGCTTGAGAGGTACTCTCAAAATGACTTGAGGATGTAATTGCTGCCAAAGGTGCATCAACAAAGTATTGAGCAAAGGCTGTGAATACTTATGTCAGGTGATTTTTTCAGGTTTTTATTCTTAATAAAATTCCAACAATTTAAGAAAAATCTTTTTTCACATTGTCATTATGGGCTATTGTTTGTAGAATTTTGAGGAAATAAATAAATTTAATTCATTTAGGAAAAAGGCTGTAACATAAAAAATGTGGAGCTATGAATACTCCGGATGCACTGTATGCATTATAACTTAAAGTATAACATACAGGAAGATTAATTTTTTATAATTTTTTTCTATCAAGTCAAGGTGTTAAAAGTTGTCAAGTTTTTTTAAATAGATCTCACTTAGCAATGTGTTTGGGTCTTGGTTGAACATAGTTGTGTTTGGCAATAAAAACTTCAGTAAACAAGATCTTTTAGTGTCATTCTGTTTCAACTCTTTGGCAAACAAGATCAAGATGCTGCGCGGTATCGTCCTGCTCACCCTGCTCATCTCCTCTGGTAAAAATCAGCAGATTCATTTTTATCAGTATATTAGTCTGTCTTAACCATTTTTAATGTGCCCAAAATGCATTTTTATTTACCCTATTTTCTCAGTTTAACGTTTGTGTTAAATCTAAAATCTTTTCCGAACAGCTTGTGCTGCTCACTTGGAGATGCACAAAGAACCCTTTCCGGAAATTGAACTTGAAGGCTCTGTGAGTTAATATCATTTATGATCTCATTTTATTTATTTATTTATTTTTATTTTACCTACATGTAATAGCATGTAAGATTAGTGTCGTTGTTATTGTCTTTAAGTTTATTCCCATGCCAGCTTTATTAGCACCATACATTTTTATGATTAGCTTAATATAAATAAATATAAATATAAAGCAAGGACGAAGGTAACGTGGGACGAAAGTAACACACCAAACAGAAAGGTAAATTCTATGCAATAATAGGTACAAAATTAGGATTTGAAAAATATGTGATGCACTTTCTCTCATATTTGACCAAAAGTGTAGTTAGCAGTTGTTAAATGGGAATAAAATACCTTGGAATGTCCTGACTATAATAATGTTTAATGTAACAGTGTTTAATATCAATGGCAGTTATTGGTTTGCAGTGGTACAGCTGTGGGACTAAAGCAACAAAGCGATTTTCTCGAAGCCTAGACAACATTTGCTTTCCAGGCTATAACAACACATTATGGATGCAACCCTTGATGGAGCTGCCAAATATCAGCTGATTTTGGGATCGTGTCCCGCAGTTAGCTCCAAATTTCTGTTTTCAAAGTGCAGAGAGTACATTATTGTAGCGGTTCTTTTTTCCTTATTACAAGTTGTGTTTTTCTTTTCATGCATCACATTTATGATCAATCTACAGTTTATTTAGTGCAATAACAAATGTTTAGGTTTGAAATGTCTCGAGTTTTTGTCAAGAGTTCCTGTGGGAATGAAAGTAACAGTGTTATTTATGTCCCACTGCTAATAGACAAACCTTATTTTTCACTTCCACATTAGAGTTTGCAGTGTTTTGATTAAGATGTTTTATTAAATTGCATATTGTCAATAATATCAAACAAATTCAAAAATTGTAGAAAATGTTGACATTTTGCATTGTTCGATTGCTTTTGAAACATGTGATAAGAGCTGAAATTAAAAATGAAAATGCAGTTCAATATTACTTGCAAAAACAAAGGACAAAATATGCTTGCAGTAACATTAACAAGGTCATAGTTAGATATATTTAAAATAAACAAGATTATGCTAGTAAATCTACCATATATTGTTGTGTTACTTTCGTCTTTGCTGATGGGGTCAAAAATAACTTCAATTTTTTTTAAAGTTCAGTTTTATTGCAGTTTTTGTACATCGATAACACCTGATTTTGATAGAGCACTCTTGAGTTACTGCCTACAGCAAAAATATATTTCTGCTAAAAAACATTATCTTTTAAAATTAGGTTATGAAAAAGTTACTTTTGTCCCTGCTCACCCCTATATATAAAAATACAGCTTCATTAAAGATCAATAATTACTGTATATTCAGTAAAAAAATACCACTATACTACATATTATTATACTAAATCAAACCAACGTTTACTGTACTAAAATCTAAAGTACACTAAATTATTTATTAGTTTTTTCAGTTCACTAAACTGATCCAAGAGATTAAAAAGTGAGTAAATGCGTTAAAAAATCTTTTAAAATTATTTTAACTTCAAGTAGATGAAATTTACAGTGACTTTACTTAAAAAAAAAGTTTTCAAAAGTGAGTTGCTTTTAAAATGATTAGTTGACTTTTAAAACAATTAACAGTGTGCATAATTATCAATAATATAATACCATTTTTCTTGTGGGTGGATTTATAAGCCAAATAGTGCAGCTACTGTATAAATAATCCAAACAAACAGATAGGGATCATACACCCGGCGCAATAAGGAGCAAGATGTATATGAGCGATTTGTAGCTATTTTCAGACCAGTGCAACAGTAATTTTCACGTTTTGTGCCACATTGTTTAAATAGCAAATCTATTCGCGTCACATTGTGGACTCATGAGTGTGCCAGTCTATAAAGGAGGTGTGTTAGGGCGCATTGTTGCATGTTGCTATTTTGATGAACTGAAATAGACTCTGCCTTTGACCAATTAAACCCTGGTCTAAAGTACAGCGCAGCACATTATTATTAGTATAATTTATGCATATTTATATTTGTTTTAATAAAAACAAGTTTAGATTCGTTCACCTGTTGGGTTTTTGGAGACATCTGCATCACCAAATGGAGCATAAGAATAGGACGCGTGTTTGGCTATAGCTCAGTTTTTGACTTTATTATTATATTTCATTTATTCGTTTGCTGGAATTAGAACTGAATTTAGAAATAGTTTTGAAACAAATCTTGTGCTTAACAAACGAAATTAAATATGTATGCTGATGCATGTCTTCATTGGAGTGCGTACAACACAGTTTCCTTATCGACAAAAGTAAAGGAGTAAAGTAAAGAGTAAAAGAAAAGATAAAGTAATCGCAGATATATATAAATAAATAATATATAAATAAGCTTTGAAACAGCTAGTTATATTTGTTTTTAATTATGAAATGGTTTCTAAGTGTCAAAACATCGAGTCTAACATGCTTCATGTTGTCTTGTCAGGGCGAAATTCCAAAAGAACAACTGCCTGGAATATGCTGGGCTTGCAAGTGGGCCATGAGAAAGCTGAGGCATCATATCTCCAATACAGCAACTAAGGTCAATCTTCAGAAAGAACAAGGAATAGTTCACCCAAAAATGAAAATGAACACCATTTATTCACCCTTGTGTGGTTTTAAAACCTTTACACAAAATCACAAATGGCTCGTTTTCACGGACTGGTACAGTATGTTACGGTAAGGGTAGTTTATCAGGCTTGCGTTTCCACTGCTAAAAGTGTACCAATGGTACCCTTTTGGTGGGCGTGGTGTACAACAGAAAGTTGCAGTCAACGTCATTTTTGCTAATAAAAATGTCTAAAGCAGTACGGGTCGCTCACATATCATATGAGAAGCACTTCTCACAAAACAGATGCTTTACACACATAAATACTTCTGTATAAATGTTGATTACTATCTTTTCTATGAACATGAGTTGATTATAACTGCAGATCAATGACAGTGCGAAATAGCCTACTGTAACGTCTGCAATTATATAAAATAAATAAATGCAACATATATGAACACATACAGACCCTTACAATCTCTGATATGTTACCACTTACAGAAAAACTACACACAGCATACATTTAGTCCTTATTTAGGTTCAAAACAGCAGGAAATATAGCCCACAGTCAGACCTCTCATGATTAAATGTGTCTGTAATCTTCAGCAGCACGTGTAGCCTCTTGTTAGAAAGTAATTCCATCATTCTGAGTTCATAATAGTCCAAAAGGTGATGATAATAATAGTTAAACATGGCAGTTTGTTCACGTTTGCAGAAAAAATAATGTGCTCCTTTTTTTCCGGCTTCTCCTTTTGTTTTTTGGCTCGTCACTCTCGCGTTTGTCAGTTTCTGACAGGATCAGTTTTCAAAAGCACGTCAATAATCAAGCACACGTTATTATCATCAGCTCAAGAAGTTTGTTATTTCAAATATAGACGTGCGGCTCGCGCAAGCAAAAAAAACGCTCGCGCTTCAGACTGGCTCGTAAAAAACTACGGGGCACAGGGTAAAATCTGCACTTTTTTTGGCTTTGTGGCTGTTCATCAAGACGACGACAGTGTTCATTTGAGCCCAGATCGAACAGGGCTCATTATTATATGGATATATAGTCTCTCGGCTGTGTATGAAAACATGGCAGCTCATTTGTTTTCATTCTGGCTTGTTGCGTGAGCTTGTGACGTATCTCTGTAAACCAATAGCGTTCAGATGCGCGTCTAGCTCTGCCTTTGGGACCCTTTTGGTACCCTTTCGAAAAGGTGCCGAAAACGTGGTACGGTACGGTAAGCCTTTTGACAGTGGAAACGGCCATAAAAGCGTACCGACCCGTACCGTACCAGTCAGTGGAAACGAGCCAAAAAAGATGATATTTTGAAAACAAGCTGAAAACCTGATTTCTATAGTAAAAAAAAAACAAAACAAATAGTATGGATGTCAATAGTTACCGTTTTCCAACATTCTTCAAATTATCTTTTTTTGTGTTCAAGAAATGCAAATAGTGTTGGAACAAGGTGAGTGAATGATGACAGAAATACATTTTTTGGGTGAACAATTTCATTAATACATTCATCTTATTCTAATACAGGAACTTCAGTATTAGAGTTTATAAACAATTCACGTTAATTCTGCTTGGGTTTGTTACAGGATGAAATAAAAAATGAGCTGTCGCAGGTCTGTAATGGGATCGGGTTCCTTAAGCCTCTGTGCAGGTGGTTAGTCAACAAGTACATGGACGCTCTGATCGAAGAACTTTCCACTAGAGATGGTGCTATAACTATCTGTGTTAATATCGGTGTGTGCTAATGAGCCTATGGGCTTTTTTATGCTGAAGAATCAACTGATTCATTGAAAAAATGCAAATCATAAAGTGTGTTTCGCTTTAGCTCAGAAAGCTGATCAAATTGAGTGCACCGGAGTGAATGGTGTGATCTTTGTGATTTTATATATGAGCTTTTTGTGTGTTTGTCTCATGGTTTTGGCTGCAATAAAATGTGTGAAGCAAATGTTGATGTGCTGTTGACATAGATTTACATTTAAAACAAATGCTTTAATTTGTATTTTATTCCTCCATCACAACCACACCACACATGCATCGATATCTCACACCCATTTCAAACTCAAACTCATAATTTCAGGAATTTAGCCAAATACGCAGCAAGAAAGTAATCTGCATAAACACTACACTACCTGATAAAAGGCTTGTCGTTGATCCCAGTTGTAAGAGCAACAAATAATAACTTCATATCTAGTTGACCATTTAGAAAAGTGGCAGAAGATAGATTTTTATGATGAATTATCTGTTGAACTGCATCCCAATCATCACAAATACTGCCGAAGACCTATTGGAACCCGCATGGACCCAAGATTCTTACAGAAATCAGTCAAGTTTGGTGAAGGAAAAATCATGGTTTGGGGTTACATTCAATATGGGTGCGTGCAGGGGTGGACTTAACCAATAAGCGAGGTTAGCAGCCGCTTATAGGGCCCCAGGGAACTAGGGGCCCCCGACCAATCCCAAGAAGCCTATATTAATCAAATAGTTCTTTTATACATGTTATATCATATGTTGTAAAATCTGTCTTTAACTGTGAAACAAGAAACAAATGATGGCTCAGCTGACGTAGCACTATGGTGCAGAGGTGCTTTTATTTACAGTGCAAAAAGTGTCCAATCCAAAATCCCCCAAAATAAACAAAATATATACACAAAACAAACAAACAAACAACAAAAAAATAAAGACAATAAAGTAACAAAATAAATATATACAAAGTTTTTGCTTTCCAGACTCAATACTTTCTAAACACCGTTATGCCACTACTCACACTCCAAACTCCTACAACTCCCTTGTAGCTCGCAGATGACACCTTCTTTCCTATTTTGCTGGGCCGTTAAAAAGGTCCTCATCATCTCTACTACGTCTTCCTCCATGGTGGCTGCAACTGGTGGGGTGTAGGAGTAAGGTTATGGAGTTGTGTGGAGCAGTAAGTTGAGTAAACGTATTTCTTAATTTGCAGATAGAAAACGGCAGTCAAGTGCTACTTGTCTTGTAAAGATTTTTGTTTTGTGTTTGCTGGTTATTATTTTTGGGGGATTTTTTCACTGAGCACTGTAAATAAAGACACACTGCACCACAGAGCTATTTCGACTTTGCCATTTTTTTGAAGATTTGAAAGGTTTGGGACCTGAAAAAAAACAAGTGGTGTCAGAAGTGGGATGGCAAGTCGCAAAATAGTACTTTCAAGGAATAGTACAGACAAGGAAGGGTCTGAGATCCCAGAAAAAACAGCGATGTCATGTTGCATGGGACACAGTGGATGAGGAGGAGGTGGTCACCAGTGAGAAGAGAGCTAAATCCAGTCCTACTCGAGACCCACAAGGTGCAACCACCATGGAGGAAGGCGTAGTAGCGATGATTAACAGTTAGCCTCCCTTTAATTTTTGTATTCTTTTTAAAATATTTGCAAAATGATGTTTAACAGAGCAAGGAAATGTTCACAGTATGTCTGATAATATTTTTTCTTCTGGAGAAAGTCTTATTTCGACTAGAATAAAAGCAGTTTTAAATATTTTTAAAAATATTTTAGGGTCAAAATTATCAGCCCCTTTAAGCTATATTTTTTTTCGATAGTCTACAGAACAAACTATCATTATACAACAACTTGCCTAATTACCCTAACCTGCATAGTTAACCTAGTTAAGCCTTTAAATTACACTTCAAGCTGTACAGAAGTGTCTTAAAAAATATCTAGTAAAATATTATTTACTGTCATCATGGCAAAGATAAAGAAATCAGTTATTAGAAATGAGTTATTAAAACGTTCATGTTTAGAAATGTATTGAAAAAAATCATCTCTCTGTTAAACAGATATTGGGGGAAAAATAAACAGGGGGCTAATAATTTAGAGGGGCTAACAATTCTATTTCTGTTTGGTGACAAGACTTTTGTCTAAGCAAAGTCAGACCTCACTGTCCTAATTAAATAATTATAAATCAAGGCATGATCATATTTTATTTTGATAAAATAAGTGAAATCTAGAGGCCTTTGCCTTTCATATAAGCCACTTCTGATACCAAATGATCAACTAGAAGTCAAGTTATTTGTTGTTTCTAAAACTTGGATAGACGAATTGTAATACAGTTGTAATACTAACTGTAGGAGTGCTGATATTGCAGAATATCTCATGATTATCAGGCAATCTGATTCGATACCAGACAGAACTGTTGCATAACCGGGAATAACATGCAATGGAATGTTGCGACTATAATAATGTTTAATGTGATAGTGTTAAAAATCAATGGCAGTTATTGGTTTGCAGTGATACTGCTTTGTAGTTTCTCTTTGTAGAGTCACAGCTTCGGTCAGAGATGCAAAATTACTTGCTTTTTTTATTAGGTTTGCACATTATTAGGTGCACAAATTATGATTATGCTTTTCCGAATCTACTGTACATTGTCACACCTACCAACTAAGGCTTTTAAAAGCAGTATGGAAATTATAAACCAGGAAGAGGTTTTTGATTGTTCTTCAAAGAGTTCATGTGCAAAAGTGTGAAAACCTCAAGTTAAAGTACAGGTCCTCAAGTTAAAGTAACACCCTCTTTTTGAAAGCCTATTTTAATATAGAAGAGGGTGAGAAAAATCTCATATGAAATGGTTGCAGTGGCGTTAGTCTAAAAATATTCATACTAATCTGATATTTGCAAATGTTTCTGCCATACTATATACATATACAATTATGATGCTGTTTTTTTGCATGAATATAATTGCATTCAAGGCCTGTAGCAAAAAAACTGGCCTAGACAAATGAACAAGTTAACTGTATACATTGCATGATTGTAAAAACTCTGGTTTTATTGGTGCAGCATATCGCCATATTTAGCACTATAATATATGCATTATAATATAAGACAAGTATAACATACAGAAAAAAAAAAAAAAAAAGAAAGTTCCGTCAAGGGTGTTAAGAATTAGCAGGTTATTTATAAATCTCGCTTCGCAATGAGTGTGGTTTTTGGTCGAACATAGGAGGTGTTTGCCACCAAAAACTGCAGCAAACAAGATGTTTTAGTATCATTGTGTTTCAACTCTTTGGAAAGCAAGATGCTGCGCGGTATCGTCCTGCTCACCCTGCTCATCTCCTCTGGTAAAATTAGCAGATTTATTTTTATCAGTCTATTTGTGTCTTTATACCATCTTTGTATTTTTCCAGTTTAATGGAGCTTATAAAGCATTTTAAGGGCTAGTTTTATGTTTAGTATATGCTAAATTTATTTTTCACAGTTTGTGCTGTTCAATTGGAGATGCGCAAAGAACAGCATTCTGGAATTGAACTCGAAGGCTCTGTAAGTTAATATCACTTATAATTTCATTTTTCTCAAAATTTACACTTGTACCAATATGTAGTAGTGTTGTTAAATTCAGGCTTATTGTCATGCCAGCTTTATTAGCATTGGCTAATGCATTTTTAAATTAAAAACATAACATACAATTCACTTAAAACACAAATGGTTAAATATAAAATAAATATAACTTTATTATTAAAGATCTATAATTAGCATTCTAATTCTACAACTATATATGCAGATATACAACTAATTCCACAGTTATATATTCAGATATACAACTACACCTGTATAATAAGATTTTAATAATTTCCAGATTTGAGTTTTTCATGACCACAAAAAAATTGTGATAACAAATAATTATTAGGTGGCATGGTGGCTCAGTGGTTAGCACTGTCACCTCACAGCAAGAAGGTCACTGATTCGAGTCCCAGCTGGGCCAGTTGGAATTTCTGTGTGGAGTCTGCATGTTCTCCCCGTGTTGGTATGGGTTTCCTCCGGGTGCTCCAGTTTCCCTTACAGTCCAAAGACATGCGCTATAGATGAATTGAATAAACTAAATCGGCCGTAGTGTAAAAGTGCATGTGTGAATGAGTGTGTATGGGTGTTTCCCAGTACTGGGTTGCGGCTGGAAGGGCATCTACTGTGTAAAATATATGCTGGAATAGTTGGCAGTTCATTCCGCTGTGGCAACCCCTGATATATAAGGGACTAAGCCGAAGAAAAATAAATGAATGAAATAATCATTAACATATTTTATCCCTAAAACACCCAATAACTTGTGGTATCCCACATAAAAAATTGCTGTAGTCATTTATAGTAGTAAAGTACTGTAGTAAAGTACCTGTATTAATCTATAGTATTAATTGAGGTAATTCTAAATGTTGCTATGGTAACAACTGTAGTTATATTAACAAATTGTATAGTATAATACAGTGTTCATTACAGTAATTATCAGTTCACTATACATAGTAAAAAGTGATTAGTCGACTTCATAGACATATACACTAGATATCGCCTACGCACTCTGACCATGCGTCAATACTGCCGCCACATTTGTACAGTGCTTCCAGGACAAATGTCATTCAACCGCACTAATCAAGACCAAAGCCAATGTGAAGATGCTGGACTTCAGCGCTGTGTACGGGTGTAGTAATGAGCAAAAACAAAGCACAAAGGCAGAACATTTCATAGTTAAGATTTAGTATTTTACGTTTTTGTATGTTACAAACGTTTGTGCTTAACAAGTAACGTTATTGATGATAATAGTCACTTACTGCACTGACCATAATGCCGAGTTCAGACTGCATGATTTTCAAAGTAGTCGTGTCACAGATGTTTTCACACTGCATGACTATCTGGGCTAGTGTTCTGTCGGCACTGTGTTTACACTGTAGGATGAATCGGCAACAGGAGAGTTCAAACTGCATGACTTTAAAATAGGAAGAATCACAGACAACTTTGTCCAAACTACGTCTTACAGCCAAACAAATGCTAGAAGTGACATGAAAACAATGCGAGGTCACATATATCACATAATGTATCTTTCGTTATTAAGTACATAATGTAAACAGAAGGCTTTAGCTTTAGAAACTTGAGTTGCTCACCTGGCTTTTGAAGAGAACAAACTCTCCTCAACTTTTTTTTTTACTTTTCGACCTGATTGTAATATTGATCAGATGACACGTCAAACAGACACAGTGCTCGTGCCAATTTTACACTCGTTTTTCCTCCATTTCTTTGGTTCAAATCAACTGTAAATGAGCGCTTTTAGCTTCTCCCCCAGCATCCCGCCGGCCTGCAGGTAACCATGCTAGTGAATGCTACTCTCTTATTGGCTGTAGGTGATAGCTGATGTTATTTTCAGTCAGAACACATTCACACAGCATGATTTGCCTCGCCGACAGCTCCAGATATTTAGCATGCCAAATATCTCACGGGCATCTGCGGCTCATCGGCGATTCTCTCATATCGCGTCCTTGATTGTTCATACTGTGTGATTGTCACTCGCGTGCACGATCATCGATTTGCTTGTGATTTCAGGCATTTGTCTGCGATTTCTCAAAACCTATCGGCGAGTCAAAATCAGGGCTGAAATCATGCAGTCTGAACTCGGCATAAGGCAAAGTAGCACCAAACTCACACAAATGTTTAGGCTTATGCTAGTTCTGTTGAATAAAATAAGCAAACAATGTAAATGAAATATGACAACAAGACGCTGAGGGGCTAGAAACTTGTATTATTGTCGGCTAAGTGAACGAGTCATTCATAACGGATTCATTTACAAACGAATCGCTCCCTCAGTTAGAATGAGAAGTGAAAGCAAGAGAGGGGGTATGTTTCAGGACACAGATTAGATCAAATTAAACAGGAAGGGAGGATAATACATTTCCATGCAAGCAAACACACGCTCTTTATTAGCAATGCCCGTGCGATCACTTATCAATCGATGTAGAAAAGTGATGTAAAATGATAATTTTCCTAATTTAAAAAATATTTGCATACTGACCATCGGGAAAACACCCGATCACAGATATATGTATATATAACTGGATGTGGATGGCCAGTCCTCCACTAAACCTTGGTCCTGCACTCATTTTAAAAGAGTGCTACCCTGTACCAACATGGCGGCTCTATTGATGCATTCCTTCCAATATTCCTTCCTGCCTACCGAGGGGGGTGTTCCAGGCATGTCCCACCAGGAAGAGAGCTCAGGGAAGCTGAAGGGACTATGTCTCTCGGCTGGAACGCCTCGGGATCCCCCCGGAGAAAGTGTCTGGGGAGGAAGTCTGAGGTTCTCACCTAAGACTGCTGCCCCCGTGACCCGGCCTTAGAAAAGCTGTTAAAATGAATGAATGAATTTAACAGTTCCAAGTTACAACAGGCTTACAGTAAGGCAAGCCAAGGCAAGTTTATTTATATAGCTATTTATATAGCTGTGGTTGCTGCTGCACGCAAATGTTGATGGTGAACAGATCAAAACACTGACAGAATCCATGAATGGCAGGCTTTTGAGTGTCCTTGCAAAGAAAGGTGGCTATATTGGTCACTGATTTGTTTTTGTTTTTGAATGTCAGAAATGTATATTTGTGAATGTTGAGATGTTATATTGGTTTCACTGGTGAAAATAAATCATTGGAATGGGTATATATTTGTTTTTTGTTAAGTTGCCTAATAAATATGCACAGTAATAGTCACCTGCACACACAGATATCCTCCTAAAATAGCTAAAACTAAAAACTACTTCCAAAAATATTCAGCTTTGATATTAATGAGTTTTTTGGGTTCATTGAGAACATGGTTGTTGTTCAATAATAAACTTAAACCTCAAAAATACAACTTGCCTAATAATTCTACACTCCCTGTATTGGTACCTACAAATTTTAAGTGGAAGACTTTTGGACTTTTTAGGTACCAATATATACTCATAAGGTATTAATATGGACCTTTTAGGTACAAATTTGTATCTTTTTAAAAGGTACCACCCCAGTGACAGCTTGCGCACCTTTATTTCTGAGAGTGTATAGAAGCCCTAACAATGAAATTCTGTTTAAATGCCATAAAACTCTGAAATTATCGCACATACGATTTTTTTTATTATTGATCGTACAGAGGTTGAAATTATCGTACAAATAAGATAATTATCGTACATCTGGCAACGCTAGTTCAAATCCAGCGTCTGATGAACTTGTTCTTCTTTTTTCCCCCCATTACATATCAGATTGGAAATACATTTATTTTTAATAGAAAGGAAATATTTTTGTTTAAAAATGAAAATAATGAAAATATCATATAAATTCACAAGTGGTTTGTGGGTATTTAATAAGGTTTAGCTCAAGTGTATAAACAGCATGTAAATAATTATTTTAAATATTCTATAAACAGTTATTTTCCACTTGGTGTTAAATGTTAATGACATCTTAATATAACTAATTTGTATTTACAACGAATACCCTTTAAAATATATATTTTACTACTGCTTCAGTAAACTTGAACAAGTATAGTAAAAACCATTTATTTTCACTTAATTTAATAGTATTTTTTTAATCAAAGTGTGGTTTAAATCTTTTTAAAATAGGTAAAATCTCTGTAGACTATAAATACATGTACTGTATATCATTTATTTAAAAAATGCAGGCAGTACATTATAGATTCATTTTATTACGTAAAGGTACGGGTGCGGCCGGGTAGGGGACCCAACAAGACAATGTGCCCAGGGGCCTTTGAATTCTTAATCCGGGCCTAATTATAAGACTATTTGAATTATAATATATTATATACCTTTAAGTGACAAAACATCAACTTTAACATGCTTTATGTTGTCTTGTCAGGGTGAAATCCCAACAGAACAACTGCCTGGAATGTGCTGGGTTTGCAAGTGGACCTTAAGAAAGCTGAAACAAAAGATCTCCAATGGTGCAACTCAGGTTAATCTTCAGAAATAGCACTTTTTTAATATGATTTAAAGGCATAGTTTACACACACACACACACACACACACACACAAAAAATGAAAATTAACTTATTATTTACTCACTCTTACGTGGTTTTAAACCTTTATGAGTTACCTGTTGGATGAGTGTTGAGCATATTTTGAAGAAAGCTGAAATCTGACTTTCATAGCATGAAAAACAAATACTATGGAAGTCAATAGTTACCCGTTACCAACATTCTTCAAAATATCTTCTTTTGTTTTCAACAGGTTTGGAACAAGTAAATTAACACAATTTTCATATTTGAGTGAACTATCCATATAATATATCCATGTTATTCTACTACAGGAACTTCAATATAGCAGAGTATATAAATACTTGTGGCTTAAAACTAATTCAGTTTTTATTTTTCTTTCAGGATGAAATTAAAGTTCAGCTGTCGCAGGTCTGTGATCAGATCGGATTCCTTAAGTCTCTGTGCAGGGGGTTTGTGAACAAGTACATGGATGTTCTGATCGAAGAACTTTCCACTACTGATAATGCCAGAACTATCTGTGCTAATATTTCTGTTTGCAAGAAATAGACAAAGTCTACTGCCTTTATTATGCAGAATATTCAAAATTTCTCAGATTAGCTGAAGAAATGCAAGAAATAAAGAGTGTTTCACTTTAGCTGGGAAAGCTGATTAAATTTAGCAGTGCATCGGAGCCACTGGTGTGATTATTGTGGTTTCATATATGAGCTTTTTGCATGTTTGTCACGTCTTAGCTTCTTTGTCTGCAATAAAATGTGTTAAACAACAGTTAATGTGTGGTTGCCTATTTTCAGTTTTATTTAAACATATTTTACAAACAGAACGAATGCTTGAATATGTATTTTATTATTATTTTATTACCACATTACACCTGCATTGATATCTCACGCCCATTTCAAACTCAAACTCATAATTTCTGGAATTTAGCCAAATACGCAGCAAGAAAGTAAACACTAAATCGAATAAAATGAGTTATGAGTATAAGCAAACATACGTGTATATACAAATAAATGACAGCACACAATCAGACTCTTATTTACAGATAAATGCACTCACGTTTAGCAATTACCACACAATTTAAATCGCAACATAATATTAATCAACTTTCGGGTTGCATTAAGACAAATGCGACAGCCAAAAATAATTTAGTGCGAGGGTGAACTGATACTCAGCATGCATTTGGAGTTGCGAGAGAAAATGTGCACAGCTTCTGTTCTCCGTTTCCAGCTCTGCTGCAATGCATCCTGGTCCAGTTTATTCAGACTCTGAGAGCACAAACGCAGGTCTTGGATGTGATCAGACAGGCTGTCCAGACAATCCTCAGCCAGCGGCCCTGACACCTGACAGCCTGTCCAAAAAAAAAGCAGGGGAAAGAAGCGCAAACAGACTATAAAATGTACAAGACAACACAACAGAGATCAGTTTACATTTTGTTTAGATTATTGTGTACTTGCTTATTAAAATGGTTAGTTTACCCAAAAAAAGTGTATTTGGTTATTAAAGATCCCATGAAGTGCTTTGAAATGTGCTTTTTTTTAATTTGATGTTTTATGTAATATCAACTGAAACACAAAGAGAGGGTGGGGCATAGAGTAGCTCCTCCCCTTTCAAATAAAACGACCAATAGCACTTCGTTATTAATCACAGCTCTGCCACTGACAGTTGTTGAGATCAAATGAAAAGCTAATAAGAAGTGTCTTAAAGGGGGCGGGGCATATCAGATACTAAAGAGCATAGAGTGGAGGAAATATGACGTCAATTTGTATGCAAAACTCTAAAGCGAGTTAGCATTTTAGCAGTTCCGGTTCCCTTGTTTTTTTCAATGTGATTTTAGTTAAATCGCTTAAATATGGTTTGTGGCTAACACAAACTCAAGATACTTTCACGTTTTATTCTATGACATAAAACACATCAGTTACATCACACACTTGATTTTTAAAATTGGTTACAGGCGGTGTCGGAGACATTATACGTCATCGAGCTGAACTGTTCTGGAGCGTGGCTCGTTGCGTTGGGCATTTGGATTTGTCTGTTGAGTATTTTCATGTATAGTATTTTATAGTTTGTAGTATTTTTTCTATTGGGAATTTATATTGTGTGTAGATAATGCCTTCACTTGTAAAGACTGTCGAGACAGATTCATTTGTTGATCATTTATTTTAATTTAACGATATTATGTAGATACTGCTTACCAGTGCAACCTGTATCTTTCCTGCTCTCAGTAATGCAAATGTGTGAATGAACGTGTTCATTCACACATTTGTGATTTTAATGTGATCAAAGGATTTTTCGTCAGTTTTTTTCATCATTTAACATTTAACTCTGTCATAATACACTCCTCCTTAAAATGTATAGCATATGTGACTGTATGGGCTGCTTTTTGCTGTACTTCGTGACAAAAAAAGAATATTGAATATTGTTCTCTGTCTACGATGGAATTTGCAGGCATTTAGATTTGTCCCGCATGCCTCATTTCTGTCGTCTAAGGTAAGCGCGATGTATGCATGCATGCAATACACTTATTTAAAGGTGCTGTATGTAAGTTTTTGATTCTAAAGCATAAAATACCATAATATGTGTGCAGATATTTAAGAAACATCCTAAGTGAACATACTTGTTTAACTGAAAAACAATGCTGAAGTCAGACATTCTGCTTTGAAAATGTTATTTCCGTGCCAGAACGGTGTCTTTGTTTAGGTAAATTTAACCTGCACAATGCCAGTTTAGCCAATTATAATTTAGCATTCCGGGTTGCCTTGTTGGAAAACAGCGTATTTTATTCATTTATTTAGAAAGGCTCTGAAACCATGCAAAAATGACCGAAATAGACAGTATCAGCTGTCAAAATGAGACAGATTCAGTTCTACATGAGGTTATTAATTAGCAAATGATATATTACAAACCTAAACATTAGGTAAGCAGGTTACATTGTAGCCGCGTGTCCTTTTTTCCTTGGCTCTCGACGAAGGCGGTCACACTTTTTCCCTCTCCGTCCCTTACCTTCCCTGGCTGGCTCTTCTTGTCTCGTCTTATTCTATCTCTAAGGCTCTCCGTGTCCTGCTATCCAAACGAATAAGGAATTATGGATCTGATCAACTGGTCTCTAAACGCGATTGACATCATCTTCTCAACGAGAAGTTTGGGCTCGGGAGACCACTTGTCCTGCCGGGACGTTTGCAGCTAGATATGTGATGGACGGGTGGGAGAAGTGGCGCGTCGTGTGCCTGGCTGCTTTGTCCCTGGAGGATATTGAAGATATCTACCTATTCGGAACTTTGATAACAGGGTTTCTGCTGATGGGCTTATGCGGGGCCCTGGGGTATCAACGATTGATGAAAGCGGTCAGTGCTGCTCAAAACCCCACCAAGCTGGCCGGCTTGATTGAAACTATAATGGGCAGATATGCTGCTAATCAGACTGCGATATTAGACCGCAAATTGGAAAACATCGAGGTGAAATTAGCGGCTTTGCAACAAGATTTGGCTAGGACTGAAGACCAGTGACGGACATTAAATATCTGTGAAATTGGCAGATATTGACCGAAATTTGAAATACTTTCTTCTCTTTCAGCCTCGGCTGGAGAAAAACAACTTCTCCCGGATAGCAAGATAAGGAGACGCTCTGAAATTCCTGCTCCCTGTCAAGGACACCTGTTGGACTCTACAGGCTTACACACACACACATACACTGCTACAGATAGACTTTCACTACCTAACCCTTCATCCCACGCCTTTGTGTGCTTTCATCCACTGGAGGGGGTAGGCGGGTCTGTGACCAGCGCCTCCATGGCCGCAGGAATCGACGGCTGCCCGCCCTTGCCGGACTATATCCACACCCCCTTTATCATCCCCTGTTGCGATGTAAGTCATGTCTATGTGTTTATGTGCTTGACTGCTGGGGCTTTTTTTTTCTCCCTGATCTCACACTGCTCTAACTCAAGAGCAAGGTGAGAGGGAGTTTTTTTCGCCTCTCTTTCCTGAATTGTATCTTACTTCCTTTTTCTAAATGCTACCTCCCGTTGACCTGTCTTCCCCTGAAATGTGATGTTTGTGTATGGTCGAGGGGGTCCAATTTCACTATATGTCAGTGTATGTGAATACATGGAGATATATGTGACAAATAAAGGCTTGATTGATTGATTGATTGATTGATTGATTGATAACAACACGCTTTGTGATGAGATAAGTAGTGATGAGCAGTTTGGCCGTTTGCACCAGATGAAACACGACAGAAATGTAAATACAGCCTTTCAGAAGCACAGAATATGCACTCACTCACAAAACGGTAAGGTTTAGAACCTATTTAAACTTACATTGTTAGCATTTAGCACTGAATAAAGCACACAAGGTTTAACTGAGGTGATGACTGTTATAGGTTTCACATGTTCAGCTTTGAGAAATAGAAGTCATTTCTAATATATCAATTCGAGGTGTTGGTTAGAACCAAAACTCCTTTTAATATGGAAAATATTCCCTCTATCGCGTCGTTGCTTTTATTTAGAACTCAGTTTAAATCACTCACTCCTGTACTCAATCTGGCATCCCGCGTTTGCCAGTTCAACCACTGGGTGTCAAACTTACATACTGCACCTTTAAATGTGTCTTATGATAATACTATGTAGGCACATTTGTACATACAGTTTTAAAACGTTTACAACAACCGTAAAGCAAAACAAAATGTATTTCCCACATAAAAAAATAATCCAAAGGGCACGTAGGTCTATGTTTTTGCGTATTTCAGTTGTTTATAATAAACAGCGTGGATTATAATATAATAAACCGAGAGAGTAAATCTTTGTCTTGGACCATATTTCTAAAAATAAGCTTGAAAAATTGTCTGTAGCAGGGTGGTGCTGACGTCACAGGCGAGCGCGCTGAAGTCTTGCGTTTGCATCTAAGATCCAAAAGTGCTAAAAGATGTACCTTTGTGTGAAGATTATCCGGTTGGACAAATAGTGCAAATGTAATGAACAGTGTTTGAACACAGAGCTTATTATTTGCAATCTTCGAAAAGTCAATGGGAAAATCTTATAGAGATTTTATCGAGGGAACCTGGTTTTATGCTAGCAGCCAATGAGCCTACAAGGTGACGTCATAGCTCCTCCACTCTATTTGATTGGTCAAGATTTGATGAGAAACTAAAGTATGAGGGGACGTAAATAAAAATGTTGATCCATTTAGAAGGAAGTGACAAACTGCAAGCTTTACATGTTTATATCAGTTTTGTTTTTCTAAACTTGAATTTTGTCACTGTCTTGAAGCACACTAGATAATAGATTACCTTAAAACGGGCTGAAGCTAACATCTAAAATGTTTTATTTTAATTTCACGGGACCTTTAATTACTCCCCCTCATGTCGGTACAATTCCCTGATACCTTCGCTCATCTTCAGAAGACAAATGAAGATTTTTTTAGATGAAATCGGAGAGCTCCCCCATCCTCCATCTTGACACTGGATTGACTTTGTGCCATTGCTGTCTATGGAGGATAAGAGAGCTCTTGGATTTCATCGAAAATATTTTCATTTGTGTTGAACGAAGGTCTCTGTGGATTGGAATGTTTATGTTTAACAACTTTATTAATCCCACCAGGGGCAATTAGATTAGGGTAGAAGCATTTCATGATACAACAAACACATAAAGAGACAAATCACTTACAAACGGTATTAAAAAACACAAATCACAAATCCAGCATGCTTCATAATAACTTCATAAATAGTGCTAAAAAACTCCATATATTAAAATTTTGATTTAAAACTTGCTAAAATGTAAGGTTGTTAAGCCTTATTGCCTCAGAAACAAAGGTAAAAGAACATTTCTAACCCACCATAACACAAGGGTGAGGACAGAATTTACATTTTTGAGTGAACTAACTTTTAACAGTAGTGTTCACCTAAAAATGTACATTTGCTGTTATTTGACTCTCCCTCAGATACAAGATGTAGGTGAAATTGTGCGTCTCGGTGGCTCAGCAGTATTTTCATGGCAATGATTGTTCTTTAAAGAATGGGGTAACACTTTATATTAAGGTTGTATTAGTTAATGTTAGTTAATGCATTTACTAACATGAACAAACAATGAACAATGCATTCATTACAGTATTTGTTCATGTTGGTTAACGGTAGGTAAGTAATGAAAATAAAGTTGTTAATTGTTATTTCATGTTAACTCATGGTGCATTAAGTAATATTAACAAGCATGAATTTGGATTTTTATAACCCATTAGTAAATGTTGAACTATGATTAATGAATGATGTACAAACATTGCTCATACTTGGCTCATGTTAGTAAATACATTAACTCACAATAACTAACGCAACCTTATTGTAAAGTGTGACCAAGTATAATGCTAGTATAAACCCAGCAAACGAAGAAAAATGCCACGCAAGACTTTAATACATTAACATATGATCAAAATTCTAAATAATTCTCGTGTTAAACTTTACTAAACAACTCAAACATTACATACATTAAAAGCAGACCACTCCAATAAATTATGCTTGGATGGTTCATTAAATGCAACTCAAATAATCAAAATAAAACTTAAAGAACAAGTATTACAGGTAAAAATTTAGCACAATATATATTTAGTTTCAGGAGCAAACGGATTATTTCAGTTCATAAGACCTAATGTATAGTCAAGAAGAGCAATGAGAACTAATTTAGTACCATTGCATGACTTATATTTTAAATGAATATTTGTATATATTAGTACTGAGCAATGATTCATCATGATTAAACTTTTTTTTTTGTATAGATGTTCATACCCATATCTTGCATGGCCTGATGGGATTTCTATTTGTATTTATTTATTTGTACAAGAATAAAAATATATTAAATAAAACAGAAAAGTACAAGCAATAATGTGCAGGCACGCACGCACGCACACACACAACAATAAAATGAAATCATAAACTCCAAAAACTGCTCAAGACCACAGAGTTCATGACCGTTTTGAGGTGTGAAGTTTTCTGGTATCAGACCAGACCAATAACCACTCACAGCATACAAAAGCAAAATACACAGAAAACAGAAATGTTTATGCAGCCGCACGCACGCATGCGCACACACACACACACACACACACACACACACACACACACACACACACTATAAACTGATAATCAGACATACTGATTAACTCAGATAACTCAGACAGTGAATATAACTAAAATGCACTTGAAATATATGAAATTACCTTGAAGATTGAGATGTCCCAGATGCCTTTGGGCCTCCATGAGAGCGTTGACGAGACTGTGAAGGCCAGTCGAGGTCACTGAAGGGTTGGCTGATAGATCCAAAGATACCAGGGAAGGGCAGACAGGAAGACACCTAAAAACACACATTAAGAGTTCTTAATGAAGGCTTATGAACTGCAAGTGATGTGACTGTAAATACATAAACTATTCTCAGGATTTAACCCTTCAAAGTTAGCGCATACTAAGCATGGGCCGGTATAAGATTCTGACAATATGATAACCTTGTATAAAAATATCACGGTTTTACAGTATTACGGTATTGTGATTACTGCTCTAAAATATATTCTTTTTAAATGTCTGGGTAAAAAACTAAAACTTTTTTTCCCCTTTGAAATTGAAATCTGATATTTTGGAACAGTAAACATGTAAGGCTAAATATTTCAAATGAATCATTGACTTCTGCTGGCTTCATTAGTTTCTAAAACACAGATTTCTTTATATCTTAAAATGACATCTTTGACATATTTTTTTCTGCTGGAGATACTGTTGTGTTAAAAAAAAAAGTAAATAAAAAATATTACACACACCTTAGAAACGGTATTACAGAAAATTGACGGTTTTAAAACCTTGACTTTTCCAAACCACGGTATACCTTAAAAACGGTTATCGTCCCATGCCTAGCGCATACACAATAGGAGTAGTGAGAAGTGAACACACACATTGTATATAGGCGTATGGGGTAAGTCCTCACTATTTACTCTAGCACTTAATTCTCTGAGCACAGTTTCTTTGTATTTTAACACTTCTTGTGTGTATTGCCTCTTCTTGCTGAATCGCTGAATGCCTCTTCAAATGCGAGTTGCTTTGGACAAATCGTCTGCTAAATGTAAGCGTTGCTTTTCTTCATTTTTGCAGTCACAACATAGGACATTTTATGTAAAAAAGGGAAAGAATTCTAATCTAATAAGGTTAGAGACCCCTTATTTTCTCATACATCAGAATTCAAACTACATAAATATATATATTTTTTTCTTCAAAAATGTTTTACAAAAAAGCTACTACACCCATATATGGCGTACAGGGATACTCCATCGACATAATGAATTTTATACTCTTTAAACTCTGATCTAGAAATATTTGAGTTACAAAAACACACTGATCTGTATCGTAAGACATGTGTTAACCAACTGGTGGCAGAGTACATGTGTAGTTTTACAATGGATTTATGTGCTTTTGCATACTAACCCAACAAACTTATACAGCATAGAAGAGCCAGAATAAGTTTTCTTAAAGCATTTTTGGATAAAGATTTGTATGCATTTTGCAAACACAAATATAGTTGAATCACTCACCTAGCAAGTAGGAGGACGCTGTGGTCTGTAAGTCCATTTCCAGACAGATTAAGGTGTGTGAGTGGACAATCACCCTGAAAAAAAAAATCTGTCAACATTGTGTACACAGCAGATGAACGCTGTCAATTTTAAAGCAGAGGCTGTAAGCCATTAGATATATTTTATCTTTCGTTCAATCACAATATTTAAGACAACAGTTTCTTCGGAAATCATTCATATCTGATGAATTTGTGCTTTTCTTATCATTATTAAAACTCATACTTGCTGAATAAAAGTAAAAAAAAAACTAAAAAAAAAACAACTGGTGGCTACACTAAAATTTAAGAGCTCATAATGACTAGTAATAATAACAATAAAAAAGAATAAATCACCTCACTGTAACAAAATCTCTGATAAATTTATCTGGATAATTAGGGGCCAAGCACCAGCATCAGCAATCAGTAGGTATCTACTGTATTCATTCCAGTTCTTATTACTATTCTTCCAGCTTCCTCTTCTTCTTCCGCTCTGGGAGTCTGGTTGCTCTATGAACCGTTTTCGGCATTTGCGCAAACTTTGGCACACTGATAGAGGACAGTCTGATCTTTAACCACAACAAATTTGGACTCTCTAACTCAAACTCTCTAGCGCCACCACTTGTCCAAAATTTCCCTTATGTTTATCGTTATAACTTTTGAACTGAATGGGTTACAATCTAAATTTTTCCTCTGATTCCTTGGCTCAAGCCGATTCAAACATTTTCCATCATGAACATTTTTTCACTATTTTAAATTATTTGTAAAACCTAATTGAACGAACTTGTCCTAGACCGTTTGTCCGATTTCCACCAAAATTGAATCACACGATCAACCAACCATGCTGACCAAAAGTTATAGAATTCAAGTTGATTCAACAAACCGTTTTGATTAACTTGCGAACAAATTTAACAAAGACAAACATTGACTTAAGGTGTTATCTTCATAACGCATCGAGGTTTTCACACCAAACTTGGTGTGTGTTATCACAACCAAGTTTGAAGTTAGCTGCAGCATTTCGGCACACTGCCCCCTAGTGGTCCGGAGATACAAAAAAAAAAGGGCTTTTTTTGCTTATAATGTCTCAACACTTTGACCAAAATTGGAGCGGAGCATGATGTCTGATTTTCCCCAGTTAGCCATTTTGGCCGTCTGCCATTTTGAATTGTCAAAAAATTCTATATTTTACGGACGCATAGGCGAATTGTTATGAAAATCGGTATGTGTGTTCAGGACTGTGCCCTAAAGGTGCTCAAAAAGTTCATCACACTGCCACCTTTTGGTCAAACGTTATAACCATATTTCTAGAAATGCAAATAACGTTTGATTATTTTTGTCTATTGTTATGAAACTTGTCTTGATAGATTCCTTGGGTTGTTCTTAGAATATTGATATCAATTATGTCTTAACTGAACTTCCTGTCCATCATTTAGCCTCAGCTCAAAAACCTGCTTTTTCGAACTCCTCCTACATCGTTTGGCTGATTTGCATCAAATTTGACTCAGATCATCTTCAGATCATGCTGTCAAACAGTTATTGATTTTGTGTTATTGTTAACTGCACCGACAAATGTGATGGCATGATGCCAAACTACATCTGAGGCTGTATCTCTGCGATAGTCAAATATAATGACACCAAATTTTAGGTCCGTCATTGTCGCCTCACACTGACCACACCACAATAATTTGGTGACAGTGCCACCTATGGGTCAAGAGTTATAAGACATTCATTAGCAATTATTATGAAACTTTTAAATTTGATAATAACTTTTGACTGCATATGCTTATTTTGATGAAATTGGTCTTAAATTATTTATTGGGTCATGCAGACAACACAGATACCAATTATGCCATAATCTGCCAAACTTCCTGTCCGCCATTTTGACTTTGTTCAAAACATTATTTTTTTAACTCCTCCTAAACCGTTGGTTCAATCTTCACCAAATTTGACAGATCATCTTCAGACCATGTAGACCAAAAGTTATGGCATTCATGTTGATAGACAAAACTGTTGTCATTTAGCACATGCACAAACTTGATGTAATGCTGCCAGATGACATTACAGGCTAAATCACTGCAATGGTTTAAAGTATTAAAACCAAATTGAATGTGTGTGGTCTAGACCTTTTATATACCCATTTATATACAGTACTGTGCAAAAGTTTTAGGCCAACATTAAATCTGGTGTTTTACTGATGGTAAAATGTATATATGTGACCTTTTACCATAAGTGTATATTTGTTAATTTTTTTATAAATTGAGATTTATACAGGATGAATAAATTATCTTTCACTTGTTGTATGGTTTGTTAGAATAAGAGTTAGATTCAAATTATTTTGGTTTTATTGTTTAAGACATGGGTGACGCAGTGGCGCAGTAGGTAGTGCTGTCGCCTCACAGCAAGAAGGTTGCTGGTTTGAGCCTCGGCTGGGTCAGTTGGCGTTTCTGTGTGGAGTTTGCATGTTCTCCCTGTGTTTGCGTGGGTTTCCTCCGGGTGCTCTGGTTTCCCCACAAGTCCAAAGACATGTGGTACAGGTGAATTGGGTAGGCCAAATTGTCCGTAGTGTATGAGTGTGAATGTGTGTGCATGAATGTTTCCCAGAGATGGGTTGCGGCTGGAAGGGCATCCGCTGTGTAAAACAAATGCTGGATAAGTTGGCGGTTCATTCCGCTGTGGCGACCCCAGATTAATAAAGGGACTAAGCCGAAAAAGAAAATGAATGGATGAATGAATGTTTAAGACATGTGAAAGAATATTGCAAAGAGGCTGTTTGTCCTGGTTAGAGCTGCATTTCTACCAGTGTTGTTAGTAATATTGTCTGAATTGATGAGATTGTGAATGTTGAAATACAGATAAGTTTTAATCCATTTTACATTTAATCCATCCTTCTGGAAAGGACTTCAAATGGTAATAGTTTTCATTTTCAGCATGATAAAGATCTGCTAATTGCAGTGAAATCCTATTTGGAGAAAGAAAACCGCTGATGAAAAACAGACAGTCATGAAATGGCCCCCACAGGGTCCAGAGCTGAATATTATAGAGCACAGGTGTCAAACTCAGTTCTTGGAGGGCCACAGCTCTGCAAGTTCAATTTAACCCTAATTAAACACATCTGATCCAACTAATTGAGTCCTTCAGGCTAGTTTTAAACCTCCAGTTAAGAGTACTGAAGCAAGATTGGAACTAAACTGTTTGACACCCCTGTTATAGAAGCTGTATGAGATGATCCTGGACAGAAAAAGGATAAGACACTCTTTTTTTTTTGTAGATATTTCCTATATTTTCTGTTTGCTTTTAATAAAGAGAGTAATTGATTATACATTGTGCCAATGTCTTGGCCCAGCAAAGCTGGTTTAGTGCTTAGGACTTACAGTGCACAGTACTGCACATGTTCGAAGTAACCTTTGTTTGCAGCTTAGGTCAATATCAAGATAGCGCCATTTTCTATGATAAACACTTCAGCTTTTATTCATCACCAAGAAAACTTTATATCATCATAAGTCTATACCTGTGTAAGGAGTTTAGTAAGGATCTCCATTGAAGGCTGGTCAGATGGACCTCTACATACTGCAGAAAGCCCCAGATGCGTGAGACAATGCATTGGTAACGTCTTCAACACAAGTTCAAAACCAGTAGAGCCCAGTGTATTATGAGAAAGGCACACCGACCGCATATTCCCAGTGCCTGTGAATGCACAAAACAATAGATACATTAGAGAAACAAAGCAAAGTCTAACCCGCAAATTCAAATAAGGTTGAAGTCAAAATTATTAGCCTTCCTTTGAATTTTTTAAACCTTTAAATTGCACTTTAAGCATAAACTTTAACACGAGCATCTTGAAATTATAAAATATTATGTGCGTCATCATGGCAAAGATGAAAGAAATCAGTTGTTATTAAAACTATAACAAATGTGTTCTTTCCGTTTAGAGGGAAAAATGTACATGAGGCTAATAGTTCTGCACTTACTGGCCATGGCGTTGGCTAACAGGAGACGGTGTTGCTGGAGGAAACGTGCAGAAAGGCCACAGGCTTGCAGAGACAGAGAGGACAGTAGAGGACAAGTGGATAACAGACTGGCTAGCGCTTGTGTCCAACCATCACCCAGAGGATTCATGCTTAGGTTCAACTCCTCCAGACACTATGAAGAGAAATAAGAGTGAATTTAAAGTAAACTTTATATAAGTGCCTTGAATAAGGAAGGCATTGTGCCGAAACGTCTGTGTTTTGTATCACCTGAAGAATGTTCAATAAAAACTGAAGGTTTCAGATTTATACCTTCCAGTTCGTCTCAGCATGGATCAACGTTTATCCTTTTCTCATCACTTTAAATTCAAGTGGCTCACAACACAAAACTGTCTTGCACAAAGTGAGCATGATGAACATGGCTTTCTCAATACAATGCTTGTGCACTGATTTCCTGTTTGTGGACAAAACTGCTTGCGAGCTCTCAAATATACGCTGCTCGCACACAAATCGTCTCACGTTCTCTCAAATATGCACTGCTCACGCACACATTTTCTTGCGCGCTCTTAGTACACTGCTCACTCAGTGAGATTATATGCAGACTCACAATTTGTGTCCTGTGTTCCCTCTTCCTTCTGTGCTTTTTGATATGATTTATATTGGTGCACTATTTATTAACAATAACCAAAATAGACTTATGATTTTTAATCTAATAAACCATAACATTTTTGGCTGTATGTTATATGATGGGATATTTTTTAATATAATATATATTATTTATATTATTTTATTTTAAAAACATTTATTAAACATCTAAAAGGTGCACCATACTAATCAAATAAAAAACATTTAAACTAAAATAGAACAAACACAAGCAGAAATGTAACTGTGATAGAAAATAGGGAAACACTTGATTAGGTATTATAGCCTACTGTACTGTTTACTCTTCAAATAAATCTCACTATCAATCTCATTTTATCATGGCAACTAAAATAAAGTGAACTAGTCTCTGCTGTGTTCCACATAGTTGATGAGATTGTGGAGGACATTTTCCCTGTCATCCTCTTCATTTTGAGGAGAAGCTGTTCCACAGGGCCCCTGAACACACATATTGCATGTACTGTGTTTTGAACAGTACTATAGTAAAGTACTTCAATTAATCTGTTGTGGTAATACTATAATTGCTATGGTAACACAACAAGTGTAATATAAACAAATGACCCACTGCTGTAGCTTTTTTTTACAATATAGTTTTTTTTAGTATTATACTAAAATTCAACACACTTTACTGTAGTAAAACTTTTTATTTCATTTTAAGAGTTTATTATTCTTAATATTACAGTATGCTGAAGCATTCATTAACAAGTTGTAAATAATACTAGCCTAAAACATAGACAGTAAAACACTCAAAAACACTAGTGTTTATTATAGAATTTACCTTAACCTGTAGGTAAATAGTGTAGCAATATATATAAACCATATCAACATTCTTGGGATAACAATTTAACAGGAGGATCTCTGGAGAGCAAAAGCAGGAAAAGAGAAGGAAACACAAGGCACAAATTGTGAGTCTGCATCATCTGACGGAGCGAGAGCAGATCATTCGCACATGAGCAGCCCAGCCAGTGTTTTGAGTGCACGCGAGGAGTTTTGTTCACGGACAGAGGTAACACCGGCGCGTTCGCTCGCTCGTATTACATGAATGCACTCTCGACTTGTAATGCTGCGCTAACATTTGTCAGTGAATTAATGCCATATGCACGTACGTCTATCTCGCGAATGTACTGTCTTCTGGCATTTTCATCTATTTGCCGCTTTTCTGCTGCGCGTTAGGGCTTATTGTTACTGCGAACCGGGCTAAGCCAATAGTCCCGGACCTCGAGCTCAGAGGCTAAAATCATTCCGTGTTCAAAGTAAAAAGTTCCAACAGCCAGAGGGAGATTATGACAACACACACGTATGTTCACTCACCACTAACAGGAACTGCTGTATTTTTAATTTGTTAATGTCTTGCGGGCAAAAAGTTTGTTGTAACGCACGCATTACTGAACATGTACCAAGTAAAATATTACTGAAAATGTATTTGTAATGCCTTACACTACTGTGTTACTGGAAAATGTAATACAAAAGTAATGTATTACAGTAATGTAACACATTACTCCCAACACTGCTGATGTCCATGTAAACACATTTATTGTCTTTCTCACCTGAGTCTGTGTGTTTATTTTGCCAGCGCGTGCTTAATTGGAAACTCCCTTCTTTGCAACTCCTTCCCTCTTTCTCTCCCCCGACACTCCCACACTCCCAGAGCTGGACACGCCCACTTTTCTGTCTTTTTCCAAACTAGAGGTGTGAAAACACCCTGCTGAGACAGGGGGGTTTCGTGGCCCTTTAAATGAGTCATTAATGTTGCTCAAATGTTTACCAAGCAATTTTGTGTTAAATAGATGTCTAATAGACCTCCAAACATAGACGTCTAGGCTAAAATAAGCCTACTTTTGGAATATTCTTAGATGTCTTACAGATTTTCGGCTTTTTAGCCAAGATGTCTGTTTAGATGTCATTATAAGTTATCATATGAGTTTTTCATGCGTATTTTCAAATTGTATGTGCATCTAAAAAGGGGGGGATGAAAACAAAGCTACTGACATCAATAGTAGAAAACCTATATACTATTATGGTTGATTTCTAACATTCTTCAAAATATCTTCTCGAGTAAATGCTGACAGAAATTATACCTTCATGAATAAAAACCAAATAATACTTAATACTTCAATAAAAAACAAATATACAAATTGATTAGAGAATGCTTCTTGTATGTGAATTTAGCAGGACCTGAAACAGTACGTTGAAAAATCCCTGATATGCTGAAACCCATATTATGAGAAGCTGCTCAATGACGACAGTTTAAAGTTCATTAACTATTGCAAGTCTTCTTTATAATAACAATTCACACTAGAAATGGGTTGTTTTGTGGTGGTGGAACGATTTACTAACCAGGCGAGATGTCACTTACTCACTCCTCTAACTTGTCATATAAGATGTGGAAAAAACACCCCACTATCACACATCCCATTACATCTGTATAGGGGGTAGTTACTTCCTCTTATTTCTTTAATAAAACTCTAACCATGCTTTCATTTTGGTCAAAAATATATATTTATTTTACATTAAAAATGCAAAATATCGTTCCAATTTAAAGTAACGGTCTTATGTTTAAGTATACTTGAAATGTAGTTTATTTCGTGGATGCAAAGTTAAATTTTCAGCGATATCATCCCAGTCTTCATTGTAAAATAAAATCAAATATAAATGAAATAGTTGAAAGTGGCAGCAAATATATTCATATTTATATAATACAAAAGCATATTAATGTTTGGTCTGTGATATCCAAAAATATATATTTTTTGTGAAAACAGAGATGCCTTGTGTTCAGAATTTAATGATGAGCAGAAAATAAATAAATTATTTAAAAGAAAATTCATATTTAATAAAAAAATCTCAATGATATTATGTCTAGTTTTTATTATGGTCATCAATAACTAATAAATGCTTGTATACATTTTTATACTATATCATTTTCACTTTAATAGTTTTAAACAAATCTTTCACTCGTTTTCATTGTTAAATTAAATAAAAAAATTAACTAGTTGAAAGTACTTGTAAACATATATTTATGTAATATATACAGTTGAAGTCAGAATTATTAGCCCCCCGAATTATTAGCTCCCCTGTTTACTTTTTTACCCAATTTCTGTTTAACAGAGAGATTTTTTCAACACATTTCTAAACATAATAGTTTTAATAACTCTTCTCTAATAACTGATTTCTTTTACCTTTGTCATGATGACAGTACATAATATTTGACTAGATATTTTTTAAGACACTGGTATTCAGCTTAAAGTGACATTTAAAGGTGCAGTATGTAAGTTTGACACCCAGTGGTTGAACTAGTTTGACACCCAGTGGTTGAACTTAAATTTCTGTTGTGTTTCGTTTGGTGGAAACAGCCAAATTGCTCGTCACTGCGTATCTCGTCACAAAGGGTGTTGTTAGGACATGCGGTTACATTGTAACCTGCTCACCTAATGTTTACACTCATAATATTTATATAATTTGCTAATTATTAACCTCATGTAGAACTGAATTTGTCTCATTTCGGAGTCTGATACTGTCCACTGGAGGTCGCATTTTCGGTCATGAATGCCTGCTTTCAGAGCCTTTCTAAATGAATGAATGAAATACGCTGTTTTCCAACAAGGCAACACGGAGTGCTGAAATATAATTGGCTAAACTGGTATTGTGCAGGTTAAATTTACCTAAACAAAGACAGCGTTCCGGCACGGAAAACACATTTTCAAAGCAGAATATCTGACTTCAGCATTGTTTTTCAGTTAAACAAGTATGTTCACTTAGGATGTTTCTTAAATATCTGCACACATATTATGGTATTTTTATGCTTTAGAAGAGTCAAAAACCTACATACAGCACCTTTAAAGGCTTAACTAGGTTAATTAGGTTAACTAGGCAGTTTAGGGTAATTAGGCAAGTTATTGTATAACATTAGTTTGTTCTGTAGACAGTCGCAAAAAAAATTCGCTTAAAGGGGCTAATAATTTTGACCTTAAAATGGTTCTTTAAAATTTACAAACTGCTTTTATTCTAGCCGAAATAAAACAAATAAGACTTTTTAGAAAGAAAAAATATAATCAGGCATACTGTGAAAATGTCTTGCTCTGTTAAACATCAATTAGGGAAATATTTAAAAAAGAAAAAAAAAAATCAAAGAGAAATGAATTTCATAACTGTATATAAACATGTCTTTGATATTCAAAAATATTATTTTGTGTCAACAAGGATGCATTGTGCTCAGAATTAATTTATCAAAGCATTTATTTGAAAGAAAATGTATATTTAAAAGCAATTTAATTTGGTTTTCAAATTCTAAATGATATTAGAATAAATATAATTAGTCTAGTTTTAAAATGGTTGAGGGTGGCGTGGTGGCACAGTGGGTAGCACTGTCACCTCACAGCAAGAAGGTCACTGGTTTGAGCCTCGGCTGGGTCAGTTGGCATTTCGGAGTTTGCATGTTCTCCCTGTGTTGGCATAGGTTTCCTCCGGGTGCTCCGGTTTCCCCCACAGTCCAAAGACATGCGCTATAGATGAATTGGGTAAGCTAAATTGGCCATAGTGTATATGTGTGAATGAGAGTGTATGGGGGTTTTTCCAGTACTGGGTTGCAGCTGGAAGGGCATCCGCTGTGTAAAACATTTGCGGGATAAATTGGAGGTTCATGATGAATAAAGAAACTAAACTGAAAGAAAACGAATGAATGAATGCATGAATAAACATATTAATGTTTGGTCTGTGATATCCAAAAATATTTTTGGTGAAAACAGGGATGCATTAAGGACAAGAGACAGTGCTGGAGGAAATGTGGAGAAGACTTGGCAAACCACTTTAACATATTTTGGAGTTGCCCAGCCATTCAGACATATTGGCAGGACGTAATGCAAGTAATACAAAATATTTTTGGTGATGATGCATACTCTTATTTTACAACAATTTATCTGGGAAATATTGCAGCCAACTTAACGGTAAAACAGACAGGCTTTCCTCCTCACTCACTGACGAGGGCTTTAGTGTCGCAAACACAGATGATCGTGCACCCACAGTCCTTCAAGGACTCGAGATTCTTTGTAAGCAGCAGCAGGTTGTTGTCACTTTCGCTTTAACCATTCTTTGAACAGATTATTAATTGGCCTAACATTAACCGTGCGCGAGACATCATCCTTTAATTATCGCGCACAGAATGTTTTTTTTACCCGCTTTCTTTTGCTTGCTGTTATTTTTGTTAATATAGTTTAATAATCATCCTTTACAATAATATTGCTTTAATATGTTGTAGTATGCAAAGTTAACTGGTTATCTGGGATCTTGAGCCAGAACAGACCACTGTACATAGTTTTAGATGTGTGAGAATATATATTTTTAAATGCCAACTGTTTTGTTGAATAAAAAGTGTACGTATACGGCAGTATTTTGCTTGTTTTGACACATTATTTATAATTTGTTACAAGTAAATAATAATTTTGGTGGTAAAAAAAAAGCTAAATCCTTATTGTGTTGAGCCCTGAAAAGTCCTGTAAAAGAAAACTAATTGCAATGCGATCCTTTTTTTATGAAAGCATAACCCATTTGCTCATGCTCATTGAGTAAGCTCTTAAACAAAAAACAGTGACATGAACGAGGAGGCAAGTGGAAAAAACACAAAATCTAAATGAAGTCATTTTAGCATGCCAAAGTCAAATTTATGCATATAAAATATATTTTCCCAACAACAAAATTGTGGCTAGTGAAAATGGCGAGTGGCTATAACGGTGGAAAACTACTAGCCACAGTGGCTGGTGATCAAAAAAGTTGATGTCAAGCCCTGATTGTACCTATGCCTTTACACAGTGTAATCTGATTTCTATATGTATTTGTTATCTGTAAGGAAATATGTGACCAGTCAACTGTTCATTTAAGTTCCTATGTGTTATTGTTTTTTTATTTATCTACTATTTATTATTTGTATTTTTTTCCTTGTTTGTTCCTTTAAAAAAAAAAGAGAATAAAAATGAAGTATATGAAAACAGGGATGCATTGTGTTCAGAATGTTTTGATGGATAGACAATAAAAAAGCATTTATTTGAAGAAAAAGAAAATCTATTATAATTATATTAAGCATAGTTTTATTATGGTCAATAACTAATAAATGATTGTTTACGCATTTCTTCTATATTATTTTCACTTAAAATATATAGTTTTAAACATATATTTTACTAAAATGCTCAAATACTATTACTAAAAAACTAAAAATAATTAGCTAAAACTTGCATTTATGAATAATATGAAGATATTAATGTTCTTAAAAGATAAACTGCATGTAAGATAAGTACAAATGTGCTTTAAAAATACTGAAGAGAGCATGAGGATAAGCTGTTAAATACACAATATTGCTCAAATTAATAAACAAGCACAAAGCCAAAAATGAAAATGATTTCTCCCTCATGTGGTTTTAAACCTTCTGTTGAACACAAAATAAGATATTTTGAAGAATGCTGGTTGATGGCACCCATTGACTTCTAGAGTAGGAAAATTTTTTTTTTATTTTGTGTTCAACAGGAGAAAGAAACTCAAACAGGTTTTAAACAAGTGAAGGGTGAGTAAACAATTTTTGTGCGAACTATCCCTTTAATTGTCGTTATTCAGATGTGTTATTTGTCCCAATTAATAGTAGATACTTCATTACTGAATGAACGAGCAAGCTAACGCTAAACAAGTAGACTTACAGGAAAAGCAGCTTGACTCCTTGTTTCAAACGCGTCTGATGCTTTCCTGAGACCCTCTCCAGTAATCTGATTGGTTGAAATGTCTAAGACCCTAAGTCTGGGCATGGTGGCGGCAGCAGCCATCATTTCTGGAAGCAGCTCATCGTTGAGTCTGTTAGCGGAGATGCGCAACTCTGTGAGGCTGGCCTGAAGCTTCAGAGCTCGCAGGAGAGGATTCAGAGACGCTGGAGACAAACTCAGACCACAGACGCTCACACACGAGCTGCTGTCCTGAACCTCACACACATGAGACACGCGCCGGTTCTCCTCTGGAACACACACACAGTATAGAAATACAGTTGAAGTCAGAATTATTAGCCCTACTGAATTATTAGCCCCTTTGTTTCTTTTTCCTCAATTTCTGTTTAACGGTAAGAAGTTTTTTTAACACATTACTAAACATAATAGCTTTAAAGGGCACCTTTGATGAAAATTATCTTTTGCAAGCTGTTTGAACAGAACTGTGTGTAGATTTAAGGCTGATTTATACTTCTGCATCAATCGCATACGTATGCGTATGCTACGGCGCAGCCTACGCGTGGACCCATAGCCCTTACCATTGGCGACGTTGACGCGCATCTCTCACAAAATGTAACGCATATGCGTAGCGCAAGCTCTGTGATTGGTCAGCTTGGTAGTGCTGACGAGTGTGGGCAGAGGTGAGAGCCGCGCGAGCGTGATGCAGCGAGTGTTTACAAGTATGGAGTCCCATGAAGGAGCTCCGGATGGAGACTGTTGTTTTGTGTTTACCTTATGATTAAAGTTGTTGCACGTCCGTAGGTTCCCACCTCAAAATGAGCGAATTTGAGCCACTTGTACATTACGGAAGTGTTCAGAAAAAACAAAACACCAGCAAAGAAACTCGACACAGAGAAGCATAAACACCTAGTTCGAAACCACCTACTAGTCAGTAGGTACTGCATTTTTGAATGTAAACGTACTACTTGGCCGTTAGAAAAGTTCGTTCTATACAGTATGAATGTAAGAAGTATGAATGGAATTCGGACATACTACATCCGCCATTTTGTCATGGTCATGTGAACTACCTGCGTCAGTTACGTCAATTCACTCCCATTCATAAATTCTCTCGAGGGGCATCATGGGATAGCATAGCGTACACTTCAGAATCTCGCCGGAAGTAGTAAGTCATCCGGGTACTTTTTGCATACTGATTTTCGAATTCTATGAATTCGGACATACTACTCGGCTCGCATACTGATTTTAGTGTACTGTATAGTATGGAAGTATGCGGTTTCAGACGCAGCCCTACTGCCAGCTAGAGTTTCGGAAGTTTAATTGCAGAGCAAAACAAACAGCGCAAAGTAAAAGTCCGCGGCTACGCGCAAGGCTTGCGTCGTGGGTCACGCCAATCACTTGATGCAGAAGTATAAGTTAGACTTTAGTGTGTCCACAGTCATATTGGGGTAATATAAAAACAGCAAGTCTCTTTTCTTAAATTTCCTGACGTTAAAATAGGATTCAGATCCCTCCCATTTTGAGGTTGACAGCAACGTCATGTAGGAGTGCAGTTTCCCCGCCCACCGAATTGATTGACAGCCGCGTATTAATAGGTCTCAGTAGTAACGAATATAATCATATCAACAAGACAGGACGTGCGCAAAGCAACTGAGAATAAAAGATCCGTTCAGCTCTCTGTGATCATCAATCATCAACTAATGTGATTAAGAATGAGTTTTAAAAACGATTTTAAAACAGTGCATGTTTGTAATAAAGACAGTAAAATCATTGTAATTCATCACCACAGCCGCGTGTCAGTACAATTTTAAAAGAAGACGCTTCAATCCCGGTTTGTGGACGTTAAATCAGGTTTATTTTGTACATGAACATAACTAATATTCATGCAGCAGTGGATATTCATGTGTATCCTGTTACATTTGCACGCAAAAACAGTGCAAAGTTAAACGCGCGCTCTGTCTGTGTGTGTGTGTGCGTGAACTTTCTAACAACATTGCGTGTGACTCATCGAAATGCTTGAATTAACTTCACAACAAATCCATCAAATAATCATTAGGAAAGTTCTTACTGTAATGTTTCTCACAAATGTTTCGTGAGATCTGCTTCCTTCATGTCTGTCACTGTGCTGTTTGTCTGACGCAGCCGAGGGCAGAGATTGAGGCACACTCTGACAGGCACGTGGGAACGGTGGGTGGGGAGAACTAGCATTAAAGGCACAGGCCACAAAAACAGCTACAATGTGTTCAGAGCAGAAAATCCAACATTCTGAAAGGTCTAATGAATAATCTGATGGGTGTTTTGAGCTGAAACCTTGCAAACACATTCTAGAGACACAAAAGACTTATATTTAATCTTGAAAAAGGGGTCAAATAGGTGCCCTTTAATAACTAATTTCTAATAAGTGATTTCTTTTATCTTTGCCATGATGACAGTATTCAGCTTGAAGTGACATTTAAAGGCTTAATTAGGTTAATTAGGCGAGTTAGAGTAATTAGGACAGTGATTATATAACGACGATTTGTTCTGTAGATAATGGAAACAAAAATATAGTTTAAGGGGGCTAATAATATTGACCATAAAATGATTTTAGAAAAATTTAAAACTGCTTTTATTCTAGCTGAAATAAAACAATTAAGACTTTCTGCAGAAGAAAAAATATAGGAAACACTGTGAAGAAAATCCTTGCTCTGTTAAACATCATTTGGAAAATTAATGTTAAAAATAAATAAAAAAATAAACACAGGATGCTAACAATTTTGACTTTAACTGCATATGAAGTGAATGTGTTTTACAGCAAGGATGCCAGGTTTATTTATGACCAATGTTACATTTAAAGGGATGGTTCACTCAAAAAAATGCACTCAGTACTGCAATCATTTACTCACATTTGACTCGTTTCAAAACAGTTTGAGGATTTTAAAGAAGACACTTTTAAAATGAAAAAAAGAAGACATTCTGAAGAATGTTGGAAACCTGTAACCATTGGCTTGCATTGTTTTTGTTTTTTCTACTATGGAAGTCAATGGTTACAGGTTTTTAGATTTATTTTAATACATTCTTTAGTGTTCAACATAACAAGAAATAAAGCTTGGAACAAGTCAATGGTGATTAAGTGATGGCAGACGTTTCATTTTTGGGTGAACTTTCCCTTTAATAAAAGAAAATGTCCCTCACCCACACCCAGACTCTGACAGGCCTTTCTGTAGCGCTCAGGCAGAGGAGGAAGATCCCATGAACACACTTCAGCAAGAACCTTAGAGAGAGGAAAAATCAAACTAAATTAATCTTGGCAGAAAAAAATGCTACAATGCTACACAAACGCTCAGTGTGAATAAGACATGAACAAGTAGATATAAAACTTTTTGTTTACACTTTTGTTTATATAAATACAGTGCTCAGCAAATCTGAGTACACCCCTCACAAATATCTCTTTTAAATTAATACAGGGTTGCCCAAACTCAGTCCTGCAGGGCTGATGACCTGCATAGTTTAGCTCCAACTTCCTTCAACACACCTGCCTGGAAGTTTCGAGTATACCTAGAAACAGCTTTATTAGCTGGTTCAGGTTTGTTTAATTGGGATTGGAACTAAACTTTGCAGGACACTGTTTCTCAATTCCAAGAAAGCTGAGAGCGAACTTGCGTTCTTGTGGAGACCAGTCTTGCCAGGTGTCTTCGAAAGAACGAACTCGGGAGACCACGAGAACTAAGAACGCATCCTGTGAGAAATGAGATGCTGCGTTCTTTCTGATGGTCATGTGACCTTCACGCATTTTAAATGGAAAATGATTTAAACATTACAGTATTCATGCAATGATTTATTGTTTTTCCTCTTTTCAAAATATATACTATGCATAATAACTTTATAAATATAAGTTGCACAATATAAATAAAACTGATTTTAATATGAATTTCAGCAAACAAACACCCTTAATGTGTTTATTCCTTTATTAAGATGTCCATAGTGATGTTTATATTCACCGTTTCATTTAGGGAAACTCCTGAGATAAATAAGTGATATCTCTGAACTTAATAAATCTAAATAAAATGCTGCACTTTCCACCTCCAGTCGCAATGACTTCTGGGAATTCTAGAGCGAGTTCAGTGCTCAAGTCTGCATCAGTGCATTCTCGATATCAAGAACACATTCGGGAAGTTTCACGCGTCCTCTGTTCTTGCGGTCTTGAGTATTGGAACTGAACTTTGGCAGCTGATGATGACGTTACACGAGAACATGAGGACGCAAGACAACTCAAGAACGCATATTGAGAAACAGCCAGACCCTTTAAGACCGGCTTTCGGCACCCATAAATTAATATATTCTATAGAATGCTTTTCAATATTATATTTGTGCATATACATTAGATTAGTTAGTACTGCAGCCAAATCTGGAACTAATCTAACAAAAAAAAAACTAAAGATCACAGACAAAAATCTGTAGCCCAAATTGATTTGTAAGGGAAAACTATTAAATACAAAAGTTGTAAAAAGAGGAAGAATCTAAAGAAACAAAAATATATAATTTATTGTTGAAATATTATTTTAATAAATATATCCATTTAATTAATCTGTTTTGTTTAAATGCACCAAAATTCACTGCCTATATTCACTGAGAACTGGATAAAAATATTCATTTCAAAAAAGGTGAACATTTATTCACATTTTCAAAATGGGGTGAGCATATATAAGTACACCCCTCACAAATCTCTTTTAAATTCATATTTATAATAGGAAGCTTTACAATATTATATTTGTGCATATACATTAGATTAGTCAGTACTGAACCAAATCTGGAGCTTATCTACACTGCAAAAAATTATTTTCGTACTTAGATTTTTTGCCTTGTTTCTAGTACAAATATCTAAAAATTCTTAAATGAAGAAGAATTTTCTAGACAAGTAAAACATAATGTCTTGTTTTTAGTAATAATATGACAAAATTAAGTGAGTTTTTCCTTAAAACAAGCAAAATGATCTGCCAATGGGGTAAGCAAAATAATCTTATGTCAAAAGGAAAAACAAGATTATTTTGCTTACCCCATTGGCATATTATTTTGCTTGTTTTAAGAAAAACTTAATATTGGCATATTATTTTTGAAAACAAGACAATATGTTTTGCTTGCCTAAAAAATTCTTATTGATTTAAGAATTTTTAGATATTTGGACTAGAAACAAGACAAAAAAATCTAAGAAAGAAAATATTTTTTGCAGTGTAACAAAATAACTTGCGATAACGCTCCAAAAACTAATAGACAAATTTATGTTATAAAAAATATTAAATACAAATTTATAAAAAGGGAAAAAAAAATCAAGAAAAGCAAAAAATTTTGTTGAAAATTTGCAGTTTATAATTTTTTTTGCAATATTTTGATTGAATTTAATTGTATTATCTTTTACTTTCTAAATATGCTTGGTGACTAAAATATAATTTTAATAAATATATCTGTTTAATAAATCTGTTTTGTTTAAATGAACCAAAATACATTGCCTATATTCACTGAGAAATGGAGAAAATTTATCATTTTCAAACTGGGGTGTGTTCAATTATGCTGAGCACTGTATGTATGTGTACAGTGTTGCTTGGACATAAAGAAAACACAATCACAACTCTAAAATAACTAGATTAACAAATTAACGTTGCATTTTGTAACTGCAGATCTTATATTATGCTCAAACAGCAACATTACACACTAAAAGACCCTGACAGAGTGAAAACTTAACATCTAAGTTGAATAAAAAGCCAATCTTTCATGCTCTAGAGGTGACTAAAAAAAAACAAAAAGCACAGCATTGCTTGTCATGACCTCTGACCTCTTCATTGGTGTGCAGCACAGCCAGCAGTGGGTCAGTGGGTAAGAGCAGAGCGCCCTCTTTCTGCAGAGACAGACGGGGCAGCAGTCCACAAATTTGATAATAACGCTGAGCGGCCTGATCACACAACCACGCCACTGTACACGAGTCTGCCTCACTGCAAACACACACACACACACACACACACACACACAGACACAGACACAGACACAGACACACACACAGACACAGACACAGACACACAGACACACAGACACACAGACACACACACGACATCTAAATTTAGACCCATACAAAATCCAACACAAAACATAAACACACATAAACCCGCATCAGACCTGTGTGGGACTGGAATCAAGAAGACATTGTCCTGAACTCTGACCCTCATCCTGATTGGTGCAGGAACATGGGCCGCTCGGTTCTGGAAAGACATCGGAGGCTTAAATAAAACCAAAAAAACCACAATGTCAATACTTTAAAAAGCCAATAATTAAAATGATAAACATAAATGAATTAAATAAATCTCAAACATTATTATGTTATAGTATTATGAATTAATAGGTGGTGGGCTTAGTGGCTAGCGCTGTCGCCTCACAGCAAGAAGGTCGCTAGTTTGAGTCCCGGCTTGGCCAGTTGACATTTCTGTGTGATGTTTGCATGTTCTGCCCGTGTTGGTGTGGGTTTCCTCCGGGTGCTCCAGTTTCCCCCACAGTCCAAAGACATGGGCTATAGGGGAATTGAGTAGGCTAAATGGTCCGTAGTGTATGAGTGTGAATGAGTGTGTATGGATGTTTCCCAGTACGAGGTTGCAGCTGGAAGGGCATCCGCTGTGTAAAACATATGCTGGATAAGTTGGTGGTTCATTTCGCTGTGGTGACCCCTGATAAATGAAGGGTTATACAAAATTGTGCAGCTCTAGACAATTAATTATAACAATGCTTCTAATTGCCTCTCATGATTTCATATTAATAAAAAAAATTTAAGACAGCAATACAGTAGCAGTTCATTCTAAACACAGCCTATGACAGAATCTGCCGACATTTTTTATAATTTCTGCACAGAATTTCATACAAAATCTGCAGATTTATAAGGAATTGCTTTCAGAGAATAGTAACTAAAAACTTAATACAAGATAAAAAAAAGGTTTCCCATGCAAATCCAATTAAAACCACTTGTTTAGTAAATAAGAAAGACTAAAAGACCTACTAAGACAAAAAATATTACTTTACAAACTGCGTTCACATAAATCCTATAAATATTTGCAAATTATTCAATAATATACTGAAACTAATATAAAAACTGAGTAAATATATACAGTTGATTTTTTTTTTATATTTCCCGAATTATGTTTAACAGAACAATACATTTTTCATAGTATTTCCTATAATATTTTTTCTTCTGTAGAAAGTCTTATTTGCTTTATTTCAGCTAGAATTAAGGCAGTTTTAATTTTTTTTTTACCATTTTAAGGTCAATATTATTAGCCCCTTTAAGCAATATTTTTTTCAATTGTCATTATCATCACCATCATATCGTTGCCTAATTACCCTAACTTGCCTAATTAACCTAGTTAATCCTTTAAATGTCACTTTAAGCTGAACACTAGTATCTTGAAAAATATTTAGTGAAATATTATTTACTGTCATCATGGCATAGATAAAATACAGTAAATCAGTTATTAGAAATGAGTTACTAAGGGTGCTTTCACACCTAGGCTTTTGTTCCAAAACCTGGCACGTTCCCCCGGTTAGTGCGGTACGTTTGGCATACGTGAATCCAGCAATTGCACTCGGATCAAAACAATCGGTCCGAGATCACCTGAATGAGGTGGTCTCGACTCTACTGAAACAAACTCTGGAGTGGATCGATTGTAGTCAGAAAGCAATACGATCCGAATCAGGCTACATTACAGTGTATTATGGATATGCAATAGGCATATATACGGCTATATGAAGAGAGAATTATGAGTAGGGTGGGATGTCATTCCTACTGGTAAATTTCATGTAAAATACGAAAGTGAAAGCATGTTAACTATTAACGAGAGCTGTTTATCCTTTAAGAAAATTGACTGAACAGTAGTCTTGGTTTATCTGTTATTTCTCTCTATAGTGTAAAGCCTACAATGCATAATTCTAGCCAACGGCTATGTATGAGAAAGTCTTGCCTCATTTATATCTGGTGACGATGTCTGTGGGAGTCACCATTCAAAATTAAAGCACAGATTTTCGCTTATAATGTCTTATTGCTCACCGTTATAAGTTAAAATAAGGACGCATGACAGCTGAGCGGGACTCGGCAAAATAAACCCTAAAACTCTGACCAATGTGAGGAGAGTTTACTCGCACGTGATTTGTTTTAGCTCTTTTGGTCTGTTTAGAAACGTTACTGTGTGAAAGTGAACCGCACCAAGAGCAAAGAGCAACATTATAACAGTTTTAAACCCTGTTTCAGAACAAGAGAATCAATGTACAGGTGTGAAAGCTGCCTAAAACTATTATGTTTACAAATGTGCTGAAAAAAAATCTTCTTTCCGTTAAGCAGAAATTGGGAACAAAAAAAATACAGTGGGCTAATAATTCAGGAGGGCTAATAATTCTGACGTCAACTGTATTTACATAAGTAAATAAATAAAGACTCAAAAGGTGGGGTTTGTGGATTTCTGTGCGCACAGATTCAGTGTAAGCCTATTATTGACAATGTAATGTGTGTCTTACCATAGCCTGATGGGAAGCCGGTGCAGGCTCATAAATGTGGTCAGACTCCTGGGTCATTATGGGACTTTGTGACCTGCTGACTTCCCTCCTGCCCAACATCACCATCCCGGGCAGCTGATTCATCTTCACCTGCCGAGGCTTATTATTGGCCTTCTTCAGAGACAGACTTCCCCTGCTGGAGGAACTCTGAACTGCAAGCACAGAAAAACGAGTAGCAGTTGGTAAAGTGCTATTTTAAATAAATAATGACATCGTAAATAATAAAACATTAATCTGATTGTGGTGAGGGGGCATGGCCGAGAGCCAAGGGAGAGAAACGAGGCCCGCCACAGATGAGAAACACCTGTGGCGCGCACCTGCCTCCAATCCTACGGAAGGAGCTCTGGACTATAAGAGGAGGAACGATGGCAGAGGAGAGAGAGAGGACGGGGCCCGAACATATTGCTTTACTTTTGCTTTCAGTTTGACGGCACCCTCCGTGAGGAGCTGCCGTCCGTTTGTTTTGGTTTAGACGGCAGTCTCCGTGAGGAGCTGCCGTCCCTTTTATTAATAAATGCTTATTTAAAAGTTCGTCGGTTCTCCGCCTCCTTCTTCCCGGCGGCCAGGTGGCTATAAACTTTATTACACTGATACTGTGATTGTTATAAATAAGTTGCTGAATATTATTAAATTAATTCAAGTGCAATTAAGGAATTGAGTGTCAAACCCAGTTTATTGATATAATACAATTATAATATAATTATAATATAATTATAATATAATATAATATAATATAATATAATATAATATAATATAATATAATATAATAT
>CAIGQZ010034910.1:15260253-15282570 GCA_903798205.1 Danio tinwini
TATAATATAATATAATATAATATAATATAATATAATATAATATAATATAATATAATATAATATAATATAATATAATATAATATTACATTATATTACATTATATTATATTATATTAACCATGACACGAGTTTATATATATAAATATATGTTTGGCATGCTGTTCGAGGAGAGAGCCCTGAGCTCTGAAGATCCTCAAACCCGGGGCTCCTTTTCATATGAAGGGCAAGAGGGGAGTTTGAGCTCAGGTAGATCTCGAGAACTCCCCTGGTTTAGTTATGGCTTAGGACTGATTATAGTATGATTATGTATCTATTACATTAAAATAAAATTGACAAGAAAATCTCATTTAATTATGAAATTTCATAATTAAAATAAATTAAATTATGTACATTTTCTTAATTGTATTCGATCTGTACTATTACTATTATTATACTTGCATACTTATGGATAAAATAAACTATTATGTTATATTATATTATATTAAATAATATTATATTATATTATATTATATTCACCATGACACATGGTTACATAGGAATATATATTTTTAATTTTAAAATGCATTCATATATTTTATTTCAATCTATTTTAATTGGAAATTATATATTTATACATTTTGTTATAATTTAAAATAGTACTACAATTAATAAAAAAATGACATTATCCTGAAATAACTAAAACTAATTCAATAAAAAAATGAAGAAATAAAAATCACTAAAATCAACCTAAATTTAAATGAAAAGCAAAAATATGAATATATAATATAATAAAATACTACAAAAACAATAATGCTGCTGAGAAATATTACTAACTGTAGTCAGTATTGTCATTTTCTAACCTCTGCGTGTGGTGTGTATAAATATATAAAAATTAACATTAAAGAGCCCCTATTATGGGTTTTTGAAAATAACCTTCCATGTAGTGTTGTAACACAGCTCTTAGTGAAGTGAAATATCTAGCTAAAGCTTAAATCTGAAAGTGGACAGTTTTTAAAACTATTGATTCATCTATAAAAGAGTCGACTCATAGTGGTTTAAATGAATCGTCTTCATAACGAATCTTCAGCCGTTTCGGCGTTACGTCATCGTGAAACATAATGGTTGCGCGCGCAGACCCGGCAAAATTCAAACCTGCGGCCCCGCCCACTAACACAGCAGCAAGACGCTCATGAAGACGCTGTGTTTACCTGGATATTATTGGAAGTGTGAGGGAAAGGAGTCGTTCAGAAATCTGCACGCTTACAATGGGTGATCTATCACTACACAGCTCATGCATTAGTTTCTGCCTGACACCAGGGGTGCAGGCAAAATAAGGACAAAATAATAGATACACCGGTAGGCTGCTGCACGCTGGGCAGCACTGAAAAGGCTTGCGAATGGAGAGCGGGAGCCCGCAGAGATAGCTTGTCAGAGGACAGAGGATTCTACAACCTCCCGGCTGGGGATGTAATCGTTTAGAAAAGCAGAGTACAGGTAAGCCATTAGAACATATAGCAGTTCACGGACGAGGTGCCACAGCAAAGATTGCAAATAGAAATGATCTACATGTTTTGTTACTAGTAACCGCGTGTACTGTATCAGGTTAACTCTTTATATTCTCATATCGTGTCTAATGCAACGTTGTAAACGCGACGCGTACTGCTTTGTTTACAGATTTAAATGCTTTCGTGAGCTCGTTCCACTGCCGTTTGTCGTTGCTATGGTCACCGTTAGCTGATCCTGCACACGTGCAGCGGTCAAGGTTCAGAATAGTTTAGCTTTTGCTGCTGTGTGGATTAAAACTGAATGTATGTCATACATATGCTAGTGTTTAACTGCACTGCTTTCGGCGCTGAGGTGTCTGAATAACACTGTTGAGAACCGGGTACTGTTTACTGTGGTGTTAGTAAGTTTACTTTGAAGCATGTTTCGAGCGTCCGCTGCGATCCAATGTTGGCTACGCTAGCCATATTACTGTCTCGCGCTGAACGCTGTCATCCAATGGCAACAGGCTGTCATCGGTCCAATCAGCGCAGATTAGCTTTGCTCTAAGCAGGGGTTTGGGAACAAATGAATCGCTGAACGATTCATATGGGAGTCGCTGGGATAATTAGGTAAAAATAAATGCATATTATAAGACCATGAACGTGTTTTTTGACCTTGCATACATATCAGTATGTGGCTGGAGACCCATAAAACCGAAATATGACCCTTTTCAATGTGTAATAGGGGCTCTTTAATTAAAAATAGTACTAAAATTCATTCTAAAAACTTTATTTACACAATAAAACAAATTAAATTAGAAACAAACAAAAAAATCCCTAAATCAACCTAAATTGAAAATATGAATACATAATAAATACTTAAAAAACAATAATGTTTCTAATAATTATTACTAATTGTTGTCTGTGTTGTCATTCTGTAAGCTCTGTGTGTGTATATATATTACCGTCAGAATCAGAGTACTGGATGTCACTGTCCTCCAGTGGTTCACTGTTGTCCACCTCCTCTTCCTCATCCTCATCTTCACTGTGGTCCAGTGGTAGTCTATCCCGTTCACAGAGCTCAATCAGCCTGGCCTCAGTGTCGTCACACTGGGACGAACCGCAGCGCCGCTGTGCCTGAACCCACACTCTTAACACACGCCTCTAAAAACACACCACATTCACCTTTATTTAGCATACTCTCTCTCATGCAAAACTACATTTAAACTTGAATGACTGCATAAAAGAGATAATTCAGTCATTTTCCTTCGGCTTAGTCTCTTATTTATCAGGGGTCGCCACAGCAGAAAGAACCGCCAACTATTCCAGAATATGTTTTACACAGCGGATGTTCTTCCATCTGCAACCCTGTACTTGGAAACACCCATACACTCTCACATTCACACACTCACTTACCATGCCGCCCATATTAAAGAGATAGTTTACCCCAAAATTAACATTTACTTTGCCTGAGGTGTTTCCAAAGCTTTATAAATTTCTTTACTCTGTTGAACACAAAAGACATTTTGAAAAAAAATAAATAAATAAATTTCCTTCCATAAAAAAAACAAATACAAATGTGTTCAACAGATGAATCGAAACAAGGTTAGAAACAAATAGTGTGAGTAAATGTTGACAGAAGGTGATGCAGTGGTGCAGTAGGTAGTGCTGTCGCATCACAGCAAGAAGGTAGCTGGTTCGAGCCTCGGCTGGGTCAGTTGGCGTTTCTGTGTGGAGTTTGCATGTTCTCCCTGCGTTTGCGTAGGTTTCCTCCAGGTGCTCTGGTTTCCCCCACAGTCCAAAGACATGCAGTACAGGTGAATTGGGTAGGCTAAATTGTCCGTAGTGTATGAGTGTGAATGAGTGTGTGTGGATGCTTCCCAGAGATGGGTAGCGGCTGGAAGGGCATCTGCTGCGTAAAATCGTGCTGGATAAGTTGACGGTTCATTCCGCTGTGGAGACCCCGGATTAATAAAGGGACTAAGCTGAAAAGAAAATGAATGAATGAATAAATGTTGACAGAATATTCATTTTTTGGGTGAAGTGTCCCTTTAAGGCCCCATTTACACTACTGCGTTTTCGTTTTGAAATGGCGTTTTAGATCAAAAACGATCCACGTCCACACTAGCGTTTCATCTAGCAATTCTAAACATATCTCCGTCCACACTACTCCACTAAAAACGTATATCACGTGACCATTCGCGCACTCTGGGCATGCGCGTTCAAGTATAAACAGGAAGCATGTGTCTCGCTCGGTATTTGGCTATTGTTAGTCAACAAACGCTGGTTGAACGATGAACGGGAGCGATTAGCGAGTGCTCGAACAATAGCTTGCCTCTTGCGAATACAGTATATGCAGCTGCTGTAGTAAAAAAGGCAGAGTTTAACTGCACAATGGCGCCTAAAACGGACAATAGTGCAAACAACGCTCCCATTTCTGTGTCCATGTTGTTGTTTACAGTGAAGGCTGGTCTGCCATCTTCTGGTAGCGTTATAGTCATGTGATAGGGGCTTGACGAATGAGGGAAGGATACGCAATGACCCAAAAGCCCCAATCAGGTAGCGAATCTCAGCAGCCACGCCTCCATTTTCAGACGTCTCTGTTTTTCCCCATCAACACTTTGACGGAGCAGCAGAGATTTAGAATAAAAAAGACCTCTCCAGAGTTTTTAAAATGCTCCGTTTTTGGGGCTCGAAAACTCCGGCGTAGTGTGGACAGCTGGCGTAACTGTTGCAAAACATATGCGTTTTAAAACGAAAACGCATTAGTGTAAACGGGGCCTAAGTGTCTTCCTCAAGGGCACTATAGGGTTATAATTAATAAGCAGCCCCTTATTAGCAGCTCAGAGTTCTCCATTCATGGCTTCCTCAACATTCGTCAAAATATCTTCTTTTGATTTCAACACAAAATCACTTTTAACACTTAAACACTTAATTTTTAACACTTGAGGATGAGTAAACGGCGAATAAATGTTCATTTTTGGATAAACTATTATTTTAAATATTTTTACTTTGCTACATTTCTTTAAAAATGCCCTTTTTCATTTTTCTTCACACGTCAACACTTTTCAGTTATTAGTATATAAAATATATAATTAAACCAATTAAATCACTCATTATTGTATAGATTCTAATAGCTATAAGTAGGCCCACACGAAATCTGGGCGCGCAGAATTCCGCAGATTTTCCGCAGAATTCCGCCGATTTTTAGCCCATCATTAATTCTGTTTAAATGTGTGTGAATCTGAATTTATTGCGTTTTTAAATTACACATATTTCAAATATTAAGGTTTTAGTTATGATACTCCCAAAATAATTCAGCAGAAATGCGCAGATATTTACCAAAATTCTTAGCAGAAATTACAAAAAACGTCCGCAGATTCCATCTGGCCCTAGCTATAAGTCATAATAAGAGTGCTGTTTTTTTATAACTTTAAATCTGCATAAAATCTAAATTTACAATGTTTACTCTGCTAGCTCGCATTGTTATTCTTTAGGTGAACAATTAATCCATGCAAGTGAATCCACTAAAAATAAATGTTTGTTTTCAAGAGTTCACACTTAGCTGATGCTTGACAATAAAGCGTGTTTGGCATGCTGTCCCAGCAGAGAGCCCCGAGTTCTGAAGATCATCGGGCATGGGGCTCCCTCGCATTTGAAGGGCGAGAGGGGAGTTTGAGCTCAGGTAGGTCTCGAGAACTCCCCTGGTTTAGTTAACTAATGGCTGGCTTATGACTGATTATAGGGATTGCTACGGAGAGATAAACCGCTGACTGAAGGCTTAGATAGGATCATGACCAAGTGCTCGTCTATTGTGCCAATTTGGTTTAGTCAATTCACTTATATCGCATGTCTTTGGATTGTAGGAGGAAACCAAGGAATACGGGGGAAACTCACACAAGCACGGGGAGAACAAGCAAACTCAGCAAAGAAACGTTGACTGGCCTTGTAAAGACTTGAACCAGTGACGTTCTTGCTGTGAGGCAACAGTGCTAATCACTGAGCCGCAGTGCCACCTTATCTAGGAAAAGGTAGGAGGACTAGGGGTGGAAGGGGCGATTCTTCAAGACAAAGATAACTGAGGTAAGAAATTCTGGTTCTTTATAGTGTGTTAGGATTGATGAATCATGTGTTAGCTAATGCGGGACCAGCCGTGGTCAATCATAAGCATGTGATCCTCTCGAAATCAGTTTATAAATAAACTTCACTTAGTCATCTTCAATCAAAGGCTGGTCATTTTCTTCAGCGTTTTGAGTGGCGTTCATTCTCTGATGATGTTAGTTCAGCCACAATATTCATAACCACGCCCCTTTCACCATTAGTTTGCTATAAGAGAAGGATGCACAAAAGAATGCCCCCCCACTCCCCACTGAACATTCCATTTCAGTTGGAAGCACATCAACACACTGAAACAAAAGTCTCAGAAACTTCTCCTTCCCACTGACTTTAACAAACCTGAAGCTTGTTCAGTCCAGATTTCTCAGCGCAGTTCAGAGCAGAAGCAAAACAGTGATCGAGGGTCTCCACAGACTGACACATCTCCTCCTGACAAGCAGCCATATTCAACCACGTCTCACACTCCTGAAACACACAAACAGAAAACCCTGTAGTGGAGGATTCTGCAGCATGTGATGATATGTAATAGGGTTTGTTACCTCTTTAGGGTTTCCCTTCCTCAGCTGTAGTTCTTGTTTGTAATGCTCCACGGCTCTGTGATGCTGTCGTAAGTCTGTGTAAGTGGCCGCCAGAGACACGTGAATGACGGCTAACTCACGAGCAGGTTTCGCTAAAGCTTCTGCACACGCCAGCTAATACACAAACACATGACCAGAGCACTTTAAATATACTCACAGTTTATAATACATGACTGAAATACATACTTCAGGATTCCCACGCTTTCATAAACAGCAGATTCAAGGACTTTAAGGATTTTAAGGACTTAATTTTTACACAGCAATCATTTTAAATCAAGCACTATTGCAATAATATTAGGGCTGAACAATATATAATTTCAGCATCGATATCGCAATGTGTGAGTCTGCAATAGTCACATCGTAGCAATTTCAAGTGAATTTAAACCATTTGGACACAAGAAATGATCAAGTTTGCCACTTTAACAAAGATTAATTCTGTTTATTTATACAATGAAGACTCTACAGTGTTATTTTACATTTGATTATTTAATATCTGTACCTCAGTAATGTTAGACTCCACTGAAAACTATAAAGCGCTGTTTATTTATTTTTATTCATCTTTATTCTGATGTTATCATCAGTGCTTTAATTTATTTGATATATTTTCATCATTTTGAACATTTTGTGTAGATGCACTCCCTAAAAAAAAAGTCATCCCAATCAACGTAAAATTCTAAAATCTTTCCATATAGAGGCATCTTGTAAAATTACACTACCGGTCAAAAGTTTAGGGTTTTTTTTTTTTTTGTTTTTTTTTTCCCAAAATTATTATTATTGAACATAGTAGACATGAAACAAAGCACAAATAGCTTTTCACTTTTTTTTTTTCCACAACAAACAAAACCCGTCACACATATATACATTTAGGTTCTATAAAAATATATAAATGATATTAGAATAAAAAAAAAAACTATATAAAAATTATATTATGTAAAACTCTCATATATTTTACTCTCATATATAAGGAAAGAAAAAGAAGAAAAAAAAAGAAAAAATATATATATATCGAGGAAAGGTTCTACTCTTCTAAAATGACTGAAGGGTTTATCTTCTTTATGTGATCTAAAACTGGTTGCCAGATGAGAAAAAACATATCAGTTCAGCCTCTTAACAGTATATCTTTTCTAAGGTCAGGTGGCGTATAAGTTCTTCCTTCAATTTCAGCAATATTAATCTTGTAGCTAAAAGTGTAGCAAAGGCAATCACATTTATCTTGCTTTTGTTAAAACATAAGGACTGTGGTGTGATCCCAAAAATTGAAATGATGGCATCAGGTTCTATATAGGAATGTAATGCATCAGAGAGAAATTTAAATATCAGCTGCCAGAAATCCTATAATTTTGAACAAGCCTAAAACATATGAGATAAAGTAGCTGGCTCAATATTACATCGGTCACAATTAGGCTCTATATTCGGTTTAAATTTGGCTAGTTTCACTTTGGACCAATGTAATCTATGTACTACTTTAAATTGTATAACTCTGTTTTAAACAAATTGAAGATGAGTGGATATTGTCTAAAACGGATTGCCACATATCTTCTGATAGTTCTGTCTCTAGTTCCACCTCCCATTTTCTTTTTAATTGTACTAAGAGTTCCAGATTGTGGAAATTAACTATAGAATATATTTTGCCAATAAGTCACTTTGAGTATGGGTTTAGCTCCATAATAGAATATAGCAGGGAGGAGGGAGGCAGTGATGGATAGTGGCTCATTGAGGAGGATACAAAACTTCGCAGCTGAAGGTATCTAAAGAAATGAGAATTTGGAATTTGAAACTTAACTTTTACTTCTTGAAATGAGGCAAATTGTCCATCAATAAACATATCGTTTAATGTCTTGAGACCTTATATAGACCAGGTATCAAAAGATTTGTCTATAGTAGAGGGGGTGAACATATGATTTCTTGCTATGGGGGCATAGGTTGATAATTCTTTAAGTGCAAAACTTCTTCTTAATTGTGCCCATATTTTAAGTGAGTGTTTGACAACTGGGTTTAAAGAATATTTAGATAAAGGTTCAGGTGTCGGAATATTTGAGTAAAGCAGAGCATCGAGAGAGGGTCAACGACTAAATGTGTTTTCTAAGGATAACCAATTAGGGCCGCTGTCATTTGATGAATTTGACCAGTATAACATTGCTCGAATATTGGCTGCCCAGTAATAACACTGAATGTTGGGTAATGACAACCCTCCGTGGTCTCGGTGTAAAGTTTTGGGTCGTTTTTTTTTGTTTGTTTTTTTTAAGAAAATTCAGTTCTTCAAGGTGGCATTTATTAAATGTAAAAAATGTTAAATACCTATTTATTAAATATTTATTTGTTACTTAGTGTATGTAGTTTTAAATGAAATTATTACTGCAGTCATTATTGCTTTAATTACTACTACCATTATTAATAATAATAATAATAATAATAATAATAATTAACATTAGAGTGATTTCTGAAGGATCGTGTGACTCTGAAGACTGGAGTAATGAAGCTGAAAATTCATCATTAAAACCCTGGAATAAATGATTAAAGTTATTTTATAGTGCAATAACATTTCACAATTTTACAATTTGTACTGTATTTTCCATTAAATAAACACAGCTTGGGTGAGCAGGAGCTTATTTTAAAACATTTAAAAATCAGACTGACCTCAAACTATTGACCGGTAGTTTATATATTCATATCACAATATATAATCGCAGTAAAAACAAATATTGTAATGTCATTTTTTCTAATATTGTGCAGCCTTAATTCATAATCCAGCAAATGTAGCGCCATAAAAGTCCTTAACATTTAATTTGTTTATTAAAACAGTATTAAAATAGTCGTCTCATTCACACACACCAATACACTACGGCCAGTAAAGTTAATTAAATTTAACTATAACACAGGACTTGTGGGGGAAACCGGAGCACCCAAGGGAAACCCACGTGAATACGGGAAGAACATGCAAACTCCACACAGAAATGCCAACTAATCCAGCCGAGACTCGAACCAGCAACCTTCCTGCTGTGAGATGACAGTGCTAACCACTGAGCTACCGTTTCGCCTACTTAACATTTTACTTACACTTAATATTTACATTAAAAAGTAATTTTCAAAAATTGACCACAAAGTCACGTTCAAAGAACTTTAATAAAATGTGTTGAATTCTATACTGGTGATATTTAAATGCAGTTTCAGAAATATTGATAACATGTGCACTATTTGTCATTGTTATAGATTAAAGTTTTTTTTATTTAATAATCTCTAAATTTTTTTCGTTCTGTTTTTGACAATAGAGTAAAATTGTTGAAATAAAACCATGAACAAATTCAATTTCAAATTTATTTTAAATTTAAAACAATTACATTTTATTTAAAACAAGTACCTGTGTTTGTTTTTAAGTAATTTCCAGTCTTTGAATTCATATGTTTGAAATTCAGGAATTTTAAGAAGCATGGGAACCCTGATATTTTAGAATCATTTATTTTTTTATTACTTTTTTTATTATTACTATTTATATTCATTCATTAATTTTCTTTTCGGCTTAGTCCCTTTATTAATCTGGGGTCGCCACAGTGGAATGAACCGCCAACTTATCCAGCATATGTTTTACGCAGCGGATGCCCTTCCAGTTGCAACTCATCACTGTGAAACACTCATACATTCTCAGTCACACACATACACTAAGGACAATTTAGCTTACCCAATTCACCTATACCTCATCTTTGGACTTGTGTGGGAAACCGGAGCACCCAAGGGAAACCCACGTGAATACGGGGAGAACATGCAAACTCCACACAGAAACGCCAACCGACCCAGCCGAGGCTCGAACCAGCGACCTTCTTGCTATGAGGCGAACGTGCTAGCATTTTTTTATTTGTATATAATTTCATATGTGATTTATTCCTGTGATGCAAAGCTGAAGTGTTTCAGCATAATTCTCTAGTCTTGAGTGTTTCATGATCCTTCAGAAGTCATTTTAATAAATCATTTATCGCATACCTCGTGTTTTTGGACTGTGGGGGAAACCGGAGCACTAGGAGGAAAGCCACGTGAACACGGAGAGAACATGCAAACTCCACACAGAAATGCCAAATGACCCAGCCGAGGCTCGAACTTATTACTTATATTTATTAAGGGCGTCACAGTGGTGCAATGGGTAGCACGACTGCCTCACAGCAAGAAGGTGGCTGGTTTGAGCCCCGGCTGGGTCAGTTGGCAGTTCTGTGTGGAGTTTGCATGTTCTCCCCGTGTTTGCGTGGGTTTCCTCCGGGTGCTCCGGTTTCCCCCACAGTCCAAAGACATGAATTAGATAAGCCAAATTGGAGTATGTGTGTGAATGCAAGAGTGTATGGGTGTTTCCTAGTGTTAGGTTGTGGCTGAAAGGGTATCCGCTGCGTAAAACATATGCTGTATAAGTTGGCGATTCATTGCGCTGTGGCGACTCCTGATTAATAAAGGGACAAACCCGAAATTCAAATAAATGAATTTGGTGGTTCACTCCACTGTGGCGACCCCTGATTAATAAAGAGACTTAAGCCGAAAAGAAAATGAACAAATGAATATTTATGAAGTATATATTATTTTTGAAATGAAACATACCATTTAAATCAGGGGTGTTCAAACTCGGTCCTAGAGGGCCAGTGTCCAGGAGAGTTTAGCTCCAACCTTAATCAAACACACCTGAACCAGCTAATCGAGCTCTTACTAGATATACTAGAAACTTCCTGGCAGGTGTGTTGAAGCAAGTTGGAGCTAAACTCAGCAGGACACTGGCCCTCCAAGACCAAGTTTGGACACCCCTGATTTAAATGTTTTAAAAACAAATAATATATTTATTAAACAAGGATGCATTCAATCGTTTCAATGGACTGTACATGTATTTATAATGCAAAATGCCATCTTTTATTTTAAAAATACTTTTCTTTTGAATATTACATGCATCAAAGAATCCTGAAATTTTTTTGAGGGTTTCTACTGAAATATAAGGCAGCAAAAACATTTCCAATATTAATAATTATAAGAATAAGAATTTAATAGCAATATTTAAAAACAATTAAACATTAAATCTGCGTCACGGTGGCTCAGTGGTTAGCACCGACATCTCACAGCAAGAAGGCAGCTGGTTCGAATCCCAGCTGGGCCAGTTGGCATTTCTGTGTGGAGTTTGCATGTTCTCCCTGTGTTGGTGTGGGTTTCCTCCGGGTGCTCTGGTTTCCACCACAGTACAAAGACATGCGCTATCCGCTTGTTAAATGTGATGTCACACGAAGGGGCTTCCGGGTCCAAGCGCTTTATGAAACTGAATGAGGAGACTCATCAAATGCTAATAATAAACGTTTACAAAGCAATGTAATACTTTCGAAAATCACGATCCCAATATATATGTCCGTGCCTAATATCTGATGGCCAGAAAGTGATTAATTTTTCATGAATTGTTAAAATTTTGGTATTTGTGATGCAGCAAGCCCAGTGATTGTTGTGTACACTATGACCTTCACTTTAATGTGTGATATGAATAAAATATCATAAACTAATATTTTGTCAATTCAAATGAGTGGCAGCTTGGACCCAGAAACAGTATTACATACGTCACCAACACGTCACCACTTAGCAAGCGGATAGGTGAATTGAATTAACTAAATTGGCTGTAGTGTATGAGTGTTTCCCAGTACTGGGTTGAAGGGCATCTGCTGTGTAAAACATATGCTGGATAAAGGCCGATTTATACTTCTGCGTCAAGCGCACGCGTATGCTACGGCGCAGCCTACGCGTGGACACATAGCCACCATCGGCAACGTTGACGTGAACCTCTCAAAAAATGTAATGCGTACACGTAGCGCAAGCTCTGTGATTGGTCGGCTTGGTAGCGCTGACGAGTGTGGGCAGAGGTGAGAGCCGCGCGCACAATGCAGCGAGTGTTTACAAGTGTGGAGTCCCGTGAAGGAGCTCAGGATGGAGACTGTTGTTTTGTGTTTACCTTATGATTAAAGTTGTTGCACGTCCGCCGGTTCCCGACTCAAAATTAGAGAATTTGAGCCACTTGTACATTAAGGAAGTGTTCAGAAAAACAAAACACCAGCGAAGAAACTCGACACAGAGAAACATAAACACCTACTGCCAGCTAGTGTTTCGGAAGCGTATTGCAGAAAAAACAGAAACATCGCGCAGAAGTATAAATGCACGACTACGCGCGAGGCATACGCCGTGGGATCACTTGACGCAGAAGTATAAACCAGGCTTAAGTTGGTGGTTCAATCCGCTGTGGTGACCCCTGATGAATAAAGGGACTAAGCCGAAGGAAAATGAATGAATGAATTTCAATTTTACTGTATTTTCAACCAAATAAATTCATCCTTGATAAGCAAACAAATTAAACATCATTTCAACCCCCAGTGTACAAAAAAAAGTTAAACATTTAATTCCTGAATGAAAAACCTTCAAAATTTGTCTGCGATATAGTTTTGAAAGCACTGTACTGTAGATATTCCGATATTCTTACTTGACTCTGATACGCTTCCAGAGCTTTGCTATAGCAGCCCACTTTACAGTACAGATCTCCCAACTGCTCCGACAGATCCAAAGCCTCATGGGAAAACTTTTGGGTCACTTCTGCTGCCGTCTGCTCCAGCTGACACCCTCTGATCGCTGCAAAACACACACCCTTCGTCAGGTCAGGTTCAGCTTTATTGTCATTCAGCTTAATGTGTGGACATACGGTGGAATCAAATGTCATGTCTTGCAGGACCACGGTGCTATATAAATAAACAATCAGAAATGAGCACAACACTGGATGCAAGAAGCTAATTTTAAACGCATGTATAACTAGCATACTAGCATAACCTAAGACATTTTGTGTATAAGAGGTATTTAAGGCTGAAAAAGTAAGTAGTGCAACATGATCTTTGGCACATTCACCAGTAAACCTTATTGAGTCCTTGTATGATGGAGTTTAAGAAAAGTGTCCGGCGCATACAGAGTAGGGGTGTAATGGATCAAGGTTAATCCGTATGCATCACAACCCATGATCTGGAACGCACGTGACCCACAGATCTTTTCTTTTTATACCAGTATACAGACATTCAAACTGCATGTATGAAAGCATTTTGGCTTTCCTGTAAAATATAAAGATGACGGAAGAAGTTATGAAGGCACCTAAATGCTTTCTTAGGTTATTAAAGGCACTTTCTGTCACTATTTCGTCATCTTAGAATTATAAGGTTCTATCTGACATTTTTGTCAAAATTGAGCTATTCACATATTCTTATTAAATGACAACTTATTTACATTATGGGGTGTTTTTTATAAGTTGTTTACATTTTAAGACTTCTTATTTAAAAAAAAAACTGTTTATCTACAAAGTTGAACCCTAGCTTGGCTCTAAGGTTCTTTCTGTGATCCAGTCAGCATTTTTAACACACGCATGAGGACCAATCTGGATTCTTCAGCTTTCTTTGTCATTTGACCAGACATGGACATTGACAGCGGAACAGAAAGACAAAATCAGAGTCGGCTAAAACCACACATAATTGAGATGTGTGTAAATGAGATGATATAAAAGCATTTTTTGACATTGAGATGAAATGGTCAATTTTACATTGTTAAAAAAGAAATTAATATAAAAAAATGTGTATATTAAATATGAAATAATTTTATTTGTGTATATAGTAAGTGAAAAATGTTTCAGTGTTTATTAAACTCATTTGCTCATTGTCTGTTTTATTTTAAAAGTCTTTAAATTTAATATTAAGCCATGAAGGGCAAATATTTAATTGAATTCATGGGGCATATAATTCAATAAATATAATTCATTCATTCATTTTCTTTGCGGTTTAGTCCCTTTATTAATCCGGGGTCGCCACCGTGGAATGAACTGCCAACTTATCCAGCACATGTTTTATGCAGCGTACGCCCTTCCAGCTGCAACCCATCTCTGGGAAACATCCATACAAACTCATTTACACTCAGACACTACGGACAATTAAGCCTACCCAATTCGCCTGTCCCGCATGTCTTTGGACTGTGGGGAAAACCGGAGCTCTCGGAGGAAACCCACGCGAACGCAGGGAGAACATGCAAACTCCACACAGAAACGCCAACTGACCCAGCCATGGCTTGAACCAGCAACCTTCTTGCTGTAAGGCGACAGCACTACCTACCTACTGCGTCGCCCAATATAATTCATATAAAGCATAACATTTTATAAATATTAACATATTAATTAGGTAAAATTGACATCTGTACTGGACAAAATATTAAGCACAGCCTTGTATGCTTCATTTGAACAAGAAAAAAATATCATCCTATTCTTATTGTACTTCTTGAAAAGTAATGCTTCAATGAATGATTTGCCAAATAGAAGCTTATAATTCCAAGTGGAAAATGACTTTTCAGAATTAGGAGGTTCTATCTGCATTTACCGTGTTTTTTTACTCCAATTTGCAAACGTAAGAGAATTTTGATCATTTACATTTAGGGTCTCTGTCATGTTAATGTATGAAAGAGAACTGTTACACACATATTGTTTGCTATATGGAATGCAAAAACTTTGAAGCTCGATATCTCAAAATAATTTAGAACGCAGATACAGTAGAACCTTATAATTCCAAGGTGACGATTAGTTTAGCCTGCATTAATGCATTCGGTGTAAAGATGCACAATTACTCCTTAAAAGATAAGGATCTCAATTCAAACACCCACGCAACCTAAATTATAAATGATGATGATCTGTTTATTAATCCTTCAGTTTTGACACTTTTCAGTTAGTTACAAACAATCTAAATAGCAGAGAAGTACTGGGAAATAGGGCTGCATGATTCTGGCTAAAATGAGAATCATAATTTTTCTGCTTAAAATAAAGATCACAATTTTCTCACGATTCTGTAGATGTACAATAAAGGTAAATATGAGAAGGCTATTTCTCAAACATATGGTAAAACAACAATAATAATATTATCTGTAGGTCTACTGTTGGTTAAAATGCTACATTTTGTATAGACTTGAAATGGTAGACTTGAACAGTCTTTAAATCTGTCCTGGTCATTAATGCACAGTAAAGTGACGACATCAGAATACAACTATTCATAATTCTGAAAAGTTGAATTATTATTTTTGAGACATATGCTTGCAATCTGTCATTGACAACATTATTAAACCATTTATTCACTGGTAAAATGAGAAATTTGTCATTATCAGATTGTCTCTTGCATTATATTGACTATATATATTATATATATTCAGCATTTTAAAGCCTATAGTAGCTAGTTATACTGACACTGTTTAACATTTAACAGTAATTTATTCTCATGCACAACACTTTGTGTTAGCTATGAAAGAAAAAACATATCAAATGCTTGTCGTAATCATAATGTAATCATACAATGCAATATGCTCATTTAAATCAGGGGTTCTCAACCTTTTTCACTTCGGTGCCCACTACATTCTCCAATCAAATTTCGAAGGCCCACCAGGTCTGACATGTTCTCTAAAATGTTTGTATGAAATGCTCATTTAAACCTTTATTTATTAACAAATATATATCATACATTTGTTGTGCCTTCTATTATTTATCTATATAATTTTATATATATTTAAAACGAAAAACATACACAGATTCAAAGACAACCACAGGCCAACAAGGAGACTGCAAAAGAGCAGCTTCTGCTATAAACTGGACTGACTGAATATCTACTATTAAATATCTACTATTCAAAAATATACAGACAAATGTAAAATACACTAAAACACCCAAAATCTGTTGAAACACGTCGATCAGATGGCGGTTGGGTTTGCAGCTGGATATTATTGGGAGATCTCTGACAGGAACAGTTTCGACAGAGCGCACCTGAAGCTTATATGCAAGTTTATTTTACAGTCTACGGCAGAAACACCATTGAGCCTCGCTAGATCCTCCTGTATGGGCACGCGTCCATTATAAAACACCCACAGGGCATTCATTTGGACAACTATGCGGATATATTAAATAGTTCATGCAAAAATATACAAAGAGAGACCTTTACTTTCACTTCAGACAGTTTGTAAATGAACAGATTTACGTGTACTAGTTGCAGACACGATCATAAGGTTGTTTTTGCGCCGAGTTTGAAGTAACCAATCAGAGAACAGAAGAATGCATTACTTTGATCATTTTAATATAGCATATTATTAATGAAGTTCCAAAATTTTAGTATAATATTGAGAGTTAATTTTTAGCTCGCGGTCTAACTGCAGGATTGCTGAGGCCAACAGGTTGAGAATCCCTGATTTAAATGATGTGCATGCTTTCGGTTTCACTTTCACTGCCGAGTGCAGCTCATGTCATGGCTGCCTTCACTTTAAGGAAAAAAACTAAACAAAACATACAGGCAGATCATATTTCCCGCGCGGCTCCCAAACAATCGCTCTGTGTAACAAACTGAACGTGATTCACAACTTTATTACCTGTTATTCACAGCCTATGAAAGTTCTGTTCACTAAAGTAAAGATCATTCACAGCGCGCATGTCCTCTGTAGTAAACACACAGCTCACAGTCAGTTGACGTGTGATTTCACGTCCGCAAAAACGTCATTACATGAAGACAGAAATGACATTTTTGGATAAATTATACTTTATAAATACAGATCTCGATCTTATTTCAATTAATCGTGCAGCCCTACTGGGATAATAGTTTATAATTCAGATGTTAACACTGGTGTTTGTGGTAAAGATTAAAATCATGGTTTAATGCATTGTTTATCCAATAGGTGGCAACTAACAACCATCAAAAAACCATGAAGTTTTATGAGTGAGCTATTGAATCATTAATTGGAAATGACATTAAAATATAAATATGATGTGTTGTACAAAATTATAATGTTAGATTTATACATTTAGCAACTGTAAAGATCAGTTTTTAACTGGTTATTTCTTGATTTTTATTAAAATTACAGGTTCTAAGTTATGTTTGTTAAAACCATAGTCCTCCATTTTTTGCTGGTGTGAAAAAAGCTCTGATCCGTGACTCAAACCCGAAGTGTGATCCGAGCCATGAGATGTGTGATCCGTTACACCACTATCACAGAGAGAAGAGTATTTCTATGGGTAGTTTGTCAAGCCCACTCACCTACATAAGGCAGGACTTTACAAACCACCTGTAGAAACACTCCTCTCTCTATTCAATTCAATTCAATTCATCTTTATTTGTATAGCGCTTATACAATGTAGATTGTGTCAAAGCATCTTCACATGGAAGTTTATAGTGAATTGAAACAGTGTCAGTTCAGTTTTCAGTGTTTAAGTTCAGTTTAGTTTAGCTCAGTTCAGTGTGGTTTAATAATCACTACTGAGAGTCCAAACACTGAGGAGCAATTCCATTCTATCAGACAGATTGTCAGCCAACACTGTTACTATAGTGCTTTGATTTAGCATTTTACAATTTCAAGCTCTCCATTAAGCTCAGACAGATCAGTGTTTAGCTTTAAGCTCTGCAGCTTTAAGAGATAAACCACTGTTAGATCTCCTGATCTGCTCAAATCTGTCAACTGATGTCGAGTGTCACTCACAGATTTCCTTAATCTCACCGTGTCTGAAATCTTTCTTGACGGCCTCGCGATCAGAAGGCTGCTGGGAGCCCAGACAGAAGGCTTTCTTCAGAGAACGCCGCGCCGCCGCAAAGTCACCAAGATGAAGCAAAATCTAGACACATACAATAATAAACACACATTAATGTAGGACACTGTAGGCACATGGCTCTCTTATTTTTTTATAAAGTTTTGTTTCGGCATATAATACAGTTTTATTGCATCAAAACAGTCTGAGTATATAGTCACTATGGTTGGGTGATGTTGACTAATTAAGCATCGTACGATGTCTAATGTGAAACATCGCGATGGACGATGGCATCGTCTTCATAGGGGGAGGTGAATGAATTATTTATGAATAATTAATTCATAACGAATTAATTATTTGTAGCCTACCATTTCAAATACCTGATCCGCATGGTCTTTGTTTTACCCATAACCAAATCATAAATAAATAAAGATAAGTTACACACAAATTACCACCTGTCAATCACTTTTCCTGCGGGACTGGCATGAATAGGCACAGTGATCTGCCATTATAATGGCATAGACAAACTTGGTTGGTAAAAAACAAGCACAACCAACAGTATCTGAGGGTTTCGCTAAAATTACTAAGTACAAGCGTGAAAGCGAAAAATTAAAGCAGTGTACTGACGCTGTGACACATTACCTGATAAATTCAAAAGACTGAAGAGTCGTAAGATAGATAAGATTAATTAAACATCACGTTTAACAGCTATAGTGAGATGCAATCTAGCGGTACATCCTTGATAAACTGTACGTACACTGTTTTCTGGAGCGCAGACGAGCGCATGACAGTGTGTGTGTGTGTGTGTGTATGTGTGTGTGTGTGTGTGTGTGGCTGTGCCTGTGCCTGTGTGTGTGGCTGTGGCTGTGTGTGTGTGTCTGTGTGTGTGTGTGTGTGTGTGTGTGTGTCTGTGTCTGTGTCTGTGTGGTCACGTGATGTGTGTTTTCAGCAGACGGAGGCCTGTTCAGAAATGCCAAGTGAAACGCCAGTGTGGACGTGGATCATTTTCGTTCTAAAATGCCCTTTTAAAACTAAGCTGTATTAGTGTAAACGGGGCCTGAGTGTGTACTTTTCACGAGCGGGTTTGCGAAGGGGGCGGAGTGGAGGATCGGCGATGCCGCCTTAGCATCGTGATGTCTATTGGCCATCGGCAATGGATGATGGCATCATCTATTGGTCCAACCCTAATAGTCACTATACTTTAAATACAGTAAAAGTACTTAGTGTTTTTTCATAAAGTATATACTTCACAGTAGTATACAGTTTTCTATAACAGCACCTTTTTATTTATTTTTTTCTGTACAACTGAGCCATAAATCTACACTTCAGCTGCACTTGAATAAACTAAACTCTACTGTAATATTTATATCTACATTTCCAAAGACCTTTTTCTAGAGAAGTAAGCTCGTACATAACTTACCAGATTATATAAAACAGATTTTAAGTGATTATTTTTGTCTTTTTTTATTGAGTAGTCTTTGATTTGAATGTCAAAAAAAGAAACAAGATTTTTGAAACTGTCGCCATCTAATGTTCAGATTTTTTGTGCAAGAATTGTATGTAAATTAGTGCATATTTCATTATATAATGCTCAGTTGTTTAATTAACATTTTATAAATTATAAGTAGGGCCAGACGGAATCTGCAGAATCTGCGGATTTCTGCTGAATTATTTTGGGAGTATCATAACGAAAACCTTAATATGTGAAATATGTGTAAATTTAATAACTGAAAAATTCAGATTTACACACATTTACTCAAGTAAATAAACAGAATTAATGATTGGCAAAAAATCTGCGGAATTCCTGCGGAATTCTGCGTGCCCAGATTCCGTGTGGGCCTTATTATAAGTAAATAAAATAAAGTATAATATATAATTCTATTTTTTGCTATTCTTAATGTAATTAGTCATTCATTCATTCATCTTCCTTTAGCTTTGTCTCTATTTCAGAGGTTGCCACAGTGGAATAAACCCCCAACTATTCCAGCATATGTTTTACGCATGCCCTTCCAGCCGCAATCCAGTACTAAGAAACATCCATACACACATTCACACACTCATACACTACGGCCAATTTAGTTTATCCAATTCACCTATAGCACATGTGTTTAGACTGTGGGGGAAACCGGAGTACTCGGAGGAAACCCTCACCAACACGGGGAGAACATGCAAATTCCACATAGAAATGCCAACTGGCCTAGCTGGGACACGAAGCAGCTACCTTCTTGCTGAGAGGCGTCAGTGCTAACCACTAAGCCACCGTGCCATCCTAAAGCTACAATGATTTTAGAAAAACAGTCAACTAAATACAATAATTTCATAATACAAAATCATACTTTTGCTGTAATCAAACAACTGTGGAAGTATGGTGATAACAGTTAGTTTATTTTTTTAAGTTACCTTTATTTATTTCACCTTTATTTAACTTTCATTTCATAGACTGGGTCAAACAAAGCTGCTTTATGTGGATGAACAAAAGTATTTTCAGCAATTCAATTTTTGAATAAGCCAATTTTTCAGCAATACTTCAGTATGTTAAGATATATTCACAATTACAGCTCAAAACTGACTTCGTTCAATTAAATCTATTCACCTCCAGTGTGAACAGGATAAGCAAATGTTGCCCAAGATGTTGATATTTTAAAGTGCTGAAACATACATGCCCATAACACTGCTTATTGGCTGCAAGTGTGATTAAAGTACATATGAAATCAAAACTAACCATATTGGTTTTATTAGCTCACATTGCTAGTTTTGTGCTGAACAATTCATCTGTGCATGTTATTAAGAAAAACAAATAGGTTGTCCTTGTAATCTTTAATTGAAATCTGAAAATGCAATTCCTGTTTGTTTTCAGTTTAATTCTCAGATTATATCTCTGAGGTATTGGGCGTGGCTAACATACTTAACCACGCCCCCCAGTTTTGACAACAAACTGAAAGGGTGAGGAGTAGGAGGTGTCTGTTAGGTTGTAATAACTCTCCCTAAACCCTTTTCCCAATCTTTCTGAATGAAATGCCTACTTTACTACGTCCAATCAACTTGCAGAAGAAAACACAAGCCACACCCACTGTTTTCTCATTTAATATTTTGTTTCCTTAGAAACTGTATCACAATAAACAAAACAAAAAAAAAAAACACTTGCAGGTTCCGGTTCATGCGGACTTTAAGTGTTTCGCATTTAAAGAGGCAGGAATGCTGATCAACACATGCTACTGTTTGGAGAGGTGGAGAGATTCTTACCTTGCCGATGCTATGGAAGCATTCGCTCTCACTGAATTTGTCCTTCATTTTACGAGCACATTCTTTCGACTGCTCGAAACAGCGCATGGCACGTGAATGCTGCCCGTTTCGGAAGTGAATGCTGCCCAGGTTGAAGTTGGCACGATACAGATCTTCTAAAAGGTTGTTCTTCCTGGCAGAAAATAGGTCAGATATAAGATTCAATGTTTAAAAAGACTGATACAGTTGAAGTCAGAATTATTAGCCCTCCCGAATTATTAACCCCCTCTATATATTTTTTTCCAATTTCTGTTTAACGGAAAGATTTTCTCAACACATTTCTAAACATATTAGTTTTAATAACTCATTTCTACAGTAATAACGAATTTATTTTATTTTTGCCATGATGACAGCCCATAATATTTGACTAGATATTTTTCAAGGCACTTCTATACAGCTTAAAGTGACATTTAAAGGCTTAACCAGGTTAAATCTTTGTATAATGATGGTTTGTTCTGTAGAACAGTGTACTGTATATTTGAGGTACATTTTTTGTTAACTTGGAACACTGTTGCGTTTCACACAAAGATGATGATGTTGATGAAAAAGTATGGGAAAAAAGAAAAGAGTACGGCTACGGGCTGTTTTTTCGAACACAATTCAATCCTTTTGCTTTCAATCAGTTCTCTCGTTTATAAAATGTTACTTTAAAGTAGGGCTGGGCGATTCATCAAAAAGTAATTGAAATCGATATTCAGAACCTATAATCCATCAAATTTTTCCAGGTACATTTTTTCAATTACTTTCCCTACCGTGTGTGGAGTCAAGTAACCCTGCTTTGTCAAGGATAATTTATACTTATTATATTATTCTGATATTATACTTTTGCCAAGCAGACGTGTACGGTTCGGCACAGCCTTCGCATACACACAGCTCTCAAAAAAAAAATAACAACATGTAGCACAAGCTTTGTGATTGGTCGGTTTGGTAGCGGTGACGAGGTTGGGTGGCGCAGAGAGCTACGCTTTAGCCAATGTGTTTTAATTTTAGTTGTTCAGCACTGATGTTCAATAAATAATCATAGATAGTAGATAGTGTGTGTTTACTAATTATTTTAAAATCAATGCACCCTTCATTTAAAAAACTCTCACTTGTAATATGTGAGCATATTTACTGTACATAACTTGCAAGTGAACTATGAAAGCAAAAACATAAAATAGGAAAAATAATCTTTTATTAATCGTAATCGAGTTGAAATGTTTAATTAATCGAGATTTAGATTTTAAGCCAAATCGCCCAGCCCTACTTTAAAGAATGTTGTAAATCGGTAGCCATTGACTTTCATAGTATGCTTTGCCCTACTATGGAAGTCAATGTTT
>CAIGQZ010034910.1:15285204-15314987 GCA_903798205.1 Danio tinwini
CCCCCCCCCCCCCCCCAACCATACACAAACATTTCAGGGGAAGACAAGTCAGCGGGAGGTATTATTTAGAAAATGGAAGTAAGATACATAAGGAAAAAACTCACTCTCACCCTGCTCTTAAATTAGGGCAGAGTGAGTTCAGGGATTAAAAAAAGCCCAGGCAGTCAAGCACATATTATGTTTTTCTCTTCTTTTTTATTCTTTTACAACCTGTTTTAACGCATTTTTATCTGTTTTTTTTTACACTTTTTTATTCTTGTTTATGTAAAGCACTTTGAATTGCCACTGTGTATGAAATGTGCTATATAAATAAACTTGCCTTGCTTTGCCTTGCCTTGCCTTACATACATCATGTAGTCATTATACTTCTCATAATGCATCCATCAAATATTAAAAGGACAATTATTAGGATTAACAAATTACTTTCTGCAAATCATGCATGACCTAAAAAACTCGAGACTTTCTGCCGCAATATTCCAGATACATATTGAATATTACTGTACTTTAGGATGTTAAAAAAGGGGAAATAATCTGGAGGAAAAAAAAACACAGTGAACTCTTTGGCCACAGATTTGCTTGTTATCCTAATGTCATATTAAAATACCAAACATAATATTTTTGTGACAGATAAAAATGAAGCACAAAGCCAAACACGCTTCTCAATCAGTTTTTACTTTATGTATATGGCCAAGAGCAAAGCCCCCATATACATTTCACTATATATGGATTACCATAGAGCAAACTTATGATTTAAAATGATTTGTTTTGCTTCTTTTGAATGGAAGCTCCTTGAACAGCAAGTGCAACTCATAATTTGAAAAGCATTAGGTTAAAAAGAACTAGGATATTAAGTCATTAAGTCAGTCTTTAACCTTCAAGGCGTTCATCTACGATGGCCAGACTCTTCTTGAATGCATCTTCAGCATGTTTCAAGCTGTTCGCTGATTGGTCTGAATCAAAGAGGAACAGGTATGTCCGTCCAATAGTGGCCAGAGCCCTCTGTTCCTCTGCTGCATCATGGACAGATCGAGCCAGATTCAGATGAAGCCTCTGGTGCTGTAAGACAAAAGCAGAATGTCAGAATGACAAACCAATCAGCGGCGTAAAATAACAAATTACAAATACACAAGTTGGGCGTGGCTAACATACTTAACCACGCCCCTCCAACTCTCAGTTTTGACAGCACTGAAAACAAACAGAAATGGAGAAATGGTTGTAATAACTCCCCCAAACCCTTTTGCCAAACGTTTTGAATGAAATGCCAACTTTACTACATCCAATCAGCTCGCAGTAGAAAAAAGCCACGCCCACTTTTTCTCATTTAATATTTTCGTTTCTCTAGGAACTGCGTCTCAATATGAAAAAAATTGGGTCGCAGCTTCCGGTTCATGTGGATTTTAAGTAGATTTTAAGTGCTGTATCAGTATTTTTACCGTACTATTTTCACTTAACCTGCAGTCACTACTTTTATTTTCTCGTCCACAGTGATTGGTTGAGTAGAATGATAAGATTCGCGATTCCCTTCCAATCAAATCATGCATAGAAAAATCGCATATGGCTGACCTCAAGAGACAGACACTTTATATATGCAGCAAACATGTACAGTGTGGATGATAAGATGAAAGATGACTACTGTATGATGACTGAAATCACCAAATGGCCTTAAACAATAAATAAATGCACTACAGAATTTCACGTTTTCACACACATGCACAAACTGCATGACACTTGCAGGTTGTTAGTCAGGGTTCAAAGTGCTCCCCATGTAAATGCATAAACCCATTTTCTGTTGGCTTGTTATAGGTGAATAATGCATATGCTAATGTAATGTGGGCAGGTGTGATTTTGCAAAGTAAAGGCACAAGATCCTGGATTAGTATCCATGTTGAAAATGTTATCCATATCTAATTCCTAACTGTAAATTCTTCCCAAAATCAGAGTTGGATAACAATAGTTGGATAACAATAATGTAAAAGCACATAACCCCAACTCTAAGCCTGACCTTAACATAAACTGTACACTCATACCTTAAATCTGATTGAAATCCAAAAGCATGTCCTACTTGGTAAAATCACACTGATATCACATTTTCTTATTTTTTTCCTTTTTTTTACATTTTAACGTCTATGAATGGCAAATAATTTACCTCACACTTTAACACCATTAAAAAGGAAGTGATGCAAGCAACATTAATATTTTGCAGTGTATAAAGTCGAATACTTTTCACAGCGTGACACTCACTACTCGAGTACTGCCTTTTGCTCATTTTGAGAACAAATACTTTCTCGCACTTTATTTTATGGCAAATAATGATACTTTACAGTAATTTTTCCACCACTAAAACTAATACATGCATGTATTTCCTGTAGCTTAACTAGTAGTTGCTAAAACAGGGTATATACTAGGGCTGTGCAAAAATATTGATACATCTAACTATCGCGATAATTTCTTTTACGATAGTGTATCGATAGTCCAACCTCAAGTATCGATTCAAGTTGTGCCAAATGACCTCCTCCTCCGCTCCTGTACATGTCCCTAACTCGCGATCAACAAAACACCAAGTAGTACTGTATCAGAGATAAGCAAGAGAGAGCATGGCATAAAACATAAAGGTGCCTCCAGCTTTTAAAGCTGACGTGTGGCTGCACTTTGGTTTTAACCATAGACTGTAAAAGATATGGACGTAGTATCCGTGACGTCACCCATAGGTTTATGAAGAACACAAAAGAAGCTACCAGTAGGCGTGGCCAACCGTCGCCATTTTGTTACTGTGTCATTGCACCAACCGAGGCATACCATACAAGGGCAAAGAGGCAGAGCATGAGCGAAGCTACAGACGCATGAGAAACACTTAATACTTTATTACCTGCGACTCGTTTATGTTCTGACCACATGTGCTTGGTTGTACACTATATCAATAAAGTATTTAGACTTTTAAAAACACTGTTTCATAAGCAACGTCACAAGCACAATGCTTAGTGGCTCAATGTATTACACATTGAGCCACTATAAGCATCGTTCTTATGACGTTTTTCAACAGGAGGAAAGTGCAAATTACTTTTAAACACTTCAGATATAGTCTGTGTTAGTAAATGCAGGGCTATTGATGAAATCCAGGCAGAATTGTATGACAATGCTTCAGATGACTGTTCTAGAGCCTACAGCTAATCAATCTGTCAGATTCTGGCATGCATTACAGCTCTAAAGAACATTATAAATGATAAATGATCTTAAATAAAACAAATACATTTATAGAGATGGTATAAGTATATCATTTCACTCACCTGGAAAACGGAGGCCATGTGAATAGTTTGTGAGCACAATTAAGTGCACACAGCATGCCAAATCATCTGATAATTGTAAGAAATAATTCCAAAAGGCAAATGACTGTGTAAAGCTACATAAAACAACACAAAAATATGATGAATACGCAGAGATCAGCGTCTAATCAGCTGAGGTGACGTGATGGCAACCAGCGAGAGCTAGCTGTCACTCAAGTGGTCACGCCCTTAATTATGCAAAAATAATATAACCTAATATAAAGAAAATGGATGAATTATAAAAAAAATTTACCCCCCTCACAGTTGTCATCAAGGGTAATATTAGCTATATGAACCAAAATCGTTCTTTGTACCAGGCTGTAAACACCTTTTTTTCTGCTGTAAAGTTGGCCATTTTAACAGTGGGCTCAATGGAAATTTGCTCTATTATGGAGCCAGGACTAGCGGAATTTCGATGAATTGCAGTTTCAGTTACTTCCGTATGGGCTTCCCAAGGGAGAGCGGGAGGTTGCCGCTTGGTTTTAACGCTATTAGGGTTGGGTCGATAGACAATGCCAATGGCCTATAGACATCATGATGCTGAGGCAACATCACCGATCCTCCGCACCGCCCGCGTTGCAAACCCGCTCGTGAAAAACACACACTCAGGCCCCGTTAACACTAATACAGCTTAGTTTTAAAATGGCATTTTAGAACGAAAATGATCCACATACAAACTGCTGTTTCACCAAGCATTTCTAAACAGCCCTCCGTCTGCTAAAAACACACATCACGTGACCACACACACACACACACACACTGTCATGCGCTCGTCTGAGCTCCAGAGAACAGTGTACGAACTGTATATTTTATACAGTCATTGGTATGGACAGTTTATCAAGGATGTACCGCTGGATCGCATCTCACTATAAGTTAGTTGTTAAACGTGATATTTAATTAATCTTGTCTCTATCTAACGACTCTTCGGTCTTTTGATTCTGTCAGGTAACGTATCACAGCATCAGTACACTGCTTCAGTCTTTCGCTTTCACGCTTGTACCAAGTAATTTTAGTGAAAACCTCAGATACTGTTGGTTGGTTCCTGTTGTTTGTGCACCTTTTTTACCAAGCAAGTGTGTGGACGCAATAACGGCACAGTTCACTCTGCCTAGGTTTTGTTCAATTCCCAGGGAAAGCAAGAACTGATGAAGTGTCTGCCAAATGCATAAATGCAAATGTAAACATAGACTTCCAAACCTTCAGAGCAGCTTCGATGTGTCCGAGTTCTGCATAGCACTCTCCAATCTTTCTGTTGGCCACAGCAGATCCAATCACATCGTGCAAAATCTCGGACAGCGCTAATTCCTGCCGATGCTCTTCGATAGCAGCTCGATAGTCACCTGGGGAAACACAAGTCCAATAACCTCATAATACTATCATTCATAATAATGCACATAATCATCAAGATGATCGTTCACAGAGCAACTCTTCTTTGGGTTTAGGTTGTGTCCAGACTAATGTTATCAAAGGAAAAGTTTGGAGGATGATGATTATGTGCAAAGATAAAAGTACACAAATACACTTCACTGAACATGTACACATAGACATCACCTATTTACTATATAACTGCAGGTTAATTATGTTTATATATAATAACTTTAACTGCTAAAAGCTATTAGTTACTAGTTAATTAGTTAAAGTTATTAGTAGGCCCACACGGAATCTGCGCGCACAGAATTCCGCAGATTTTCAGCCCATCATTAATTATGTTTATTTACTTACAGTTTACTATTTACTGTTAATCTAATTGGATTTGCATTTTAAACATTAAATAAAAGTTAAAAAGATATAATTTTTTTTATTTAGCATTTTAAGGTTTTAGTTATGATACTCCTAAAATAATTCCGCAGAAATCCGCAGATTTTTACCAAAATTCTCTGCAGAAATAGCAGAAAACGTCCGCAGATTCCGTCTGGCCCTAGTTATTAGTAACTAATAAAGTTATAGTAGCCAATAACCTTAACTTTTCGGAATGTGATAGCAATGCATAGCATATAATGAATTGGAGTCTGTATTTTCCCCAGAGAAAACACAGTCTTGTCACAGTTAGAAAAGGAGTTTAAACACAGATGGCATCTGCCGGGAAGAGGAGAAAGATAGTGGCGGCAGGCAGACGAGCAACTCAGCAGCAAAACATGTTTTGATATGATATCAAAAGCTAAGAATTTGCTTGGTTTGTATGAGACCAGTTGCAGTCAAAGAACTAATTTAATTTAATAAGTTTTAAATGTGGAGACTCTGAGAAGCAGGACGAGAAGTAATTCAAGATAAGACAGGTGCAGATAAAGAAAACATATAGGAATGCTTGGGCAGATTCTTGATCAACTGTCTCTTGCTGCTGGTCTTGCTGTAGCAATTATTTATTTTTTACTTAGAAACTTACACTCACCGACCACTTTATTAGGTAGACCTTACTAGTACCGGGTTGCTAGGATCCCCTTTTGCCTTCAGAACTGCCTTAATGCTTTGTGGCATAGATTCAAAAAGGTACTGGAAATATTCCTCAAAGATTTTGGTCCATATTGATATGACAGCATCACACAGTTGCTGCAGATTTGTCAGCTGCACATCAATGATGCGAATCTCCCGTTTCATCACATCCCAAAAGTGCTCTATTGGATTGAGATCTGGTGACTGTGGAGACCATTTGAGTATAATGAAATCATTGTCATATTCAAGAAACCAGTCTGAGCTGATCCGCGCTTTATGACTTGATTCGTTATCCTGCTGGAAGCAGCCATCAGAAGATGGGTACACTGTGGCAATAAAGGGATTGACATGGTCAGCAACAATACTCAGGTAGGCTTTGGCGTTGACACGATGCTCAATTGGTACTAATGGGCATAAAGTGTGCCAAGAAAATATCCCCCACACCATTACACCATCACCACCATCCTGAACCGTTGATACAAGGCAGGATGGATCCATGCTTTCATGTTGTTGATGCCAAATTCTAACCCTACCATCCGAATGTCACAGCAGAAATCGAGACTCTTCAGACCAGGCAACATTTTTCCAATCTTCTGTTTTTTGGTGAGCCTGTGTGAATTGTAGCCTCAGTTTCTTGTTCTTAACTGACAGGAGTGGCACCCGCTGTGGTCTTGTGCTGCTGTAGCCCATCCACCTCAAGGTTGGACGTGTTGTGCATTCAGAGATGCTCTTCTGCAGACCTCGGATGTAACGAATGGTTATTTGAGTTATTGATGCCTTTCTCCTCTGACTTCTGGCATGAGCAAGGCATTTGCACCCACAGAACTGCCGCTCACTGGATATTTTCTCTTTTTCTGACCATTCTTTGTAAACCCTAGAGGTGGTTGTGCGTGAAAATCCCAGTAGATCAGCAGTTTCTGAAATACTCAGACCAGCCCGTCTGACACCAACAACCATGCCACGTTTAAAGTCACTTAAATCACCTTTCTTCACCATTCTGATGCTCGGATTGAACTGAAGCAGATCGTCTTGGCCATGTCTACATGACTGAAAACATTGAGCTGCTGCCATGAGATGGGCTGATTAGAAATTTGCGTTGACAAGCAGTTGGAAAGGTGTACCTAATAAAGTGACCGGTGAGGGTATATAAATTTTCCAAGTCAATAGTTCAAGCAAAAGTGAAAATTCTGTCATCATTTATTTATTCTTTAATCATTATTTTTGTCACCTGTTTAAGTTTCTTTCTTCTGTTGAACACAGAGAAAGATATGCTGAATAATGAAAAAACAACTGCTGCTTTCCCCCAACATTCTTCAGAATCTTATTTTGTGTTTAACAGAAGAAAACAAATCATGCAAGTTTAGAAACATTTGAGTTTGTGTAAATGAGGAAATTTTCATTACTGGGCAAACTGTCCCTTTAAATGTACTAAGTGCTTCATTGTCCATTTTACCTGTTTTAGCGTAAACCTCCCCCAGTTGATTGCACAAACTGGCTTCTTCTTTCAGGTTATTGCTGCTTTGGGCTTTACTCTTGGCCTTCTGCAGTTCTGCAAATACAAGAAGAGATGAATGTAGCTTATGCGCTCATGCTAATAATAATAACTACTGTTTTTATATATTTTTGGAAAAACAGACTTGTTCACAAAAACGATTATTTTACTGAACTATAAATGTTTCAACATATAAATATTATATAACTATACATTTAATTGAGACACTTTAAAAATAAATTCACGAATGACAGTGAACTAAGTAATTATCATTTTACATCTTTATACTTTCACGCTTTCCTTCAGACAACTATATTTTGTCAATTTGTCAGCAAGTATTTAATCACTAAAAATACAAGCTTTAATTAAATCACTAATAATTTTATACATTTAATAAACTAATTTTATTTAATAAATAAATATTACGCTAATAAACATAATAAAATGTAAAGATATAACTTACTAATATTTTAAAATGCGTGCATAGATTACACATACGCATTTTGTAACGTTACATTTTTAATAACGTTTTAGTTTAACTAAATTATTGCGGATTAAATAAACATATAAACCCTATCGAAAATAAACTAAAATAAAAATCACATTAAATAAGTCCTTAAATTAAAAAATATATATTATATAAAGACAAAAAAGTCCAACTGGCATAACGCTATGAGCGTAAACAAACAAACAAAATGTCTGGATGTTGTGTTACATTAAAATTCATATTTTTCACCAGTATTTGCACAAATTCGGCAATAAAACACAGATATTAAACTGATCTTTAAAAAACAATAATAATAAATTATTGACGATTATATAAAATACAACTTACGTTTGATCTCTTTTGTGGACGTCATCCTGTCCACTTTCAGCAGGATAACTACAGCGGTTTACCACAAATTTACGCGCATCTAATGACTGACAAACACAACACCCGCGCGCACAGCTGTAGTGTTGTAGCAAACCTCCTTATTGATCTCTTCGCATCAGGTTTAAAAAGCTGATCAGTGCTTTTGATCGTCTTTTTTTCATGAGTTAATTCTTTCAAAGCGGCGCGCCAAAGTTCTTGCTGCGGAAACATTGGAAGACGCTGATTGGTCAGTGAAGGCTACGTCGTCAGTAGGCTCCCATAATGCTCTTTCTACAAGTGTCAACATCGAGAGGCCATGTTGAGAAGGACCCCCCTCCCCCATTTCTCAGAGAAATGTAAATGTTCGTTATAAATTTACATATGGCGGTGAATTACACGTTATAAGGTTAGAAATTTATTATAGCTTTTTTACCAGTATCCCCACAATGTTTATCCAATGTCTTTATTTTAATACAAAAATACATTTGTTTTGATAATAACAGGTGTTGCCATTATTAATTAAAGAAGCGGACGAACACATGAACGTGTTTTAATGACGCCGCTGACAAAAAGTAATGTTTTAGTTTAGTTTTGAGGAGATTTAGAAAATAACACAAACCCAATGCTGTTTTTCTGACAAGTTTATTTGAAAAAATGGTCGTAAAAATACAAAAAAACGAGTAAACCTTAAAAACGGTGTTTCATGGTGCAAGTATTAACCTAATTTTATTTCACAAATGTCAAAACTAAGTATGACTCTTAACTTTTTTACAGTCTATGCGCTGAATGATCAGTACCAGAGGATTATATTTATTGAAAAGCCGTGTGTGTGTGTGTGTGTGTGTGTGTGTGTGTGTGTGTGTGTGTGTGTGTGTGTGTGTTTTTGTGACATATCAGGACACAAATCTGTATAATGACATGTGTATGACACAGATAATACAAAAAGGAGGTGAAATATGAGGACATTGGTGACGTCCTTATTTCTCAAAAAGCTTATGAATCACAGAATGAGTTTTTTCAGAGAGTAAAGCTGCACACTGTCTCCTGTGATGGTTGGGTTTAGGGGTAGGGTGGGGTGAGGGCAATACAATATACGGTTTGAACAGTATAAAATGAATAGAAACCTATGTAATGTACCCACTTTTTTTACAAAAACAAACATGTGCGTGTGTGTAAGTATTCGCATTCATTACTCAGGTAGAAGTAGCCTATATGTAGTATGGATTAAAAAGACTTCTGTTGAAGTTGCAGTATCAACTCAAGATTTTTACACAAGTAAAATTGCTGGTTTCAAAACTACTTAAAGTATAAAAGTAATGTAGGAGAAAAAATGCCCTTAAGGACAATATAGCTTAGGCCGTGTGCTGCAAGGGCCTATTGTGCACTACTCCACCTTCTCAGAAAAAAAAAATAATTCTATAGGTTATAATGATATAATGTTATATTAAAATCTTAATGCAAACAAAAACGGGGAATTTGAAAAAAAAATCTGAAATCTATAAACAGAATCAAAATTCTGGCATTTTATTGAATACCCAGAGTAGAAACAAGCCGAAATGAAGTGAGGATCGAGGCTAATTTTAAACAGTAAGGAATAGAAAGTACATATAATTGTGTGAAAATGTAAGAAGTTTAAATAAATTGTTAGCTAAAAAAGTAATTATTGCAGTAAAACACCAATACCCAAAATATCTACCCAAAGGGTCACGAAACACCAAAACACATTTTTTGAGATGTTGACAGTCATATATGTGTCCCACGTTGCTAAAAACACTATTAGGACACATATATTCCACTAAAAAGTGAAAATTGGTTGTTTTTGAGTTATTTCATGCAAATTAGTTCTTCCGGTTTAAAAATAAATTTTGAAGCTGCGTCACGGCTTTGAGATCATTGTGTAAATTCCAGCGTGGAGATTGGCTGTCTGTACCGGCCAGTATAAAGTGACATCATTGAGTTTTTAGCATTAATTGATGAGAAAGGCTTGGTTCGAACCAATCATCGCTCTCTATTGTGATGCAACTTCATTGATATGCATGATATAGCTTCGAAGACTGTTCTTACCTGTTACAGTGTTCAGACAGCAGAGAGGCGCTACGTTGTGCTGCCAACCGTAATCAAAAGAATTGGAAGAAGAATTGTTAGAAGACATGGGTCATCAGTGTTGCGTTTATAAATATGCCGCAACGAAGGTTTTGTTTCCATTTCCCCTCGATGAGAGCACAGCTCACGTGGGGACCCACATGTGTGGATTACAGTGGTCTGCTAACACGCGACAAAAATATGTTTGTAAGGAACATTTTTTACCCGAGAGCTTTTTCGCATCTGGAAATTGTGAAATCAGGATTTGCCACTCGTCTTCTTTTAAAATAGGAGCGCGGTTCCAGTTGGTGTTGATTGTCCTGTCTCTACAGATTTGGTAAGCCTGTGATCAGTGTTCTTTGTTTATGTTTATTCAGATGGCAAAGTTACTTAGTATCGTCAGCAGTACTCTTTCAGTTTTTAAAGACATACCTTAGTCAAAATGATTTAGTTACTAAGTTTACAGTACATTGATATTACTACAATATTATGAACTGAAAGATCCACTGTAAATGCCGCTCTCCGGATGTAAACATCTTAAACCATTACTGTCGTGTAGGATTTTCACAGCATTTTGTGACAGGATAGTCTATACACACACACACACGACTGTTTGACGCTATTCTCTGCACCTACAGAGTCTCTGCATCTACCAAGAAATGAGTTTTTTTTCTCCCACTCGGCGTTCCAGAATGAAAGTGCCAAACTGCAGTTAAAGTAGACAAATTAAGAATTAAACACCTGACATTGCATGAAACTCTGGAGGAAATGTGGATAGCGTGGTGACGCAGTGACGTTAATCGAATTATGTGCTTTAACATGTAAAGCAGGATCATGAAGAAACATTGAAAAAGTAACTCATGTAAACACCTTAATCATATTATTGTCTTATTCAGATTAAGTGAAATCATTCGATTACTGATGTCCATGTAAACGTAGTCACTGTCTATCTCCCCTGCTTCTGTGTTTGTTGCCTCAGCGCATGCATGTAATATAACTCCCCTTTTCATGTAAACCCCTCTCTCTTTCGCCACTCAACTCTACCACCTAAACAAAGCTGGACTCACCCACTTTCCTGACTTTTTTTAAACTAGACGTGTGAAAACACCCTGCTGAGAAAAGGGGTGGGGGGGGGGGGGTTTATGGCCTTTTAAGTAGGAAAATTATCAACACATTTAAAAAAATAAATTTGCCAGTGTGAACTCGGATCATTTTCATTCTAAAACTCCATTTTAAAACTAAAACATATTAATGTAAATGGGACCCAAGTAAGGTAACAAAGTATTTGTACTTTGTTACTTGACATCTCTAATAAATAATGATGTAATGTAATAATGATGTTATGTAATAATGTGTAAATAATGATAGCACTGACTTTGAGCAGCTTGGAAATTTATTAAAGACTTTGAAAAGCCAAGCCATCACAATCACTCATAATACTGCATCTGCATCATCACCCATGTTGCATTGACCTTTGCAAAATTATTGCACATTTTAATTGAAAACCTGCATTTTTTTAAGTTCATTTATGCATAAGTGGGGGAAAAAAGCCTGTAAGTGTGCTTCCCAATAAAAAAGTGTGTAAAACAAAAACCACAGATTCAGATATGGTCGCATTAGCAATAAATATCTGCTATACAAACAGCTGTACAATTTGGGTTTATTATCACAATGTTTTCATTAAAGAAAAAGAAAAAATCTTATTAAGAGTCCAGCACAATGTGGTGGGCATAAGAAAGACACTGCTGGTGTGGGTCATAGTTCACATTTTGATTCAAAGTCACTTGCTAGTAAAAGCACGATTGATTCGGCTTGAAACTGTTGCATGCTTGACATTAATAGGTTCATGTGGCTGAAGAATCTTGTAGATTGATTAAAATTATTTTCAGGATGATCTTGGTTCTTCACTTCCAGATGGTGGATTCAGCTGATCCAGCAGCTCCAGAATGAGCGATACCCGCTGGATGAGCGGAACAGACTTTTCGGCCCGTAAGAGACGAGAATAGACGTTCTTGTAGATCTTTACCTGCTCCTCTTCTTTACCACTGCATAGGAAAACAATACATCACAAACAGAATGAGTGCATGTGATAATACACTATAAATGCAGTTTGTTTCTGTATGACTGAATCTGTAGCAGTAGTGTTGTTTTTAACCAAATAAAAACACTAAATAAAAAAAATGTTCACTGGAATGAAGGCTAAAAAAATTATATTTACAAATAGTATATTAAATGTTATTAATGTTTATATTATAATATTTATATTTAGGAATTTAGGATTGACAACTAATGGTTGAACTAGGTATTGCAGTCCAAATTCAAAACATTACAGCACTATGTGCGACTCACAGCGGCAAAGTGACACATCAACCACAGATACAGGGACACAAGAGCGTTTTAAAGATGCAAAGATTAGTCAATTTATCAGCAGATTGCTCGAATGTCAGCTCATAAACAAATACGCTGATCTTTGCGGTATTAAAATGCTCCAGTGTCCCTGTATCGGTGTTTACACTCAGTAAACAGCAGTAATTTCGGTAAACTGATGACCTTCACGGCTAAAGTCATTTCTGTTGAGCATGCGAACACAATGGCAAATCAGCGCTGTTTAAGAATATGCTCAACAGCACTCAAATGTTCACAGGAATTTTTTTAGATTTTAGTACCGAATTTCAGTATAGTGACAACACTATAGTGCAGTGTATAAGTGCACAGTGTGTCATTTTGGATGCAACTTTACATACAGCACCTTTAATTCTGATCATATGTGTAATACAGGGACGTTTTAGTATCTCTGACCTGAGTTTTCGTTTGCTTGCAGAGCTGAGTTTAATCACTTGCAGTAACAGAAAGGAGAAACTGGGCTCGAAGATGCCAATTAACTTCAGCACTTCTTCTGTGTTCAGCTCAGAAGAGGAACTCTCTGAACCCTCATGGACTTCTTCAGGTTTGACTTCAGCCATCGTTCTCTGTTAACATACAACACAAACGTGTTAAAATGGCCACTCACCAATTATTACAATAGTTATTATTATTGTCATTATTATTATTATTATTATTATTAAGAGTAATAATTATTTTAATAATATTGATAATATAATGAAAAATTGTATGTAATACTGTAATCTATAATTTAAGGTCCTTCCAACCTAGGGATTAACAAATAAGAAATAAATATAGTGATGATGATAAAAATACTAATATAATAATCTTAATATAAGACATTTTGATTTATGGAAATTATGATTATTGCTAAAATAATAATAATAATAACAAAATACTAATAAATATAATAATTTAAGACACTTTAATACACAGGACTTTAAATTAGATGATAATATAAGTAATAAGTTTCTAATAGTATTATAACACAAATAATACTATTGTAACACATACTAATTATAACACAACTTATGTATGTACTTTTTCTTGTTGCTCCATCAGCTCTTTATGAATGAGTCTGAACGCATGCCGTGTTTCACACATGATCTCCAGTGCTCCGGTCAGAGTCTTCAGTTTCACAGCACTGCTGTTCTGACCTGAAACGCACAAACACATCATATTACACCCTCCCCATGAGCTATGGAGCCAGATCAGTCTAAAAAATAATACATTTAACAAAATAAAAGTCAAACATTCACAGCACAATTCACATTCACAAAATCCTATTAGTAAAATTAAAAGACAATTTGTGAATTTACAAGTAAAAATCATAAATATTTCCCCAAACGAATTGGATTTGTGCATTTATGGATTGTGTTTAGAATTTCCGAACAGAATTAGCATATTTATGAATTGTGCCTTGAATTATGAATTGGATTTGCATATTTACAAAGTGCGTTTCGAATTTATGAGTTAAATTTTGTAAATATGAGTTGTGTAAGAATTTTATTTTGTAGATGTATTATTTTGAGACTGATCTTGCTCCATATGTGCCACCCTCAAGTCAAGTCATGTAGGTATCGCTGCAGCCTGGAGACCTCCAAGTGGGAGGGATTACACCGCAAGTAGGTTGGGTGACCTTCAAGTGTGAAGGACTTAAACCACAAGTAGGTTGGGTTTAGGTGGTATAGGTGGTGCAGATATTAATTAAACGCATCAGGTTACTGAGAGATAGGGTTTAGGGTTGGGTTTAGGTGTAGACGATGAAGAAACACACCAGGTTACTGTGAGGTTGGGGTAGGTGTAGACATTCAAAAAGCACAATATTGGACACTGTGTAATGTGTTACACATTAAATAAATAAAAACCCCAGGTTTGCACAGCCCACTTGGAGCTCGAAGGCCCACCCACTTGGAGCTGGCTCTGACCTCCGTTTATACCCTTCTCAGTCAAGTTGATCTTTACTGTCATTCCGCTACATGTGTGGCCATATAGTGGAAAGAAATGTCATGTCTCGCAGGACCCCGATGCTACATAAATAAACATAATTATAAATATTAAGACAACACTGGATGTAACAGCTAATTTTGAAATCTATACATAACTAACACACTGAAGTCGTATATACTATACATACAGCTGAGGGCAAAATTATTAGCCCTCCTGTGCAATATTTATTCTTTTTCAAATATTTCTCAAGTGATATTTAATGGAGCAAAGAAAGTTTCACTGTATTTTCACTAATATTTTTTCTTTTGGAGAAAGTCTTAAAATAAAAAAAAAACATTTTAAGGTCAATGCAACACTTGCACTTTAAGCTAATTACTAGTATATACTATAAAAATAAAGAAATTAGTTATTAAAACTTTTAAAAGAATGACAATTTAAAAGAAGGGCTAATAATTCTGACTTCAACTGTATACTGTAAATAGTTAACAATACACATAACAGACAGACTACACAAGTAATTGTGTATGTAAAACAGAAACAATATTGTGCAACATTTTGTGCAAAAGAGATATTTTAAGGCGTGGTCCACAGTGTATTTTAAAGGCTTGGTTGTGTTTATAAAATGCAGAGCAATATGTGCTCATGCTTCACTTCATGGTGTTTTCATGATATTCTTTCATATATCTTACTTTGATTATATACAGCTACTCAACTAACACGAATGTCATATTTCCTAGTTCCTCTAAAAGGCCCGCCCTCAAGAGGCTCTGATTGGTCAGCTAACATAATGTGCTGTGATTCACGAATTGGTCACCACATCACGCCCCTACAAGCACGCGCTTTAGCGCTGTGTAAACACTGTCAGTCAGAGTAGCTGTTAGCACTGTTAGATGCCTGAATCAGACAGAAAATTGAAGAGCACACAGTTGAGCCTCATGCCTGCTCTCTAAAATAAAATCTAACAAGTGTCTTTCACATATATTCGGAGTAAGCATGTGTAACTAATATAAAACGTTCTCATATCTTTTGTGAGTTTGGTTTTTGAGATGTAGAATGCATGAAAAGCGGCCGCATAAAGAGACACTGCAGCGCTGCTGAAGACTGTGGCTGTTTACAGTGGTTTGACTGATAAATATGAATTTGTAGCTAAATTGTTAGCTGTGCCAATCAGCATTTCCCGTTGTTTACATCCTTGTTTATGTCCTTGCTACAACATACCGTTAACGCTAGAAACGGTGACTGTAGTTGATCAATTTTAACAAATAAAAATACTAACAGGTTGTGGCTCACAATCCACAGCTTCGTTGGTTGTAGGAGTTTAAACCGAATAGAGCACTGAACTGGGAGAGATTCTGGAAGTTCTCCTTTGTCAAATGCTAGCTATATGTTTTTTTATAATTCTTTGGAACATAATTGAAATTAATTGGTAAGCACTTCTCTCTTTGTGTGTCCTTTGGAAGCCCAAATACAGAAACAGAAGAAGCTCTGTGGAAATAGCAGCGTTTGGACAGCATTTTAGCTTTCTCTGCAATAACATTACAGCACCTCTGGCCACGCCACTTCGCTGCGCGGGGTGTATGCACATAACCAGAAGCCCTTTTGATTTTACTGGCCTGGATGTAGTTTTTTTGTAGTCCCCAAATTCATTCGCTGTAGGCTTTGCTAAGCTAACTCTGTAAAAGCCAATGTCTCCCTTTGCATTGAACTTTGAGCATCTTACATTAAGAGATGTGTTTATGTTCACACAGCTACATTACACATCAACTAAAGTTTATAATATGACATCATAGTGGACCACTCCTAAAGGTTGAAAAATAAATAGTGCAACGTGATTGTGTGGTACATTCACAAGTAAACATTGTTTTTGTTTTTTTTATTGAGTCCTTATAAGATGAAGTTTAAGAAATTTGTTCAGTGCATATAGAGAGAAGAGTGTTTCTACAGGTGGTCAACCTCTCACTGCTTATATTGGTGTGGTGTGTGTTTCTTTCTCACCTGCCATGGTGAACTCAGCGAAGGCCACTCTCTCCAGAAGTGTGCGGAGCAGTTCACATGGAGCGTCGCTCAGATTCACAAAGAGACGCACAGCTTTACTGTAGTGCTGCTCTGCCAGAGCTTTGTGCTGCTTGCGAACACTCTCATCTCCAACCTGATGCAGAGAGAAAAGGAGCGGAAAAAAAACATGTAAGAACACATTAAAGGGGTCTGGAACTGAGAAATGAGTTTGATCTTTTAACACATTAGAGGTCTTAGTACTACATAAACATTCTCTGAGTGCCACTTAATGCTCTGATATACTTCAAATGAAGATCCTTGTTGTTCTTCATTTGAGTGCAAAAATAATTTTGAAAAGGCTGAGTGGTGGTATACAGATTTCAAACACTCCGACAGCCGCTCTAGGAGGCAGGGTTTTAAATGTGTTGTGTTGCTTGAGTACTGCTAATCACAACAACAATTGTGGCTGAGAGAAGAACAGTTTCGTAAATATGTGACAAACAGCCTTCTCCGAGAGAAGCACCACCGCGGCACAACACATTGCTTTATATTTACCATGGACAGCCACACATTTTAGAACTTTAGTGCTTTTGAACTGGTGTGTAAAACCCTCAGAGTCTTTCAGCGAGTGATATTGCAGGTGTAGATACATCTGTACCAGCTCTGCTACTCGACCCTCCTGTGTATTTGTGTTGCTATCTTTGTGTTGTTGTGTTGTGCCCCCCCCCCCATTTTTTTGCAAAATGTTGCTTGAGTTTAATTGTATTATCTTTTCTTTTTTTTATAATTCAGTTTTTATTTCCAAAAATGAAAATATACAATTTTTACAATTAGTTAGAAAAATACTTTTAACAAATATTACCCCATATATATCCCCCATCCCCCCCCACCCCATTATAAGCACATCAGGAAACACAGAATAACTGTAGTTTAGACCAAGCCATTAGATAAATTACATTTAAATTGACATTCGTAATATCAGATGAGGGTTAAGTGTCCAAGATTTCTTTGACGTCGCATATATAGATTTTCCATACTGTAAGAATGTCCAGTTTAGCATGGTTGATCCGTGCTGATGACAGTTCCAGATAAAGTATTTCCAATAGTGAATGTAACCAGTGCTTAACTGAGAGATCATGAGGAGGTTTCCACCTCTGTACCAACATTTTCTTTGTTGCAGTTGAAGCAGCTAACCAAAATTTACAGACCTTTGCATTTAAAGGAAATTGAGAGTTATCATTCAATAATAACAACACAGGATCCTTGGGAAAACAAATTTTTGTAACTTTAAATAAAATGTCTAGCACCGAATCCCAAAGTTTTTGTACCTCCGGACATTTCCACATCATATGTAAAAAGGATTGTATTATCTTTTCATTTCCATTTAACAAAACTGTAATGGTGGGTTCTCTGCTGAAACGACAGTCAGTTGTAGGGGTGGGTCTGGGCAAATAACACAACCTGGCTGATTTGGGCAGTGTGGGCTAGTGTAACCTGGTTTACCACAGTTATAGCAAACTTTATCAGTGCTGGATGGTGTCTGATGTGTGTCTTATGATGTTTCAATCTTAGGTGGTAAGGGCTTTGGGTAGGTGGTCCGTATAATCTGGGTTTGGCTATGAGAGTACGAACTTTCCCCCGACTCCTCACTTACCTCTTGTTGCTCGAAGGCTGCCAGCATATCTAAAAGTCCCTGAGAATCCCTACAGTTAATTTTCTTTCAAATAAATGCTTTGATAAATAAATTCTGAGCGCAATGCATCCCTGTTGTCACAAAATAGTATTTATGGATATCATAGATATGTTTATATACAAGTTAAGTCAGAAATATTAGCCCCTTTTTTAATTATTTTTTCTTTTTTAAATATTACCCAAATGATGTTTAACAGAACAAGGAAATTTTCAAGGTATGTCTGATCATATTTTTTCTTTCTGAAAAAGTCTTATTTGTTTTATTTCCGCTAGAATAAAAGCAGTTTTAAATTTTTTAAGAACCATTTTAAGGTCAAAATTATTAGCCACTTTAGGCAAATTTTTTTCTCTCGATAGTCTACAGAACAAACCATCGTTTTACAATAACTTGCCTAATTACCCTAATTTTTTTTCTCTCTGTTAAACAGAAACTGGGGAAAAAAATAAACAGGGGGGCTAATAATTCTGACTTCAACTGTACATATCTATATATAAATATATATCTCGGAAATGCTATATTGCTAGACCGCCCGCTCCTGTTCAAATTACACCAGAGTTACTGACTGCTACCGCGTTTCATTCAGAAATTTATTCTCGTGCTGCAAGTAATTTGGTAGGGTCCCGTATTTGGTAGGGTCCCTCTAATCGAAAGTTATAAAACAATCGCAAAAACGAGCACACTTCCACATTGTAGAATAAGGTCAATAGGCTGTCCTGTCAAACATTTGATAAAACAGACTGGTCACGACCCCTTTAATTGTTGATGATAAGTACGTAGACATTCCTCTACACACATATGCTGATGTACCTGGTTGCGGTAGCAGCTGTGGTACATTGAAGCCAGTCTATGGTGGATTGTGGCTGCTCTGTACTGGTAGAGCGGCTGGCGAGCAGATTCAGTCTGCAGGTCACAGTATCTCAGAGACTTCATCATGGTCTCGGTCACTTCCCTCTCGATCTGAAACATGTTACATGCATGTGGATCTGCTCATTTCAGTAGTGTGTACAGACACGTGTGGTGTGTGTTTATTTGTGTGGTACCTGCTCCTGTGCTTTGCGGGACAGTGGAGCGTAATCCTGCAGGAGTGTGGCCAGTGTGAAATAAGTTGTGGACAGTTCCCAGTTGACCGAGTCCCAGACGGCGGAGTGACTCTCTCTGCAGCCCAGAGCCTTCAGCGCTTTCTGATAGTAATCTATGGCCTGGTGATGTTTAGTGATGATTATTACATTTTCATGAATTAATTTAGCAGACAGTTGTACCCAAGAGACTTACAAATGAGAAATCATTATTAATATAATAATAATAATAATAATAAATAAATAATAACAATTAATATATTGTATTATATTTCAATTATATATAATTTTAATAGTAGCAGTAGTGGTATTAATTATCTTAATATAAAAATTCAGGATGATTCAAAAAGAATACCACAACTTTCGGGTCATATTGAACATCTTTAAACTTGTTTTCTACTGAAAAAACTAAGTACTCTACACATTGATTAATTACCCAGGGTTCCATCATGTTTCTTTGATTAAATACAGATTTTCAAAGTTGTGGTATTCTTTTTTTAATCATCCTGTATTATATAAAAGATACATACACAAAATTCAGTCATTCATTTTCTTTTCGGCTTATCTGGGGTCGCCACAGTGGAATGAACCGCCAACTTATCCTGCATATTTTTTACGCAGATGCCCTTCCAGCTGTAACCTATCAATGGGAAACACCCATACACACTTATTTACACACACTATAGACAATTTACAGTAGCTTACCCAATTCACCTAAAGTGCATGTCTTTGGACTTGTGGGTAAAACCGGAGCACACGGAGGAAACCCACACCAACACGGGGAGAACATTCAAACTTCACACAGAAATGCCAACTGACCCTGCCGAGGCTCGAACCAGCGAGCTTCTTGCTGTGAGGCGTTCATGCTACTCACTGCGCCATCATGACGCCCCATACACAAAATATTAAATAATAAATTAATAATATGAATAAAAATATAAATTGTTGTTGTGGTTGGTTGTGGCTGGAAGGGCATCCGCTGTGTAAAACATATGCTGGATAAGTTGGCGGTTCATTACGCTGTGGCGACCCCTGATTAATAAAGGGACTAAGCCAAAAAAGAAAATAAATGAATGCTGTGGTTGTTATTATTATTATTATTTTTATGAATAATAATAAATTCCACATCCACTTTTTATTATTCTAAAAGATACAGTCATTTTTATTAGAAGATAGAAGTCTTTCAATATGTTATTAATCATATTAATTTATATAATACTATTAGGGCTCAATTATTATATAAAATATGTAGCTGAACTGACACTGTTTCAATTCACTATATTCTTCTATGTGAAGCTGCTTTGACACAATCTACATTGTATAAGTGCTATACAAATAAAGATGAATTGAATTGAATAGTACATAATGAATAGTCCCAATATAAAAATTTTTTATAGGAGCTTTTATCCAAGAGAAATGCAAATATTATATAGTGTTAATAATTTGAAGATAAGTATCTTAATACAAGACAATCTTAATGCTAGACTTTTTGATCATGTACGCAATGATTTTTTTTATTAAATATTGAATAAATCACAATCTTTGCAGATTGTTTATATTTATATTAGTGCTGGGCAAAGATTAATGGCATCCAAAATAAAAGTTTGTTTTGACATAATATATTTGTGTGTATTATTTATATTTGCTATGTATATGTGATACACACACATACATAAAACGATTCAAAACTATTTTGTTACATAGATATTTAAATATATATATATAATTTCTATCACATATTGTACATGTTTGTTGGGCATCACAGTGGGGCAGTGGGTAGCACGATCACCTCACAGCTAGAAGGTCGCTGTTGTTTCTGTGTTCGCGTGGGTTTCCTCCGGGTGCTGTGGTTTCCCCCACAGTCCAAAGACATGTGCTATAGGTGAAATGGTTAAGCTAAATAGGCCGTAGTGTATGTCTGTGAATGAATGTGTATGGATGTTTCCCAGTGACGGGTTGCAGCTGGAAGGGCATCCGCTGTGTAAAACATATGCTGGATAAGTTGGCGGTTCATTCCTCTGTGGCGACCTCTGATGAATAAAGGGACTAAGCCGAAAATAAAATGAATGAATAAATGTAAGTTTTATATATAAATATTAATCAATGTTTTCTCAAACATATGCATGCATGTGTGTATTTATACTTACAGTTAAAGTCAGAACTATTAGCCCCCCTTTAATTTTTTTTCTTTTTTAAATATGTCCTAAATTATGTTTAACAGAGCAAGGACATTTTCACAGTATGTCTGATAATATTTTTTTTCTGAAAAAGTCTTATTTGTTTTATTTCGGCTAGAATAAAAGCAGTTTTAATTTTTTTAAAAACCATTTTAAGGTCAAAATTATTAGCCCCTTTAAGCTATATATTTTTTCGATAGTCTACAGAACAAACCACTGTTATACAATAACTTGTCTAATTACCATAACCTGCCTAGTTAACCTGATTAACTTAGTTAAGCCTTTAAATGTCACTTTAAGCTGTATAGAAGTGTCTTGAAAAATATCTAGTCAAATATTATGTACTGTCATCATGGCAAAGATAAAATAAATCAGTTATTAGAAATGAGTTATTAAAACTATTATGTTTAAAAATGTCTTGAAAAAATTGGAGAAAAAAATAAACGGGGGCTAATAATTCAGGAGAGCTAATAACTCTGACTTCAACTGTACATAATAAATACACAGTATTCAATTCAAGTTTATTTGTTTAGCGCTTCACAATAATTATTGTTTTAAAGCAGCTTTACAAATGTGCACATTATTGCATTACAATCAAATTCGGAAAAATTAAGGTTATTGGCTGCAATAACTTTATTAGCCATTAATAACATTAACTAATTAACTAGTAACTAATTATTAACTAATAACTTTGAACAGTTAAAGTTATTATATATAAACATAGTTAACATGCAGTTATATAGTATATAGGTGATGTCTATGTGTATATATTATATGTGTGTACACACTACACACATATGCGATGCAATTAATGGTGATTAATCTTTGCCCAGCACAGGGGCGTCGCTAGACCCAATTTACTAGAGCTTGTACCCCAGTAAAAAAAAAAAAATCGCCAGTGCTCCAGTAAATGCTTTAAGATATGATTTACTTTATATGCAAGTGTATTTACTAAGAGTGGAAATCCCGGAAGACGTTATTCTCTATGTGCAACCAGTAAAAGCAATGTAGCTTAATCAAAAAGCAAGCTGGTAAGAAAGAAAGAGAAATTGACCTTGTTGTAGTAGAGAGTCTCTTCAGGTGAAAACTCTCCACGGCTCTGCTCTGAAGTGATGACACAGTGAGCCTGAGCACAGATGCGCATGAGTCGGCCGATGTTACACAGCAGCAGGGCCGTGTTCACAGAGTCTGAAATAGCATTAAAATACTGCATGCCCTTCTCAAAACACGAGAAACTCTTCTTCCACAGCTCCTGCTCGGCTACACACACACTCTTGCGCACTGGAGGAAGAGAAAGATGCACTTTACAAACATGTTTTTAGACAGAGCATTGTTTGTTTTTTTAAGGGTGTGTTCCCATTTGTAGCTTGGGTTCTACTGGTCTGGACCAGAAAATAAAATAATACTTTTAGGTCTGGTTTGCTTAGCGTTCATGCAGTCTTTTTTACAACCTAACACTGAAAATGCAAAACAAGCAAAAGGTGTTATGACGTACACTTTGCAACACAACAATGCAGTGTGCTGGGCTGTTGTGAATACACTGGTGATATTATTTTGATCAGTTTAAAACAAAGAGCTTACATTTGTACAGGAGTGAAAGCAGCATCAGGAATTCACTCATAAATAAAAAGTTTATGCTTCTGATGCACGTTTTGAGCTCCAAATCGTGACTGACCAAAAAAATCTAATTTGCTTGAGCACTTATTTTTATGGTCACATCTGACAGGTGTCCTGTTTTTGATTCATTTTGATGTCTTTGTTCTGCATTGCATTCATATTTCAGCCAAAATGCACTTAAGGGCGTATTTACACTATGCTATCCGAACCGTGCCCAGGCCCGTTTCCCGGATCGTTTGAGTAGTGTGAGTGCTCTGAATTGGGCTCAGGCACGGTTTAGTTGGCCGGCCCAGAGCACGGTTCACTTGAGCTGTGGCGCGGTACGCTTGTAGTCTGAGTGCAAAGCGCGCCTGAGCCCGAAACTGAAGAAGAGACGTGACTTTTAAGGGACTGTTTCATATGGATTTATTAATAATTTTTACTGTTAAATGAACACAAACTGTCGTAGATTATTAAAGACAAAAACCCCTCACTGCACGACAGCGGCAGCTTCAGCAAACCTCCTAATTCCTGCAGCACAAGGACTTTATGATTGTTTATGGGTGTCAAAAGTGGCTGATCTGTTCAGTGAAATATTTGACTGCGTGTCACCGCATATCAAACGAATAAACGATATAAAGAAATCTCCACTGTGCTGAGAGAGAGCGCTTCTCTCCTTAAACTGAACAGCGCATCATCGATGACGTAAGCGCGTGCTCAGGCCGAATGCAATGTGAGTGCGGGCCGTCGGGGGAGACGGGAGGAGGGACAAGCGTTCTTCGGCCTGGTTCAAGGCAACTGTACATAGTGTGAGTACGCCCTAAGTTAGATTGAAAATGGGCCATGACACATCTATTAGGTGTTTTCAATCTACTTGTTTGGAGCACACCAGGCTTTGAATGACAGTGTACACACACACACGCACGCACCAGGTAACCCTCACCTCCTTCTTTCTCTGCCTGCATGGCCGCAGCCTGGTTCATGTAGAAAACGCCCATCTCATTTCGGATGTTCCCGAGACGTTTCAGCACCTGACCCAGCTGCTCCTGTGCCTGGTCTTTCAGGACCCCTGACGTCAAAAGATCATGAGCGGCTTCATAACACTTGCAGCTGACGATAAGCTGGTACTCGGGGTCCAGGGCCAGATCAGTGGCCATGCTGAAGGCTGAGAGACAAAACATAGAAACTGCTACTTAGGTAAAATCAAATTTTGAATGCTATACTACAAGCCAAAATAATATAGCAGTTATTTTTTTCAGATATTCATTCATTCATTTATTTATTTATTTTCTTTACGGCTTAGTCCCTTTATTAATCTGTCTTTCGGATGAGACGTTAAACGGAGGTCCTGACTTTCTGTGGTCATTAAAAATCCCTTGGCACTTCTTGTAAAGAGTAGGGGTGTAACTCCGGTGTCCTGGCTAAATTTCCACCATCGGCCCTTAACCATCCTGGCCTCCCAAATATCCCTATCCACGGAATTGGCTCTATCACTGTCTCTAAGCTCCAGCTATAGCTGGTGTGTGGTGAGCGCACTGGCGCTGTTGTCCTGTGGCTGATGTCGCATCATCCAAGTGGATGCGGCACATTAGTGGTGGTGTGGAGAGACCCCGCTCATGATTGTGAATCGCTTTGGGTGTATGGCCATACACAATAAATGCGCTATATAAATACACATGACTTACTTACTATCTAGGGTCGCCACAGTGGAATGAACCACCAACTTATTAAGCATATGTTTTACACAGCGGATAACCTTCCAGCTGCAACCCATCACTGAGATACATCCATACACACTCATTCACACACACACACTACGGACAATTTAGCTTACCCAATTCACCTATACAATATGTCTTTGGACTTGTGGGGGAAACTGGAGCACCCGAAGGAAACCCATGCAAACACGGGCATAACATGCAAACTGCACACAGAAACGCCAACTGACACAGCCGAGGCTCGAACCAGTGACCTTCTTGCTGTAAGGCAATCGTGCTACTCACTGGGCCACCATGATACCTCTTTGTCAGATATTGTGACTATATGAATGCACCATAATTGAACGAAAATGGCATAGTAAGTTTTGTGTCTGCAGGCAGAAAAAATTATTTACCCTCCTGTGAATTTTTTATTATTTAATTATAAGTAATGTTTAACCGAGCAGGGACATTTTTCACAGTATTTTCTATTATATTTTTCTCAGGGAGAAAGTCTAGTTTCTTTTAGCTTGGCTGGTATAAATAATTTAAAAGGTCAATATAAGTGGCCCCCTTGAGAAATATATTTTTTATTATTATTGGCTACAAAACAAACCATTGTCATGCAATGACTTGCTTAATGAACCTAGTTAAGCCATTAAATTGCAATTCAATCTGAATACTAGAATCTTTTAAAATAACTAGTAAAATGTGTACTATCATCAAGGCGGAGACTATATATATATATATATATATATATATATATATATATATATATATTAATGCAGGATAAATCTGACGACTCTTATTATATCAAAACAAATTGGGAATTAGAGTTAAACACTATAATAGAGGATAAAACGTCAGAACAAATATGCACAAATTGTCATAGGGGTATAAGCAGTCAAATATAGAAGGAGTTTGACTGGAAGATGAAGATGAGGTTTTTTAGAGTTCCATTAGTGGTCACCAAATTTGATAGTTCTATACAATTATCACAATGCTGGAGAGATTGTGGAGAAGTGGGGGACTATGTTCACATATTTTGGGAGTGTCCCAAGATACAAGTGTATTGGCAGGAGGGTAAAACAGAGATTAATAAAGTTTTAGCATATGACATACCAATGCCCTCAGTATTTTTTTTTTTTGCTTGATGGCTTCCCCCCGATCAGTTCAGTAAGGCTCACCTATTTACACTACTACATATATTATTAATAACAGCTAGGAAGATAATTACAGTGAACTGGATGAAGACCCGCCGACCTACTTTGACAAAATGGACACAGAGGCTGAAAAAAATATATGTATTTCAGAAAGTGACTGCAGATTTGCAGATGAAATCAGACCTTTTCCAACAGACCTGGGCATTAATCGAAACATACTTACTTGATCTTTGGCTGCCAGGGGCTTTGTCTTTGTCGTAGTTATTGCCTTTATATTGAAGTTTATTTATTTAATAATTTATTTATCAATCTACCCCCCCCATTTTTAAGCTGTCACTACTGTTTATCTATTATTATAATTTTCTATCTATTTGTTTATTTTTTGTGATTGTAAACATTCTAAGTAAATGTTATTTGTATACTATGTTTACAAAAACACAGTAAAAAAAAATAAAAATGTGTTGAAAAAGTCACAGGAGATCTTATCCCCAGCACTCACATTACACTGCATATTATATAAAATATTACATATTTTAAAAATATGTTGTTTTTGGTCCTACAGGCAATTGCCATGACATGATTTTTGAATACAGACCTTGGCAGGAGCTCTCGCGGTGCAGGCAGTGGAGGATCTCCTGGTCATCTTTGGTCTGATAGCTGTACTCCTCCAGATATGCAGCTCTGTTTGAGGCATTCTGGGCCAACATGAGCTGAACATCTCCACACAGAGAAAGACACTGGCAGTGGAACAGAAGCACCTGTGCGTGGAGACCACCACTAATGGAGCAGTATGCATCTACAGAGGAACAAAGCATATACAAATCAGGTTTGAATGGTTTAGCTTTTAACAATCTGCTTCTTTTACACTCACTTTTGAAGATATAATTTAAAAGGAGTCATATTTCACCTTTCTTACAAGCCTCAGGTGTCTTATGTGAAATATCTGCTCAAAAATACCTCATGAATTATTTAAAATATCATCCTTTTTGTGTGTCTCTTTAAATGCAAATTAGCTGCTGCTCCATTTTCATAACAGGGTGCAACATTTACAGTCTGTGCCGCAATTACTCCAGCACAGGTTTGCCAAGTCCACAGCTTGGCCATTTAATTGGGAGCCTGTTTTGTTTTATGCGGATACATTTTTCATGAATTATATTTATATGGTTGCACTAAAAATACTTTACATCACATTTCTTTTCCACCAGTGATAAAAAAACTGCGTTAGGATGGTGAAACTGAGTAAGTGCAATAGTCTACAGCAGTCTTTCTCAACAACGTTCCTAGAGGACCACTAACACTGCATGTTTTGGATGTCCCCTTTGTCTGTCACACCTATTATAGGTATTTCCGTCTTTGCTAATGAGCTGGTGATCTGAATGAGGTGTGTTTAGTTAAAGAGGCCTGGAAAATGTGCAAAGCTGGTGGTCCTCCAAGAACGTAGTTGAGAAACACTGGTTTACAGGGTGCAGGGGATCTGGAGGAAAGACTGTGTATCGCTATTTTTGTTTCCCTGGTAACATACTGGCAGGACTCTCTAGGATTACTGCTAAATAATTACTGCAAAGTGTATGCATTTTATAGAAGTCAGTCAACTTTTACTTTAATTAATCCCTTGAACATATATAACACCATACCAGCTTTGCTGTCAATTTTAAAATAACCTTTATAATCACTAATACACAATTATTTTCAAAGAAAAGACCATTTGTAAATCCATACAGTGATGTAAAATATGTATTTTATGAATGGGGATGGCATATTTTGAGATTTAATATTATTGGGCTAGATTTTTGACTGGCCATTGGGCTAGTTTTGTAGCGAAAACCTGGCCAACCTGATCCAGCATAGTTTACACTCCTTATGTATGTTTTTCTAAGCACACACAGTAACCAAGTGCACTAAAAGACAGATCATAAATTGTTAAATACACACAAGGTTATGTCAAAAGCACACCAAAAACACAATTTCACATTATGCTGATGATGTTTGTGAACGTAAACAGATGCAGAAGAAATCACATGTGTATGCAGCAACAGCATGCTACTAGTACAACTCAACAAGCCCTTGACCTCTTAAACAGGAATGATTTCAATTTGGGATAATGTCAAATGTACATTCTCAAAGAAAACTCAGGACTACAATCGAGAAACTGCATTCATTGATTCACTGCATGCATATCTGTTATGTTAATGTACAAAATAAACCTGATTTATTGTCCCCAAACCGGGATTGAAGCATCTTCTTTTATAACTGTACTGACACGCGGCTGTGTTGATAAAGTAAAGACGGTAAAATCTATGTAAATCACTCCCTTTCAACTGACCTAGTGCATTATAACTTTGCTGAAACACTAAAACTGCTAATAATTCGGCTAATAAAATCATAACGGCTAATAATTCTGACTTCAACTGTATATATACATATACACAGGGCTTGACATAAACACCCGCTAAATGCAGGTAGATTTCACCTGTGGCAGGTTAGACAGACACCTCCACTAGCCACTTTGGCTGGTTGAAAATAATTTTTCAATTGCCAGTGCTACTTTGTCACTAAAGAATAGAGCGTACAACAAAGCATAGCAAATACTTTAAAAATAAATAAATAAATAAATATAAAATGTCAACATCTCACGCTGTGCTAAAAGCCAAATTGAACAAGTGGGTTTCAAGAAGAGATTTAAAAACAGTAATGGAAGAGGCTTGTCTAACATACAATGACAACTCAAAGCCCGATCCCCTCTGAGCTTTCGACTTGTCCTGGGCACACCCAGGAGGAGTTGGTCAGCTGACCTGAGCGAACAAGAAGGTGTGTAGGGACAAAGAATTTAGTTTAAGACCGTTTGTCAATATGTGTGCAAATGTGCTCTTAGAATCGAGAAGCAGCACGATTGATAAGTATTCGCGCGAGCAAAAGAAAGTAGGCGAACAACGAATGAGAGGATGATTGAGCGCACAGTGAGACGCAGGTGATCCTCACGCAGAGCTGATGTGATGCGCCAGTGCTTAAAAGCTCCCGTGTCCCGTTTCCTTGCGTGAAGCAACCATGCCTGAAACGCAACTGGTCCGATCGTTTCTATTTGAAATAGACTGGAAAAAAATTGGTGCACATGCATGCTCTGCTACTTTCTCGAGAGCTCAAGATTTTTCTGTAAGCAGCAGCGGTTGCTTTCGCTTTTACCATTCTTTGAACAGATTATTAATGAGCCTAACGTGAACCGTGTGCACGTAATCATTTTATTATCACACATGGAATGTTTTTTTTATCAGCTTTCTTTTGCTAACAGTTATTTTTTTAACGTATGGTTTAATTATCATCCTTTACAATAACGTTGTTTTAATAGGAGATTAACTCTCCATTTATCTGTAGTTAATCGGTGGGACCTTTAGCCTGGAAAGACTGTGTATACTTCTAGATACATGAGAATGTTTTATTCTATATTTATATCTTTTTTAAGAACAATTTTTGTTAAATAAAAAGTTATATTTTGCTTGTTTTGACGCATTATTTAAAATTTGTGGCAAGGAAATAATTAGACTGGTGTGGCCAGAGAAATTTTTTTTTTACATTTTGTTGAGCCATGTGAAATAAAACTAATTGCAATGCGACACTTTGAAACCACAACCCATTTGCTCATGCTCATTGAGCAAGGTCACAACACACAAAAACTTAAATTAATGAGGCATGTGACATAACACAAAATTTAAATCAAGTAATTTTAGCTTCCCAGGTCAACATATATTTTCCCAATAACAAAATTGTGGCTAATGAAAATGGCGAGTGGCTAGTAATGTTGGAAAACTACTAGCCACAGTGGCTGGTGATCACAAAAGTTAATGTCAAGCCCTGCATATACAGTACATATGTATGTATATAT
>CAIGQZ010034910.1:15315387-15330035 GCA_903798205.1 Danio tinwini
ATATATCAAACTGACTGAAAACTATTATTCGTTCTTACCGTGGCACTGCAGAGCCAGTTTGATGTAGCGCAGTGCCCGGCCATACTTCAGCAGGTTCGTTGCAGCATCTGATAAAACGTAATACGCTTTTGATGCTTTCAGGAAGAGCTGGAGTTTCATGCGATGCTGCCATGTGCCTGGTAACATCCCGGAGCGTGTCGGCACCTTCAGCTCTTCATTACATGGGCCAACTATGTAACCCAAAATAAACAGTAATTGACCTTGATCAGTAATTGATTTGAAGATAAAACGATCACTTAGTGGAAGGGAAATAATTTCTTGAGTAATGAATGAAAAGCATTACTGACCTTTGTCCAACAGTAAAGCAATCTCCTGCTCCACCTCTCTAGCTCCATTCGGACTTCTTTCCTCATATTTTAGTGGGATAGGTGTGCTGGGGTCGGCTGCAGGAAGGTCACTCTCTTTCTTTATGCTGCTGTCCACTGCTTTAAGACCCTACACACACACAGAAATTACAACTCTAAAGCACATGTTCGCTGAATCAGTTTTTTTTCCCCAAGCAGAGGATATTTTAGTAACACTTTATAATAACTCCACACTATAAATCATTTATTAAGCATTAGCTAATAGTTAATTCATCACTAGTTAAGCATTAACTCATTAGCAAGCAGTTTATAAATATAGCTACAAATGCTGTATTCTTGACTTATAAGCACATTATAAATAAATAAGCCCTTATAAATCAGATTTTTGTTTGTCAATGGAAGTTTCATGTTATTTAGAAAGCCAGCAGTGTGGCAAGACTCTACGTGCATAGTTACTTGAAGCATTGAGGGCTCAGAATTTTTGAAAAGGCTTGAACAGGTGGAGAAAAGCACTCGTAGATATTTTCAGCTGTGCAAAAATGCTTTGGTCGAAATGTTGTGTTTTTGTATCTGAGCTATCGAGTCCCACTGTGGAGCTCTAAAGGAAAGTGTAAATAATACAGTATTAACATAAGAGATGGGTCGGCACGGTGGTTCAGTGGTTAGCACTGTCACCTCACAGCAAGAAGGTAGCTGGTTCGAGCCTCAGCTGGATCAGTTGTCATTTCTGTGTGGAGTTTGTATGTTTTCCCCGTGTTGGTGTGGGTTTCCTCCGGGTGCTCCGGTTTCCCCCACAAGTCCAAAGACATGTGGTATAGGTGAACTGGGTAAGCTAAATTGTCCGTTGTGTATGAGTGTGTGAATGAGTGTGTATGGGTGTTTTCCAGTACTAAGGTGCAGCTGGAAGGGCATCCACTGTGTAAAACATATGCTGGATAAGTAGGTGGTTTATTCCGCTGTGTCGAGCCCTGATGAAGGGACTAAGCCGAAAGAAAATGAATGAATGTGTATCAAAAATTAGATACTATGAATCAAAAATCAACAACGAAAAATAAATTTCATCTTTTAAATGATGTACTGTTTGTTATTTTGTTTCCTAAAATAAGTTTGTTACTTATTTCATGAACATCTGAATCAGACTGAGACAGATACAGCGTTCTTTTCACTCTACAGAAAAGAAAAAGGGAAATGCACATAAAAGTCTCACTTTCAGAACGTAGCTGAGAACCAGTCGACACTTCTCCTCCTTATCTTGTGACACAGGATATCCAAAGTTTGGCTGGAAGGAGAGACAGAACATTGGTAATGTTGAATTTTAATTGAGCAAATTCCTGCAAGGTGGACAACAAAGAACTGTTCAGACAGCTTATATTCAATAATACAGTATTGGAGTGGATCAAAAATGTTTGTCAAAATTGTCAAGAACGGGTGTTGTTTAATGGTTTTAGGACAACTTTGATGAAATGTTTTGAACCACTTCAAATGTTGACTACTGTACATAATGCATAAACAACAAACAGAAGAGAATAACACTAAATCACTTTGCTTACTTGGCAACATCACATGATCATCTTCCTAGCAAGTATAAAAACCCATTTATAATTTCCCTCATATCACCAACAAAACCATTTTAATAAACTGGAAAACTAAAAATTGCATTGATATTTAACCACTGGACCGATCTCCTATATATTATATTATAGGGCTGTGCGATTTGGGGAAAATATCTAATTGTGATTTTTTTTTACAGATATTGCGATTTTTATTTGATTTGCTATTTAATTTTGTAGTCAAGCTTCAGCTCAATAATCTGTATCGTAGCTTCTTACTGCTAAAATGCAGTGAGTGTTAAGAAAAGGAACTGAAAAGATATTAACTTAAACATTTATACAAATTAGTTTTTAAGTATTCAGAAATTAAACGCTCATTTTTAATCTAGAGCAAACAGTAAACACAAATAAAATGACATTACCCTTCTGTAAACATGTTGAAATTAATTTAGGGAGATAGCGTATCTTATTATACAAAAAAAATATATATAATTATAAAATACAGAGCACTCAGCACACTAACATGGCTGAAACAACTCTGAAATTGTACTTTGCTTGCTACTAGATGAAGTGTTACTGGCAATACTTTTAGTTGACTTTTTAGCAAGACACTGCTCATATAGCTGCCTTTTTTTAGCTGCTGGTTGTTGTATTTCCTCGTGCTGTTGCAACAATTCTACGACAGCTCTACAAATTACCTGTTTTTGTTCAGTGTCTGTGACTTTAAAACCAAAATATTCCAATATCACTGATGTCCTGTTTTTCTTTGACTTTAATTAGGCTATTAATGCTTCTGAAGCAGCACATGTCATCATCCCACTCGTCTGTGCTTTCGTGTTTGTTTTTTATTGTGGGTGTTCCACATAGTTTGGTTGCGCAATTCTGATTGCGCAGAACAAAAGTGTGCTTACTCAATTGGCTAGTAAGACACACACAGTAAGACACACACACAGACGGCAGTCACTAATTTGTTCTGGGTGGGGGAAATTAAATAATACAAATATATGTCATATATATTAGCTAATTAGCTAATGCGATTAGCTAATCGCAACGTTTCAAATCGCGATTTCGATTAATCGCACAGCCCTAATATATTACATTAGAAAAAATTACATTTACACATAAAAATGTACTTTTTACCAACATCTGGAATCAATTTCTTCAATATTTTAATATATTTCAACTGCCCTGAACTAAACCCATGCACACGTCCTCACACAGCCCTGCTTTCTGTCATTATTTATTTGTTGTAATTTCTTAGCATTTTATTTCCTTCTCCTTTCCAAATTTAAACCTCATGCACAATTTGTACATTCACTGCCCATAACATTCACATACTGACAGCTTACTTAAATACATACATGTATATTTAATCTCCGTTTGGCATTTTATTTTGTACTTTGTTTTTTTCTCATGTTTATTGTTAAACCTGCTCTATGTACTTTGTCTTTGTTGCAAAGACAAATAATTAAATAAAAAATAATAATTAAAGGGCACCTATTTTACCCTTTTTTTCAAGATTTAAAAGAAGTCTTTTGTGTCTCCAGAATGTGTCTGTAAAGTTTCAGCTCAAAACACCCATCAGATTATTCATTACATATTTCAGAATGTTGGATTTTCTGCTCTGAACACATTGTAGCTGTTTTTTGTGGCCTGTGCCTTTAATGCTAGTTCTCCCCACCCACAGTTCTCACATGCCTGTCAGAATGTGCCTCAATCTCTGCCTTGGCTGCTTCAGACAAACAGCAAAGTGACAGACATGAAGGAAGCAGATCTCATGTAACCTTTCTGAGAATCATTACAGTAGGAACTTTCACAATGATTATTTGATGTATTTGTTGTGGAGTTAATTCAAGTCTTTCTGCAACGAGTCACACACAATGTCGTTACAAAGTTCATGAATACACAAACACAGTGCTCACGTTTAACTTTGCACTGTTTTTGCACACAAATGTGAAAGGATACAGGTTAATATCCACTGCTGCATGCATATCTGTTATGTTAATGTACAAAATAAACCTGATTTATTGTCCCCAAACCGGGATTGAAGCATCTTCTTTTATAACTGTACTGACACGCGGCTGTGTTGATAAAGTAAAGACGGTAAATTCGATGTAATTCCTCACAAACATGCACTGTTTTAAAAACGTGTTAAACTTGTAAAACTCATTCTTAATCACATTTGATGATGATTGATGATCACAGAGAGCTGAACAGATCCCTTAATCCCGGGTTGCTTTGCGCAAGTCCTATCTTGTTGATATGATTATACATGTTACTACGGAGACATGTTAATATGCGGCTGTCAAACAATACGGTGGACGGGGAAACCGCACTCCTACACCACGTTGCGGTCGGCCCTCAAAATGGGAGGGATTTGGATCCTATTTTAATTTGAATTCCCATTTATATTGTCTTTATTTCACCCCAATATGACTGTGGACACACTATACCTGCACACAGTTCTGTCTAAACAGCTTGCAAAAGATGATTTTTTTATCATAGGTGCCCTTTAAAATAACAGAATTTAATTAATCTCATACTCTGATCTGATGCGTGCTCTTGTATTTCTCTGGAACCGACAGCTCTCCGACAGACTTGATGATGGCCACAGCTTTGGAGTCGTACTGCGGTTCAGAGGTAGTATTGTAGGAGCATCTATCGTCTTCATCTTCCTCCTCATCCTCCTCATCTTCATCACTGTAGCTGTCTTCAGATCCTCCTCCTCTCAGCGACTCCCCGTTGCCTTCGTCTTCACTCACGTCATCCAGCTGAAACAGTTCTGCCAGCATGTAGTGAGCTGAAGCGATGATCTGCACCAGCAAACGCAAGGAAACGGTCAGAAATCATGCAACCACACTAGAAAATCATAATAAGTGATATAATGAAGATACATACCTGTGGATGTCTGTCCTCATCCAACAGTTTAATACAGTTGAGCAGTAGAGTTCTGATTGTCCCATAGATCTTCCTGTTTTGACTCTTCTTTAGCATCATGTTGCTGGCCACTCTGTCGTACAAAATATCAGTTTAGACACCCACTATTATTATATCGCTTTAGCATTGATATCGCAATGTGCGTATTCACAATAGGCACATTGCAGAATGTGCAATATCAATATGTGGTAATGATCATATTTACACCACCATCATAACATGTCAAATCATAAGCCATGAAGATGTGTTTGTACAACACAATACAGATGGTATAAAAATATTTCTAATCAAATGACCCTTGAATATTTTCAATAATATAGGTTTCGTAAAAATAGAGCACTTACGGGCATATTTTTTACTTTTAACTCAGCCCCAAAAATAATCTGCATGTGCGTTACACTCGGCCGCATGCTAAGAGAAACCAAAAGTAATCCAAATATATAGTACAGTACTTTAAATGTCCAGTAGGTGGGGAGTCAAAACCACAAGTGACTATAGGCTCGTTTCCACTGACTGGTACGGTACGGGTTGGTACGCTTTTATGGCCGTTTCCACTGTCAAAAGGCGTACCAAACCAAACTGTACCATGCCACTTTTTCGGCACCCTTTCGAAAGGGTACCAAACACGAGAAAGGGTACCAAAAGGGTCCCAAAGGCGGAGCTAGACGAGCAGATGACCGCTATTGGTTTACAAAGATACGTCACGAGCTCACGCAACAAGCAAGAATGAAAACAAAGGAGCCGCCATGTTTTTATACACAGGCGAGAGACTATATATCCATATAATAACGAGCCCTGTTCGATCTGGGCTCAAATGAACACTGTCGTCGTTTTGATGAACAGCCACAAAGCCAAAAAAAAGAGCAGATTTTACCCTGTGCCCCATAGTTTTTTACGAGCCAGTCTGAAGCGCGAGTGGTTTTCTTGCTTGCGCTCATCGCGTTTCTTTATTTGAAATAAACTTCTTGAGCTGATGATAATAACGTGTGCTTGATTATTGACGTGCTTTTGAAACCTGATCCTGTCAGAAACTGACAAACACGAGAGTGACGAGCGAAAAAACAAAAGGAGAAGCCGGAAAAAAAGGAGCACATTATTTTTTCTGCAAACGTGAACAAACTGCCATGTTTAACTATTATTATCACCTTTTGGACTATTATGAACTCAGAATGATGAAATTACTTTCTAACAAGAGGCTACACGTGCTGCTGAAGATTAAAGACACATTTAATCATGAGAGGTCTGACTGTGGGCTATATTTCCTGCTGTTTTGAACCTAAATAAGGACTAAATGTATGCTGTGTGTAGTTTTTCTGTAAGTGGTAACATATCGGAGACTGTAAGGGTCTGTATGTGTTTATATATGTTGCATTTATTTATTTATTTTATATAATTACAGACGTTACAGTAGGCTATTTCGCACTGTCATTGATCTGCAGTTATAATCAACTCATGTTCATAGAAAAGTTAGTAATAAACATTTATACAGAAGTATTTGTGTGTAAAGCATCTGTTTTGTGAGAAGTGCTTCTCATATGATATGTGAGCGACCCGTACTGCTTTACTTTAGACATTTTCTCGAGCAAAAATTACGTTGACTGCAACTTTCTGTCATACACCACGCCCACCAAAAGAGTACCATTGGTACCCTTTTAGCAGTGGAAACGCAAGCCTGATAAAGGTGACCTGTACCGACCCGTACCGTACTGTACCAGTCAGTGGAAACGAGCCATATATGCGACTGCACAACAATGATAGTGATTGAAAAATATATGTTTTGGGGAGGCTGAATTTCTTTATATTTTTGACTTCAGTTGTGGGCCGGAGGGAGGAGGAAGGGGGCCACAAATGGCCTGCAGGCTGACAGTTTGAGACCCTGGTGTAGAGAATTCAAAACAAATACTACTAACAAAAAAATAAGGCAATAAAAATATTTAAAAACAGAATATCTGCTTAAGTGTTTTTTCTGCTTTTACATGTTTTTTTTTTTGTTTTTTTTATCTGAAAATATATTTGGTAACACTTTAAAATAATGGTCCATTAGTTCATGCTATTTAAGTTCAATAATGTTAGTTTATGTTAACTCACTGTGCAATAACTAATGTTAACAAGTACATCTTTGGATTTTAATAATGCATTATTTAATGTTGAACTATTATAAACTATTATAAATTTACAAGATTATTTATGCTTAGCTAAGTATAATGTAAATAAATTAACTAATGGACCATTATTCTGAAGTGTTACCTTATATTTAATTACATCAAAAATATTTATCTAAATAACCTGTTTATTTTAGTATGATCACTACATTATTTATTTTTTCAAATGCAATTCTCCAGGCAAATGTTAAATGGCAATAAATATCAGTATCACTGTACTCAACACCAATATATCTTACCAGTCTCTCGTGAATGCTTTGTGATGTAACACTACTACTACTATATTATGGTTTATAATATGTGAGTGCAACGTTTCAAAATGTTATTCTGCTATCAGCACTAGAGCTAATGAATGCAAAACATACTTGTAGAGAAGCACGGCTACTGGAAGTGTGAAGGGATTCTGGCATTTCTCCTCGGCCGCTTCTTCACACAGTGTAGTAAGGTCATACAGCTTCACAATGTCACTCCCGCTGGCTGGATAAATGAACACATGGGCATTTATAAATAAAAAAGCCACCTTGTATGCCCACTGGATGTAACAGTTGATAGCAAACATCAACATGTTAGCCACCTACCCTTAAAGAGCCAGTACGTGTGTCCTTCTTTGGTACAGTTTGATTTCAGGAATGACAGGATATTTTGTGCAATGTCTTTCACAACCCGTGTGGAGAATGTGGAGTTCTCCAAATTGGGGATGTCCTCTGTTTTTATCATTTCATATTTCTGCAGACAAGGAGAGTTATTAGGAAATGCAATATTACTGTGAATCAATGTAGCAGTTGGATTTGATCTTCTTACCTGAACAATGCCATTGACGTGAAAGCACATGACCAGCTCTGGTACGTTACACATCAAATTGTCCAGCCAGTAATCAATTCCTGTGAGAACGTTGATTGGTTTGTTGTTGTCCCTGTTACGATGAGGTAAAATCAGAATAATTAAAGTGGACCTATTATGCAAAAATTACTTTTTTTAGGGGATTAATCACAGTTATTTGGCAACAGTGTGTGAATATAGACAGCCTCTAATAGTAAATATTAATTAATTAATTTGTGTGTTAATTAATTAATTAATTGTCTGCAGAAACACTTTGATTGACATTCTCCTTTTGTATGTGTCATCAGAGAGAGAAAGCCCCGCCCATTAGTGACCATCTCTCCCTCATTAGCCTAAGACATTAGTCTTGTTTTTGAATCTGCCACTATGCTAACACATAGGCATTTGAAGCTCCACCCTCTTTTGAAAAAGAGCACAATCAATTTGAATTTAAAGAGACAGTCACCAAAATAGCACAATTAAGATCAAAGACTAAAAGGGGTTCGTTGTTATCCTTGGTATGATTATGTAAAATTTGAAATATAAAATTAATTAGTACAGTGATTTAAACATACACATTATTATTTCAAAAGCTTGTGGTCAGTACAGCAAACATATATTATTATTAATACATAATTATCTTGCTCTGTGAAACAATTTTCCATTTTATTGCATTAAGATTTCTATTTACTCTTGTGATTGTGAAGTTTAATTTCCAGTTTCATGACTTCAGATTCAAATGCAGAAAAGCATTTATTTAATAAAAAATTATATTTTGTAATGTTTTGTATGACCTTAACTGTCACTTCTTAAATTTTTTTTTTTATTTATGGTCTGGCTCAATAAAAGTTTTTGTATATAAAAATCTTTTAGGTTTAGCCTTTAAAATGTAATGAATAATTTGTCGTGAATAATATTTTCATTTAGGCAAGGCAAGTTTATTTATATAGCACATTTCATACACAACGGTAATTTAAAGTGATTTACATAAACAAGAATAAAAGAAACAAGTAAATAAATATGATTAAAAGAAAAAAATATATTAAAACAGATAAAAACTGATTTAAAAATGTGTTTAAACAGGTTATAAAAAAATGAAAAAGTAAAGAAAGACATCATTTTTAAAAAATGCTGAAAACAACAACAAATCTGTACTCTAACCTGAGACGTAGACTGACTGCTGGATATCGTCCACCTCCAAATATTGGCATATTTGAACCCACAAGCATGTGGATGTCCTCAAATGTCCATAAAATATTCCTGACAAAGTCATTCCTCAAACCCTGAGAGAGTGTGATAAATAGATAAAGAAAAGTATAAATAAAAATACAGCTAGTTAAAAATACAAACAAATTATTTATACTCCTGGCATATTGTGACTTAAAAGGCACCTATGATAATAATCAACTTTTGCAAGCTGTTTGGACAGAACTGTGTGTAAGTACAGTGTGTCCACAGTCATATTGGAGTGATATAAACCCAACAAGTTTCTTTTTTTAATTCCATGACAATAAAATAGGATCTAAATCCAATTTTTGAGGCCGACCGCAAAGTTACGTAGGAGTGCAGTTTTCCCCGCCCACCGAATTGAATGACAGGTGCCATGTCTCCATAATAACATGTATACACATGTCCACAGAACATTTTTTGCAAAGAATTTTATACGTTTTTTAAAACAGAGCATGCTTGTAATAAAGACAGTAAAATCGGTAGGTAATTATTAACCGTGTGTGTGTAGTGCAAATTACATTTGCGTGCGACTCATCGTTTCAGAAAGGCCTGAATAAACTCCACCACAAGTACATTAAATAAACTTACTTAGAGTTTTTGACTAGTGACCTTATTTCAGCTTCATTTTTGTCTGTTTCTATCACTGACTGCTGTTTATCTGACATAACCCATGTCGGAGCAGTGGGCGAGGAGAGGCAGCTCATTTGGATTTAAAGCCACAGGCTACAAAAACAGCTACATCGTCCTCAGACACTAAAATGGGCAGATTCTACATTATATAATAAATTATCTGATGGGTATTTTGAGCTGAAACTTTACACACACATTCAGGGGACACCAAAGTCTTATCTTACATCTTGTAATAGTGCCCTCTAAAGTTACTTTTATTCAACCAGCAATTTTCTTTTGACCGTAAATGACACAGGCTTCTTCCAAAAGATAACAAGATGACGTACAAGAGGCATCATTGTGGAGAAAAAAAATGTTTCACAGCCTTTATTTATATTTAAACAAAAACTTTAAGTCAGAATTTGCCAGGGGTTTGAATAATTATGGGCTTGACTGTATTTGTATTGTGACTGCAATGTGGTTCTGGTTTGCAATATATTTATATATTTGCAATATATATATATATATATATATATATAATTTTGAAATGAAAGATTAGATGTTGTAGAACTATTTATCTCACTATATATTCTATTCAAAGTGAAACAAAACATTTAATAATAATTTAGCATTATTAAACCCAAAAAGTAATAAAGAAAAGAAATAGATTTTTTTTTTAAGAATTTATTTTTAAAATATCCCTTAAACAATGCACTGATTTATATGGCTTTGGATGTTAGATAAATCCCCTTACCTGACTGTTTTCTCCTTCATTAAACAGCGTGGGTAGATTCTGTTCTTTGGGAACTGAAGACACGTGACCTAAAGCGTATGTGTCCACCTGCTCCTGAAAGATTTGTGTGATCCAGATTCAGCTACAGAAACATTAAAGAAATGAGAAGCAGAGGAGAGCTGAACGCACCTCTTTAGGCATTGCAGACTCTTCTGAATCACCGGTGGAGCTGCTGAAAGTCGCAGGCCAAGACGGTCCATCAGTTCCTGCCCCACAACCCTCGTCTCCTGTTTGTTCTGTATCTGACGGCACAGACACTGCAGTCCCATCACTGTTAATACTGCAACACAGAAGAGCATTGTGGCTGTAAGTCAATGAGATCAATGCTTTTTGTAGGGTGGAATCTGTGTGAAGTCTTTATTACCGACCTGTAATAGAGAAATTTGGAGAGGATGGCCTTCTCATTCCAATGTTCTTTACTTTTCTTCTTTCTCTGCCATTTTTGGTCAATGAGACGCTGGTAAAACTCCTTCAGCCACGTCCAGTCACCAGTCTAGAAAGCGAATGCAATGGTAAGTATGGAATACACACTATTAAAACACACTATTGAACCATATAAACAAACGTTGTACTACTATATAACTCAGCATTTTGCTTTAAGGATTGGTGGATTGCCACTCGAAGGTAAAATGGACATGCCTGAATGATCTAGGGCCAGATTTAGTGAACAATGCAAAATAGCTTAAGAGCACCAAACTCCAAAAATTCTAAAAAAAAAAAAGAGCAGACAGGTGTGGAAATATTTGCAGGTGATTTACTGACAACATGCAAATTAAAGAACATTAATGCAACATCTAATTTACATATCTACCAATGCAATCTATCAAGCACAATGCAAATGAGAGTTTTGGCACAAAAGCAGACTCTATGCTCATCAGCTTTGGGATGTGATGAGTAGGTATAAGGGCGTACTCTCACTAGGCGCGGTTGCCTTGAACCGTGTCGAAGCGTAATTGTCCCCCCTCCCCCGACAGCCTGCACTCACTCTACATTTTTTACCTTCTAAGCCAGAACACTCTTAAGTCATCAATGTTTTGTATAATTTTTAGTCGTTTAGGGTGCAGTGACATGTAGTCAAATATTTTGCCGAACAGATCCACCACTCTTGATGCTCACAAGTTATCATAAATGTCCTCGTGTGCACATATTAGGTTTGCTGAAGGTGCAGCAGGGGTTTTAGTCTTTAATAAACTATGACAGTTTGCGTTTATTGAACAGTAAGAATGATTAATAAATCCATATGAAGCAGACCCTTAAAAGTGATGTCGCAGCTTCAGTTTCGTGCTCAGACGCACTTCTCATTCACACTACAAGCATACCACACCTGAGCCCAACTGAACCGTGCTCTGGCACACCTCTCCCAACCGAGCCAGGTCTAGCCAACTGAACCGCGCCTGGGCCAGATTCGGAGCAGTCACACTTGTCAAATGAGCCATGAAACACGCCCGGGCACGGTCCGGATATGCTAGCACAGAGATGCCCAAACTCAGTCCTGGAGGGCCGGTGTCCTGCATAGTTTAGCTCCAACTTCCTTTAACACACCTGCCTGGAAGTTTTTGTATACCTAGAAAGAGCTTGATTAGCTGGTTCCGGTGTGTTTAATTGGGGCAGGAACTAAAATATGCAGGACACTGGCCCTCCCGAGTTTGGGCACCCCTGGCCTAGTGTGAGTAAGCCCAAACAGCCAGCCATCACCCTACTATCCATATTTATTTTTTAGGAAAAATGTGCAATAAAAAAAAATTAATGCATCATGATGAACTGACCCTGGGTATTTGTTAGGATATGTTGAATTTGGAAAACCCGACATGGCCTAAAAAGCATGCTTTGTATTTTAGAGAGCTTAAAGTCCACATCAAATCAAAATATACATTTATGATTTTTCTAGCCTAGCGCACATTGTTAGTATTAAGGTGAACATTTATTCTGTGCAAATCTGAAAAAAAAACTGTTTGTTTTGGTAATCTTCAATCCAAACATGACCATTTGCTTCCGCTCTGGAGCAGCAGTCCTTCTCTGATGATGTCAGTTGATGGCTTGGATGAAACATGCTTAACCACACCCGTTTGTTAATTTGCTGCAAGTAATTGGAGGAGCACAAAAATAAAACCCCACTCCCTACTCAATATTTCTCTTCGGTTGTACATCATCATAGTACTGTAATTGAGTAATGGCTCAATACAAGTAAATAGAAGACTGCAAACCTTAGTTTAATTTCATTGTGGGATTCATTTTAATACTCTCCTTCCATAAAATTTGGGTCTGAAAGGGTAACTCCTACAAATGCATATTCAATAAGATCAGGCACAAAAATAACCGTTCATGCCTTTTCAGAGCTAATTCTTCACTGTGCGTGTTTAGTAAATCCTGAAAAAGACAGTTTGCACTGGTGCAAGCTGTTAGTACATCTGGCCCTTAGTCCAACTAGAGAAATAAGTGACTTGTTCCAGTTACCTGTGATGACCTCATGAAGAGCTCCTGAATGTCCAGTTCATCTAACAGTAAAGTGCTGCCAACTCGATGAACAGCCATACTGACATGAGATTTACTGTAGGGGATCTTCAGAAGCTTCTTGATGTTCTGATAAAGTATAAAAAATATATTTATTTAAAAAAAATAAGTTTTACTCTTAGATTATTTTTAAAATCTTATGCTAAATAAGGCAGTTATTACACAAACAAATACTAAATAATAAAAACCATAATGTTGCGCAATATTATTGCAATTTATTGAATATTAATTTTGTGAATACATTTATTTATTCCTGTGATGTCAAAGCTTAATTATTGCATCATTATTCCAGTCTTCAGTGTGACATGATAATTAAGAAATTGTTCTAATATGCTGATTAAATAATTTTTTTTCTTACTAAAGCCAAAAACAGCTAATAATTATATTGTAAATAAATTATTTTATTACATATTTATTATATGAATTATGTAAAATCTCATATAGCTGCTTTACATGGGTTAATAACATCCAGTTATATTATTTATTGTTATTATACAAAAATATGATCAGAAAATACCCTTAGCACTTATCCTCTGACTTGACCACTTTAGAAAGCCATTCAATAACTAAGTTGAATCAAGTATTTTTTGTGTTATATACACATAACAATATAACATGCTCACCTCTGAATCAGACACAACATCGACATCATCACCTATACAGTCAATGAAGTCATACGCCATCCCAAAACTACAATTTGAAAGCAATGACATATTTAGGCAAGGCAAGTTTATTTATATAGCACATTTCATACACAGTGTCAATTCAAAGTGCTTTACATAAACAGGAATAAAGGAGACAATATAAGAATAAAAACAAATGATAACAGTGATTAAAAACAGATTAAAATGTGTTAAAACAAAAAAGAAAGATAAAAAAGAAAAGAAAGACATAATAGTGTGATCTGTGGGACGTAGCACAGTGCTCATTCAGTAAAGGCACTGCTAAACAGTTGTGTTTTCAGTCTTGATTTGAATGTGCCCAATGTTAGAGCACATCTGATCATTTCTGGAAGCTGAAGCATATTTAAAGCAAGAACCTTTTAGAAGTAAACAATAGCAATTTAGCTACCATTTTAAGTCTTTTTACTAAACAAACTTTGTTTGATCATATTCTTTTCTAAATTTTAACAAGTGCAGGTCACGATAAATGTGCAGTTACATTTTTACATAAATAGATAAATGTTGAATTGTGATGAACCATTATTACTTTTTTACTATTATTATTATTTTGACATTTATTTTGAGACAAATAACTACTTTAAAAGTACTTTATTTGAATTTAATATTTCTATAAAAATGTATATCACACACACACACACACACAATCCTATATATATGATTCATTCATCAGTCATACCTGGAGAAGGGTTTGCTTTTCCGGCTGGATCCAAGTATGGTGGTCCCGGCGGGTCCCAGCTGAGCATTTTCACGCAGCCAGTTTGCTGGTGGCAGCTTGAGGTCGGTCTTCTCTTGTAGTAATGCATAGGAAGAGGGAGGAGGAGCAGCCGAATACTTCACTACTGCACGACTCTTCACTTCATTGTTGCCCAGACAAATAACCCCCTCCTGAAACACAAATATTGCGTATACAATTATACAATTCATATATTGTTAGATGTCACACACACACACACACATATATATATATATATTTATATACATATATATAT
>CAIGQZ010034910.1:15354591-15370599 GCA_903798205.1 Danio tinwini
AGAGAGAGAGAGAGAGAGAGAGAGAGAGAGAGAGAGAGAGAGAGAGAATTAACAGCTTTATAAAATATACATTTAATGCAATATATACAGTTAAAGTCAGAATCATTAGCCCCCCTTTGATTTTTTTTCCTTTTTAAAATATTTCCCAAATGATGTTTAACAGAGCAAGAAAAATTTCACAGTATGTCTGATAATATTTTTTCTTCCAGATAAAGTCTTGTTTGTTTTATTTCAGCTAGAATAAAAGCATTTTAAAATTTTTTAAAACCCATTTTAAGGTAAAAATTATTAGCCCCTTTAAGCCATTTTTTCGAGAGTCTATAGAACAAACCATCGTTATACAATAACTTGCCTAATTACCCTAACCTGCCTAGTTAATCTAATTAACCTAGTTAAGCCTTTAAATGTCACTTTAAGCTGTATAGAAGTGTCTTGATAAATATCTAGTCAAATATTATTTACTGTCATCATGGCAAAATAAAATAAATCAGTTATTAGAAATGAGTTATTAAAACTATTATGTTTAGAAATGTGTTGAAAAAAATCTTCTCTCCGTTAAACAGAAATTGGGGAAAAAATAAACAGGGGGGCTAATAAATCAGGGGGCTAATAATGCTGACTTCAACTGTATTTATTAATACATTAAATCCTCATCCAAGTAAATTATAAAACCAAAATAAAATAAAAAAAATGAACAATGTGTTATGTGTGAGTGCTACAGGGCGAGATGAGAGATAGAAATAAAAGACGTGAAGGATTTGTAAGGATAGATGTGTGTTCAACAAAAAAATGTTTCCATGAAAATGTAATATTTTTCTTATTATGAAGTGCATTTCAAAAACGAGTAAAAAACTAATGTTTCTAAGCCATAAAAACTGTCTGTAGTTTTTACACACACAAATGAACCCATCCTATGTTTTATTATTCATATTTGCCTTTATAATATTTATATATAACGCTGCTCGTTTTGTGCTGCGTTTCTTTGCATATTCTTACATATTTTTAAATTACAACATCTTTAGATTCACATACAGTTGAAGTCAGAATTATTAGCCCTCTTGATTTATTAGCCCCCCTGTATATTTTATTTCCCAATTTCTGTTTAACGGAAAGAAGATATAATAGATTTAATCTCTAGTAATCTTTTATCTTTGCCATGATGACAGTACATAATATTTTACTAGATGTTTCTCAGGATACTAGTATTCAGCTTAAAGTGACATTTAAAGGCTTAACTAGGCTAATTAAGCAAGTTAGGGTAATTAAGCAAGTCATTGTATAACGATGGTTTGTTCTGTAGACAATCAAAAATATATATATATATATTGCTTAACACTTGTGCACTGTTCAAATTTACTACCTATTCGTTATGTTCAGTATGAAAACAATCCTGATCAAAACGACTAAATGTTTAAAATAATGTACAGGATTTTAACTCTTTAATTGCTGAAGTTACAAATGATGTCACTGATTTGGTGAAAAAAAAAACATAATATTGTGCAAAAGATTTTCAGTTTTTCTCTCTAATTTATTGTTGGTGGATGTTTTTGCCCAATAGACACCCATTATAACCACATTTTTTATTACACAACCATGACACGGTATAATGCTTTTTTATTATTGTTGTTTGATTTCCCTATTGGGAAGAGGTAAAATTGGTCATTTTTACTGTTGATCATCAGTTCGCACCATTAACCGTTTAGATAGGCCTGTGCAAAAAAAAAAAGAAGAAGCTTAGTTTCTGGAATTTATATGGAGTAGTGTGTGTATTAAAGTGTGTGTATGTGTGTCTGTGAGTATGTCAGAGTGACATTTATGCACTTACTTTGATGCATCTGAGAAAATCTAAATATGCACATCAGCTCTCAGAACTACATGGAGTAAACAAAAACAAAGACTGTATTTATGCACCGGCTGCCTTCTGATGTTGAGAAATACAGAATAAACATAAACAAGATAAGTGAATTTGCATGCCATTCTGCTTGTTGAGTTTTTTTTTTTATTCTAAGCATCTTCCCAAAATATGTCAAAATAAGATTTGTCCCCAAAAATAATTCTGCTAGCTGAAACACAGAAAATTCTATGAGCAAATTAAGACTCAGAATCACCCTAGAGTGGATGAAAAGATCCCCAACAATACATAAGGGTTAAGGGGACTATTAATATTGACCTTAAAGTGTTATTATTATTTTTAATAAATTATTTTAAAAATTATAAATAAAAATAATTCATATTAAATTTAATTAAAAATAAATAATAAATATTTTTTATAAAATTATAAATAATTTTATTATTTCTATTGAACTGCTTTTATTCTAGTTGAAATAAAACAAATAAGACTTTCTCCAGAAGAAAAAATATTACAGGAAATACTGTGAAAATTTCCTTGCTCTGTTAAACATGATTTAAGAAATATTTGAAAAAGAATTCACAGGAAGGCGAATAATTTTGACTTCGGCCCATATCTGCTTTCTTTTATTGTCAATTAAAGAAAGTGTTTGTATTTATTAGCCACTTAACAGGATGTCAAAGTGGCTGTCTTGTAAAAATAAGTTATATGGTCGGACTTGAAGCTCACCTCCATTCAGCTGAATGATGTAAAGAACGACTGTCACTTATGAAATTAATATTTACATTTCTAAAACGAGAGCGTGACTCAAAAGTTGGAGTAAATAATTCCGTTTTTAGTGCCGACTAACAAATGAAAGCTTTTTTACTCTCAATATTGACATACTAGTAATATTAGTATTATAATATATTGCTCTATTCTACCCACATGGGGAAAAAATACTATAGTCATTTAATACTATAGTGCTTTGGAAACATACTGTAGTAAAGTGCATTATACTTTATATATTGTAGTATTTACAGCACTTTGTTATTGAATGCTATATCAAATTGTTGTATACTACATGGAAAAATACTATAGTAATTTATAGTGAATACTATAGTGCTTTTGAACCATGCTATAATAAAGTGTATTATACTGTATATATTACAGTATTTACATTGTTGTCTACCCACATGGAAAAATTCCATAGTAGTTTATAATGAATACTAAAGTGCTTTTGAACCATACTATAGTAAAGTGTTTTATACTGCATATTCAATTCAATTGAATTCATTTTTATTTATATAGCGCTTTTTACAATGTACAGTGCATCCAGAAAGTATTTATAGCGCTTCACTTTTTTCCACATTTTTTTATGCTACAGCCTTATTCCAAAATAGTTTAAACTCATTTATGTTCTTCAAAATTCTACACACACACACTCCATAATGACAATGTGAATTTTTTTTAAATTGTGGCAAGTGTATTAAAAATAAAAACCTCAAAATTCACATGTACATAAGTATTCACAGCCTTTGCTCAATACTTTGTTGATGCACCTTTGGCAGCAATTACAGCCTCAAGTCTTTCTGAATATGATGCCACAAGCTTGGCACACCTTCTTTGGGAATTTTTCCTCTTTGCAGTACCTCTCATACTCTATCAGGTTGGATGGGAAGCGACAGTGTACAGCCATTTTCAGATCTCTTCCCAGATGTTCAATAGGATTAAGGCCTGGGCTCTGGCTGGGCCACTCAAGGACGTTCACAGAGTTGTTGTGAAGCCACTCCATTGATATTTTGGTGGTGTGCTTTGGGTCATTGTCCTGCTGAAAGATGAACCGTCGCCCCAGTCTGAGGTCAAGAGCACCCTGAAGCAATTAGGATGTCTCTGTACATTGCTGCATTCATCTTTACCTCTATTCTGACTAGTCTTCCAGTTCCTGCTGCTAAACAAACATCCTCACAGCATGATGCTGCCACCATCATGCTTCACTGTAGGAATGGTATTATCCTGGTGATGAGCGGTGCCTGGTTTTCTACAAACGTAACGCCTGGGATTCACTCCAAACCGTTCAATTTTAGTCTCATCGGACCAGAGAATTTTGTTTCTTATAGTCTGAGAGTCCTTCAGATGCCTTTTGGCAAATTCCAGGCGGGGAGTGGCTTCCGTCTGACCACTCTACCATACAGGCCTGATTGGTGGATTGCTACACAGATGGTTGTCCTTCTGTAAGGTTCTCCTCTCTCCACAGAAGAACGCTGGAGCTCAGACAGTGTGACCATCGGGTTATAGATCACCTCCCTGACTAAGGTCCTGCATTATAGGAAGAGTCCTGGTGGTTCCAAATATCTTCCACTTACGTATGATGGAGGCCACTCTGCTCATTGGAACTTTCAGAGCAGCAGTAATTTTCTGTAACCTTTCCCAGCCTTGTGCCTCGAGACAATCCTGTCTTGGAGGTCTACAGACAATTCCTTTTACTTCATGCTTGGTTTGTGCTTTGACATGCACTGTCAACCCTGGAACCTTATATAGACAGGTGTATGCCTTTTCAAATCATGTCCAGTCAACTGAATTTACCACAGGTGAACTCCAATTAAGCTGCTCAAGAATGATCAGTAGAAACAAAATGTACCTGAGTCGCAAAGGCTGTGAATACTTATGTACATGTGATTTTTCAGGTTTTTTATTTTTAATAAATTTGCAACAATTAAAAAAAATATTTATGAGGTATCATTATGGGGTATTGTGTGTAGAATTTTGAGGAAATAAATGAATTTAATCCATTTTGGCATAAGGCTGTAACAAAAAAATGTGAAAAAGGTGAAGTGCTATGAATACTTTCCAGATGCACTGTATATTGTGTCAAAGCAGCTTAACATAGAAGTTCTAGTAAAAGTCCAGATTTCAGACTTGAAGTTCAGTTTATTTCAGTTCAGTGCGGTTTAAATTTCACTGCTGAAAGATCAAACACTGAAGAGCAAACTCACCGAAATGCAGCTCCACAAGTCCCAATCCAAGCAAGCCAGTGGCGAGAGAAAAAAACTTCAATTGACAAAATGAAGGGAGAGAAAAAAACCTCTAGAGAAACCGGGCTCTGTTGGGCACGACCATTATTTTTCTTGCCAAACGTCCTATGTGGTGCTGCAGTCTAAGCGCCGGAGGCTGGAGAAGCTGAACGTCCATCGTGAAAAAGCTGCAGGTTTGAGTAGGGCACCGGCGGGAGGTCAGGCTGGCCCACTGGATCAATGCGGGGACTCGTTTGTCACTGTGGTTCTTCAGGAATCAGTCTCATGCACTTCATTCCTTCATGTTTACCACAGCATCAGCTCGGGATACGGCCTGGTCCAAGATTATGGATACCTTGGATCATCTCTTCACAGGTCTTGGATCACATCAATGGCGCTGCGTAGTCTCTAGGGACCTTGGAATGAGTGTCCCCAATTGGAAATAGAGAATAAAGAAAATAATTACAGTATTTACATTGGTGTCTACCCACATAAAAAATACTATAGTAGTTTATATTTAATACTATAGTGCTTTTAAAGTATATTATACTGCATATATCATACATATATTTACAACACTTTGTTAATGAATATTGTTGTATTAACCATATTGAACTGATAAAGTGGTATAAATACTGTGGTATACTTTAGTTTTTACTACAGTAAGCTGTGGTGCATCTCTAATTAATATAGTTGTTGAATACTCTTGGGTATTTTGTTTTGATTATTTGTTGTGGTGCCACAGCCACTACAGAATTATCACAAAAAAATGTAAGTACTTTACTATAGTATAGTTCAAAAAAGTGGAGTAGGTTATTTACTTAATTACTATAGTAATTTTAATGTGGGTGATTATACATTTTTTGGAATCGTTGCATTAATTAAGCTACATTTCACACAATTAATTTGTAGTCTTAATTTAGAGTAACAGTTTATGTCAATCAGATTGCACTGAATTCAATTTAAATCGAATATACTATAACCCAAAATGATGACATAGAGAAAAATGTGTTATAATATTTATTATAGTGTGGTTCAAAAACACTGTAGTAGGTTATTTACTTATTTAATTACTATAGTATTTTTCATGTGGGTAGTTTTATATTTCATTGCTTAATTGCATTAATTAAGGTACATTTTACACAATTAATTTGGCACAATGGGTAGCACGATTGCCTCACAACAAGAAGGTCGCTGGTTCGAGCTTTGTCTGGGTCAGTTGTCCCCGTGTTGGCATGGGTTTCCTCCGGGTGCTCCGGTTTCCCTCACAAGTCCAAAGACATGTGGTATAAGTGAATTGGGTAAGCTAAATTGTCCACAGTGTATGTGTGTGAATGACTTATAGATGTTTCCCAGTTATGGGTTGCAGCTGGAAGGGCATCCGCTGCGTAAAAACATGTGCTGGATAAGTTGACGGTTCATTCCGCTGTGGCAACCCTAGATTAATAAAGGGACTAAGCCGAAGAGATATGAATGAATGAATTTAATTTTGTAAATCAGACTGCACTGAATTCAAATGAAAACGAATAGTTTGGTGTAAAATGATGACAGAGAGAAAAATGTGCTCTAGTATTTACTATGGTTCAACAACACTGTATGGGCTGTTTACTTATTTAACTACTATAGTTTTTTTATGTGGGTGGTTTTACATTTTATGGCATGATTACATTCATTAAGGTACATTTCATACAATTAGTTTACAGTCTTAATTTAGATTAACAGTTTAGATATGTAAATCAGTTTGCACTGAATTCAAATCAAATCGAATTACATGGCAGGCTAAAATGATGACAGACAGAAAAATGTGCTCTAGTGAAATACTGTAGTATCCTATTTACTGACTGAATCACTATAATATTTTTCATGTGGATAGTTTTACATTTTATGCCCTAATTGCATTGATTAAGGTACATTTCACACAATTAATGTATGTTCATTTAGATTACAATTTAATTAAGTAAATCAGATTGCACAGAATTCAAATTAAATCAAATTGTTTGACGTGGCCCAAAATGATGACAGACAGACAAATGTACTCTAGTATTTACTATAGTGTGGTTCAAAAACACTGTAGTAGGTTATTTACTTAATTACTATAGTAATTTTCATCTGGGTAGTTTTACATATTATGGCATAATTACATTAATTAAGCTACATTTCACACAATTAATTTACAATCTTAATTTAGATTAACAGTTTATGTAAATCAGATTGCACTGAATTTAAATTAGACTGAATTGTTTGACTTAGCATAAAATGATGACAGACAAAAATGTGTTCTAGTATTTACTATAAGGTTTAAAAACACTGACGTAGGTTATTTACTTACTTAATTACTATAGTATTTTCCATGTGGGTAGTTTTACATTTTATAGCAATAAATAAGGTACATTTCACACAGTAATGTATAGTCTTAATTTAGATTAACTATTTAATTATGTAAATAAGTTAGCACTGAATTCAAATTAAATCGAATTATATGACAGCCTAAATTGATGACAGACAAAAAATGTGCTTTAGTATTTACTATAGCAGTGCTTCTCAAACTGTGGTATGTGTACCACTAGTGGTACACAGACTTCCTTCTAGTGGTACGTGGAGGAATCGATGAATAATTAAAGTAAAAAAAATGAACACACTTTTAACCCTTTGACACATACAATATCACCAATGTGATCAGTAAATTGATTTTGATAGGCTAAACCTTTTATTTTATTTTCAATTTCCTAATGTTTGTTATGTATTCTATTATTTAAAGCTAATCTCCTTCACATTTTTGTAACAGTTGTTGGGGCCTATCCCTTATTTTTATATCCCAATGTTGACAGGTATGGTTTAATGACCTGCTTTTCTGATACACAAAGCCTACTCTAACGCGCAGTAAGCAAATCTTCAAATTTAAATTAGATTTTAAAGATATACTAATAAATCATATATACATGCAATATCTATTTTTAAAAAGTATTAAAATTAGTTTTTATAATAATATGATGACATATAGCCTATATTTATGAGGTCCAAGGAACATTTCCAGGTTTTGATGAATAGGCTACTATACATTTAAGTACAGCAGATTTCTTTTTACTTTTTAAGAACAGTGCCATTTTTAAATAACTTTTAGAAGCACATTTAATTTAAACATTTTTTTTTTTTACCTGTAAGCACAGTTAATGTTCAAACTATTTATAATGTTTAACGTAGCTGACAATAATAAATATTCCTAATAATAATGAACGGTGCAGAGCTGCAGCTGTCTAATTAGGCCTGCTACACTATGTGTTTTAATACTGGTCATTATGGTGGTACTTAATTTTTTTTCTGAGGTGGTACTTGGTGAAAAAAGTTTGAGAACCACTGTACTATAGTATGGTTTCAAAACAGTGTAGTAAGTTATTTACTTAATTACTATAGGCTAGTAATTTTCATGTGAGTAGTTTTAAATTTTATGGCATAATTGCATTAATTAAAATACATTTCATAAAAATAATTTATTGTCTTAATTTAGATTAACAGTTTAATTATGTAAATCAGATTGCAAATTCAAATCAAAACGAATACAGCCTAAAATGATGACAGACAGAAAAAAAAATGAACACTAGGGGTCAAATACAAGGGAATGTTGACTACTGTGAGAGCGATCAATGCTAGTGGTCTGCAGGCCTGCCGTGGTCAAACTGACCAGTGCAAATGCACTAGATGTGGGCGTGGCATTGCGCTTCCCGCTCCGCCATTGGTCAGCTTAATCCAAAGCCCCGCCTCTTTCAAAAAAAGACAGAAAAAAGAAAAGGAAAACAGAGACATCTCAATCCTTGCAACTGGGGAAAAGATGAAACGTAGTGCACCATAGTCTCCGAATCACCTCCTATTTTATTTATTTTTGTTTAAAAAAACCCAGTAAACCACCTCCAGTCGCTCAGAACCAAACACTGAGCCATATCTGTAAGTTATCTCAATCACCTAAAGCCAAACATCATAATCAGATATTCAGTTTTGGGACACGCTGGATTAAGTTTTGTAACGTTTTTAAAAGGTGAGTCATTAATCATGAACGCTTTTACGCGCGTTTGAGAAGCGGATTGATTCTTAATGGATGTACGGAGCCGATATCTGTGTACATACGTAGACGTTCACACCAGGTAAGATAAAAACTCGCCGGTTGTTTGTTTAAGGAGCCGCGGCTGGTGCTGCGCGGCGTGTCCGTCCATGTGTGTGTTTATTCGCCTGCGACATGGAGGGGATGGGTGGGCTTTTCTCTCAGCGTTTCTTATATCCGAGGACATCTTGAGCCACTCAGCGGCTCAAATAGTTGCAAATGGATGATGATACGTTTGGCTCGTTGATCTTTGGCTACGACGACAGAATACATTCTATTCTTCTGATGACGTGAAAACAATGTATTAAGAACACCGATGTGTGCTATCTTTACTGGCTGCATTAGCACAGGGCAGTCAGTGTATATGGAAATACACATTTAGATTTAACATTGAAGGTAGTATTTGTTTATTAAGTAATAGTTAACTTTGATAAGGTATCGACGATTACTATTTTGATGGAGTTTAAAAGTTTAGTCACGTCGCTCAACTTGCTACATACACACTTTTACAGATTTTTAGTGTTTACTTGAGGATTTCTTACTTTTTTTAAGAGTACAGAATAGTCGTGTGTGTTTGTGATTGAGGTAAAGTTGGTTTGTATTCGCACATTCGTTCATTTTTGAACGGTGACAACTTGTGACACGGTGCCTATATTGTTTGCTATGCTACTTTGAATATTCATAGCATGTAAGTACACTTATAAACATGATTGTGCTGCTTGTTCAAACGACATTTAAAAATGAGTTGAAACCACACAATTCTTGAGTTTTTTTTTGTGGGCAACGTAATTGTTTTATGTTTAAACTACTTGAATCTGTTAAGTTAAGTTAACTTAATCTATTTGTGTTCAGCCAACATGAATGAATTTGTTTACAGTGTATGGCTTACAACATTTACAACATTAGCACTATTTAATCGACTCTAAACAATGTTTGATAGTCATTGGCTGCTAATATGAATGTAATATTTAGAATTAGCATAAATACTTTTCTGAATTCATATTATTAAGGAGAAAGTCTGAATGTGCGAATGTAAAACCAACTTTACACCAATGTGTTTGTGTTAGGGAGATGCCCCTTTGTCTGTGTGGAGCAGAGGGGGTGTGTACAGATGTTCTCTACCAGGACATCTGCTGTTTCTAAGGGCTTTGTCAAGGGCCCTTTCAAGGAGGCGCCAATGCCCGAAGGAAAACCTATATGTTACTTTCTTAAGCTCAACTCCACAAACTATCAAATCCAACATGATCCTTTCTAATAGGATCCGGAGCGTGTGTAAATAATGCATGGTGTTACTCCTAAGCAGTTGTGTATTCTCTGTAGGATGCATGTTTGGGTTTGACGACCCGAGACCTTGATTTCTAACATGTCCATTACATTCCCCGCTGAGAATTCTCTCTCTCTCTCTCTCTCTCTCTCTCTCTCTTTCTCTTTCTCTTTCTCTTTCTCTTTCTCTCTCAATTCAGTTGTTCAATATTTGCTTTATTGGCATGACAGATGTTACAAATGTATTTTCAAAGCATTTATAAAGTTAACATTTAAAATAACATATATTGTTAACAGTACATACAGTGAACATAGTAAACACAGTAAATCGTAGTAGTAAAAATATCTGAATAAACTGTACATTTAACAATAAACATTTTAGGATAAAACCGTAATAATAAATCTCTCTGTGTCTTTCTCATTTTCCCCATTGTGTTTTTATTGAATGTCCCTGGGTGGCATGGTGGCTCAGTGGTTAGTACTGTTGCCACACAGCAAGAAGGTCACTGGGTTAAATCCCGGCTGGGTCAGTAGCAATTTCTGTGTGGACTTTGCATGTTCTCCTCATATTGGCATAGGTTTTTCTCTGGGTACTCCGGTTTCCCCCACAGTCCAAAGTCTAAATCGGCCGAAGTGTATGAGTGTGTATAGATGTTTCCCAGTACTGGGTTGCAGCTGGAAGAGCATCCGCTGTGTAAAACATGCTGGAATAGTTAGCGATTCATTCTGCTATGGCGACCCCTGATAAATAAGGGGTTAAGCTGAAGGGGAATGAATGACTGTCCCAGATTGATACCACTGTTTGCTTTATTGAAATCAATACTTGGAAGCTTGGGTTTTATTTTTAATAGCTTGCACTTCATCCCGCCCCATTTCGAATTGGCTAAATACGTTTGTTATTTTAAGTGTGTATGGATAAGTAAATATTTTATTGATCATGATGAAATGTATTTAGTTTGAAAAATTGTTTTAAGTGAATGATATTTTTTGTTCGAAATAAATCAAAATAAGGTACTTTTTTTATTTATGGGCGGACATATTCTAAAGAACACATGGAGAGGTGTACTTTGGTGAATTTTAGTTGTTGGTGAAGCTAAACGAACAATTTGGAAAGCTCATAGAATGGCTTTTGAAGGTGATTTGACATCTTTTATTACCTTGGTTAAATACAATATAACTTGTATCCACTCACAGGGGTACTTTAATTTTTAAAGTTGAATTTTAAATTTAAATAATCCATAAATGAAGACTTGAGTATGCTATGTGAAGAGGGGATGGTATTTTTTAACTGCTGATGTTAAATAATACCATCTTTTAGATCAGAATGTAATATAAATTATATCAATGGAATAAACAGCAGGGAATATATTGAACACGTCACAATTTTTACTCAGAAAAACATATTTCTAAAGATGTTGGTGACTTGAAATTTTCCCCGGATTTTGGTAACAACCAAAGAAATCCATATATGCAAAGAAAACAAATCTAATTTGTATACAAGTTAGGTTATGCATAATAAAATGAATTGATAAAGGGAAAAAGTATTGAACACGTGTAGAAAGGCAGTGAAAGCCCAGACAGCAGCTGAAATTTCTCAGTAGTTCTTCAGCAATCCTCTCCCGTTCCTCAGTGTAAATAAATATTAGCTGCTTCAGTCCAACATCTACATTAGCAGGATGATGAAGATGAAACCAGGGTGGACATTTCAGCAAGACAATGATCCAAAACACAGCCAAGGAAACTCTCAAATGCTTTCAGAGACAGAAAATCAAGCTGTAGAATGGCCCAGCCAATCACCTGACTTGAATCCAATAGAAAATACAATTTAAAGTTCAGATTTGATAGATGAGACCCACAGAACCATCAGTATTTTTACACTCTGTTGAAGTCTGTGGAAAAACTCACACCTGAGCAATGCATGTTACTTCATTCTCAATATGAGAGGCGTCTTAAAGCTGCTATCACCAAAACAATATAAAGTAATAAATGCGTTTCAGTAGTTCAGCACTTTCTCCTTGTGTCATTCCATTGTTATTACACCTAACTAATTTTATTTTCAGATTTTTTTTGTTTTGTTTTATTTTTACGTTTGTATGGTTTGGGTTTTTACCAAAATCTGGTTCAATTCCATGTCAACAGCTCCTTTAAAATATTATTCCTAGGAAAAAACATGACATGTTCAATACTTATTTTCCCTGCTGTAAATTGTATCCACTCACAGGGAGTTTACTTGAATTTTTAATTTAAACAGTGCATGAATAAAGCCATATGTATGCTATGTGAAGAGGAGAGTGTATTATGTAATTGGTCATTATTGGTGATCAGATAGTGTTTTGCCATATTTTGTAATAATTGATCTTTGTTCTTTGAGGTTTTAATGTTAGTGTTTTTAAAGTGTCTCTCTCTTGCTCTCTCTATCTTGCCCTGAAGCGCTCACACATCACACACTGAATCATAGTGTACATGGCAGCATTTGAAGCAGGAAGACATTTATTAGAGTCAGACAGGAAAATGCAAAGGGCTTCTTTAATATTTATGGCTTCCTGTTTGTCAGGTGTGTCGAGGGAATGTGTGAGTTCATTCATATGTTGCTCAGGAGGACACAGATGTACTTTGGATCAGTGATTCTCGAGTGGGTTTACATTGGATATCAAGTGGCGAGCCAGTGTTTATTGTACAGACCTTTCCTTAAAGGGATAGTTCACCCAAAAATGACAACTTCTATCATTTACTCACCCTTCACTCGTTCAAAGCTTTTTTGACTTTCTTCTGTTGAACACAAAAGCTGTTATTTTGAAGAATGCTGGTTGCTGGCACTTGTTGACTTCAACTGTAGACAAACAAATTACTATGGAAGTCAATGGGTGCCAGCAACCAGCATTCTTCAAAATAAATTCTTTTGTGTTCAACAGAAAGAAACTCATTAAGGTTTATAACCACATGCTGGAGAGTAAAGGATGAAGTAATTAAAATTTTTTGGTGAACTAACCCTTATATTAAAGTTAATAACTTATTTGTAAAAATACATTTAATATAGGGTTTTCACAATACTGGAATTCAGTACCAATTGATACTGAAATTGTAAAAACGTCCATTCCCTCTAACATTTGAGCGCATTCTGAAACAGCGCTGATTTGCCATTTGCCATTCTCAACAGAAATGACTGTGATTGGCTGTGAAGGTCATCAGTTCACCAAACTCACCGATGTTTACTGAGTGTAATCACAGATACAAGGACACTGGAGCGTTTCAAAGTCACGTCAATCAGCTGGTTTTGTCTGCTGACATGAGCGATTCGCTGATGAATCGCAGCTTTAAAATGCTCCAGTCGATAAAGGTTCAATCTTCTCTTTGCATGGATTGTTTGTATCTGGCTCTAACGAATCCTCAGAATCAAAGCTAAGGTTATGGAAAGAATATATAGAAGATGAAATATCTCTAGAAGATTGGAATAAGGCATGTAAGAGTGCTCCGATACAAAAAATCTACAGTAGCCTGAAACTCATAAAATACAAATGGTTAATGTGAACATGCATAACTCCTGCTATAGACCATTTTAAGGGATATAAACAATAACAGTGGTCCTTACATCTTTCCTGTTTAACATTTTAAATTTACATAGCTTCTGAGAGTCCAAAAAGTTCCACATATTGATAAATATTGTTACGATAGCTGTTATAACACCATGTTATGATTGAATCGCCTCTTGTTACAGATATGAAATAGTTTGACAACAAGCAGGAAACGTTCAAGGGCCAATGACATGATCGAATTGAAATGGTCTATATTGCACAAGTTTTAAAGATAATATTCCAGATATAAAGTGTAATGAGGTAAGAGGTACACTTTACCACTGTATATGGGAATTTGTGAAAGTGAAACCCTTTTAGCAAGGTGTTATTGAAATAATTGACCAAATTTTTACCATTGGATCCTAAGATTTTTATCCTGGGTATATGTCCTGTCAGCCCTTTCTTACAAAGCAAAGAGGTCAGATTCATAGATGTGTATTTTACAAGCTAAACGCATTATTGCTCTTAATTGGAAAAATATAAATGAACCTATAATTGAAAAGTGGATCAAAAAATGGCATCACATATGTCAAGGGAAAAGATCACATACTTTGTCAAAAAGAAACAAATATTTTACATTGAAGTACAATGTAAATGTTGGCAGTCTACAACAAGAACAAGCTTAGAGGGAGTAGGGGAGTATCATGGTCTAAACATAGACTCGGGAAACACTCTTTACCTGATTTAAACATCCTTTTTTGTTTGTTTTTTGTTGTCATTTATTTTATTTTTTTAAGGTAATGGGTTGATGGGAGGGAGAATAGGGTGTAAAAAGTTTTGCGGTGTCTTCATGATTATTCTTCTTTAGCTGTGTAAACTGTTGTGATATGAAAAAAGTTATAAATATATTGTTTAAGAAAATGCTCCAGTGTCTCTGTATCTGTGGTTACACTCAGTAAACAGCGGTGAGTTTGGTGAACTGATGACCCTCATGGCCAATCACAGTAATTTCTGTTGAAAAATTACAGAATGTGCTCAATAGCGCTCAAATTTTCGCGAGAAATGGACGTTTTTTAAAATGTAAGTATCGTTTGCTACTGAATTCCAGTATCGTGACAACCCTATATAGTCAGTTTCTTATTTTTATTATAGTTTTGTATATCATATCTATATTGGTGTTTATATAACTTTAGTTTGTTATAATTGTAAGAGGCCGATCACACCGAACCTGCTTTTGCGTTCCAAAAACGACAAGACAAAAAGAAGCAGTGCACTTTTTATGTCGCTAGGCAACAACTACAATTTAATAATATTGTGATATTGAAGATTTGTGAAGTTATACAGTTCTGGATAACTCAAAACAGCGACCACTAGTCTTTCCTCCATTTTCAAAAGTCTCTGTAGTTGTGTTGACAACACAAACACTGCAGTCACCTCAATTGAAACCCCACCTCTGCTTTCATTTGATTGGAGAATAAAAAGAAGCGAGTGACGTATTGCGCTTTTTCCGCTCAGAGCTTTTTTTCAACTGCGGGCGCACAGTGCGCAACGGCAAAAATGCGAGGCGCAGCAGGCAGTAAAATGTGAGGCGCATAAGCAGCGCTCCACTCTTGCGGCTGTTAGCAAATCATTCAAAAAAGGCACCTCTCAATGCAAAAATCGTTTGGTGTGATCGGCCCCTAATGCCTTTATAAGTATAAAAAGTTATGGGAGCTTTTTTGTGCTTAAAAGGCTACTTTTACATTTAAAAGCAAATTTTTCTGTCACAACCTTTGACTTGATGACTACTGATTGAGCTGATATTTACAATAAGTTATAAAAAGAATTGATTTATGTTACAGCAGGGAAAATAAGTATCGAACATGTCATGTCTTTTCCTGGAAATAATAACTTAAGAGAGATTTCAGCTGCTGTCTGGGCTTTCACTGCCTTTCTACACCTCCCTTTATTTATGTGTTCAATACGTCTTCCCTGTGTCATTTCATTTTGCTATGCAACTTGATTTTTAATCTAACTAGTTTAGTTTTCTTTGTATATATGGATTTCTTTGGTTGTTATCAACACCCAGTGAACATTTCAAGTCAATGGCACCTTTATAAATATGTTTTCTGAGAAAAATGAGGATGTGTTCAATAATATTTTCCCCATGGTGTTTACTTTTTTTCTCTGGTGGCTGCCTGAAATATACTCTCAGCAAATGAATTGAATGTTTATTATTTGACTGATTTGTTTGATCCTCCAGTTTTCACAGCGTCTCTCTCTCTCTCTCTCTCTCTCTCTCTCTCTCTCTCTTTCTCT
>CAIGQZ010034910.1:15373457-15387636 GCA_903798205.1 Danio tinwini
TGTGTGTGTGTGTGTGTGTGTGTGTGTGTGTGTGTGTGTGTGTGTGTTGTTGAGCATGTGAATGTTGACATTCCTCCGTGAGCGGAGCACAAAAGTGAAATGTGTTTGTTTTTTTTTTTGGAGCGAGCGCATGTGAATTTTAAAGACCGACGCTCACTTGAGTGCTTCCGAGAGGATGAATATTAATGATTTCTCCTCAGTTTATTACCTTGTTTAACACACATCAACGTGGCCTGTTCTGCATGGCGTATAGTATTGGTGTGATTTCTCAACAGTCAGAAGAATGAAAGGATGTCTGACGGCGCCTGATAGGAAGGTAATTGGTATGAAATTGAAATATAGCATCGGCCTAGAGCTGCAGAATTCAACCTTTTATTTATTATTTCTTTCTCCGCTTGTGTGGATCTCAGGGACGCATCTGGCTGTCAATCAGCGTGTGATGAGATTCAGTCTCAAACATCTCAAAGAAAAGATTCATTCAATTCACTGGATTTCCTTTTCTATCAAAGAGCGAGTTTATGAAGAGACTTTGAGGAGTAGCGCAGAATAAAGGAGTCGTGTGTGTGTGTGTGTCTGTGATTGCTGTGGATGTCAGTGATGCTCCTGGTCATAAATGATCTCCTTCTGCTGCCAGAGTCGCTTGTAGAGGAAATGCTACAGGCTTTGCTTCCTGTTTTCTCACAGACAGACATAAGACCCTCCGTGTGCTTGGCAAGGGTGGTAATCCATGGTGTAAAATTCAAATCTACCCCTGCAGGATTAGATTTACCCACACAAAAGAGAGTTCGGCTGATTTGGCATGGATGATTTTACAGTGTGTTCTAACTAATATTAAAGGGGGCCTATTATGCCCCTTTTTACAAGATGTAAAATGAGTCTCAGATGTCCCTAGAGCAGGGGTGTCCAAACTCGGTCCTGGAGGGCCAGTATCCTGCATAGTTTAACTTCAATTTCCTTCAACACCCCTACCTGGAAGTTTCAAGTATACCTAGAAAGAGCTTGATTAGCAGGTTCATGTGTGTTTAACTGGGGTTGGAACTAAACTCTGCAGGTCCTCCAGGACTAAGTTTGGACACCCCTGCCCTAGGGGTGTCCAGCCCCCAGGGGTGTGAATAATTTTGGGCTTGACTGTAGGTGAAGTTTCAGCTCAGAATACCCCACAATATAATAGTTTGACCCTTTTATGCTTTAATTGTGTCATTTTGGTGACTGTCACATTAAAGTCAAATGAGATTGTGCTAAAAGAGGGCGGAGCTACAAATGCCTATGTGTCAGCATAGTGGCTGATTCAAAAACAAGTCTAATGATGACCTATGCTAATGAGGGAGAGATTGTCACTTATGGGCAGGGCTTTCCCTCTCTGATGACATGTACAATGGAAGAATATTAGGGGTGTGACAAGATCTCGTTGGATGAGATCTCGCAAGATAAATCACGACGAGATTTCTCGTCGAGGTGACAAGTTTTCTCGTGAATAGATGTTATCATGATGGAGCGTGAAGGTAAAATTAGCATTGAAGATTGGAAGCAGGATTGAATTTAAACCCCAAATCAAGTGCTTTACACACACCTGGTAAGGCTGGCCTCTGTGTTGCACATGTCGCTCAGTTGGGCGGGCGGTTGTGACGTAACTGCTTTTTTTTTCTCACCGGCCAAAGGGCTGCCGCGTTTTTCATGTTCAAGCAGAGGCTGCAACTATAGCGACTAAAAAATTAACCATGGACATCATTACCACGCGATGGCATGTCACTTTAGATGTGCTAAAAGTCACATTATTGAAGTGCAGTACATATATGTAAACACCGAAATCAAACTATTAGGCTACCATCGTGTAGAACTTTTAGCCGCATTTTGCGATAGGACAGTCCACACAGCAGTTTGACACAATATTCTCTGCGCCTACACACATCTCTAAGCGCGCACACACATACTGAACTACTAGAGACTCAACACACCCGCCTTCATGGACATTACACCAAGATGCCTACTGGTTTAAAAAGGCCTAGATTAAAGGAAAATGGCCAAATGAGAATGTTTTTTTGTCAAAAACTACAGTAAAACAACTTGTCAAGAAGAAAATAAAAAATGAAACCATGCGAACTGAATAAATACAGGAATGGAGAGAAAAAGAGCGCTTTATTATCAGCTGTTAGTCCGATTTATTTATTTATTTTCTGGTCATTGCACCTTTTGCCGTGTACTGTGTAATTGCAGTCAATCATGTACGAGACACATGTAAAAGATGATAAATGTAAGCAGGTCATCAAAAAAATCGAACACTGTCCGAAAATCCGAATTGACCATCAAGGTCTACAATGTAAATACTCTGAAATGCTATAGGAGATAAGCCTGTCAGTAGAGTTTGCTATTTTCTATTTAAATATTAACAAATATTTTGCAGTGTTTGCATGTTCGTTGCATAGAATTCAATTTAAGCTAATATAAAACTATTGCATACATAAAATTATGGCAATAGTTATGGAAATTGTATACATAAAAAGATGGAAGTAAATTCATTACAAGTTAATAAAAAAAACCCACCTCAGTTGTTTTGCATTATGTGATATTTTCCATTCATATATTAGCAAAATATTTGAATTCTAAGATTATTCCATTGATATTCATCATCAAGGATTTCTTTAAAATAGTGTATAAAAATCTCGTCTTGTCTCGTTTTCGTGAACCCAATCTCGTGTCTCGTCTCGTCTCGTAAGCATCTCGTCACACCCCTGGAGAATATGCTTTTGCAGACTGTTATAAAGTGTGATTTATAAAAAATATAATGAATACATTTTTACCATTAGAGGCACATATATATATATATATATATATATATATATATATATATATATATAACAGGTCTCTTTATTTCTGTTTGAGATAAACATATGCTGTGGTCCAATTCGCATACCATCCGTCCTAAATAGTTTTCGAAGATAGAATTAGTTTGTCCCAAACCATAGTATGTTGAAGAGTTTCCCAAAGGTTCCCGGATGGTTTACTATTTCCGGTAAATATTCAAAGTGTAGAACCATCCTAGGGCTGAGCGATATTGCACAAAAAAAAAATCACTATATCATGTTTCATATAATTTGGTATTGATAATTATTGAATATTATTGAACAATCCATTTAGGTATATTAGGATGTTTTTTTTTACCACTTGATTTTAATTTACCAACATTATTGAGGCAAATAGTTTTAATAGTCAAAAACAAAAGTATTTAGGCAAAATATCTGATCTCTTCAAAATAAAGTAAACATAAGTATTAAAGAGACTCTCAAACTTGATAGATAAAATGTTACAAAGTGTGTGTGGTGGTAAAGTGCAAATGCTGAACAATCAAAGAAAACTTTAAGGTAGATCACCATCTGTAAGGTGTGAGTAATAATGATGCAGTAAACCTCAAACTCTGTAAACAACACAAATTATGATAATCAAATCTGAGCTTTTAAGTGAATGAACCAACATCATTATTCGCGCAAACGTGATCTTAGAATCGAGAAGCAGCACGAAAAAAAAAAAACTGTTTGCGCAAGCAGAAAGCAGGTAAATACCGAAAGAGAGGATGATTACTCGCACGCACAGATGATGTGATAACGCGCTCCCGCTTACTTGCGCCACCGTGCCTAGAGAAAGCGCAACTGGTGCGATCGGGTCCCTTTGAAATAGACAGGACAAAGTGCGATGGTCGTGCACCCACAGTCCTGCTGCTTTCAAGAGCTCAAGATTTATAAAAAAACAACAACAAAAAATTCTTTTGTAAGCAGCAGCGGTCACTGCTTTTTAATTATTCTTTGAACAGATTATTAACAGGCCTATATTAACTGTGCGCTTGATCATTTTTTCATTACCGAATACGAAATGTTTCACCTGCTTTCTTTTGCTTAGTTATTTTTGGTAATATGGTTTAATAATATTTTTACAATAACATTGCTTTAATGGGAGATTACTCGCCGTTTATGTTTAGTTAACCCAGACAAAGATCTGGGACTATTAGCCAGGACAGGTTACTGTGCATTTTTTAGATGCATGACAATTCTTCTTTTTTTAAATGTAATGTTTTTTAAAGAAAAGTTTTGTTGAATTAAAAAGTGCACCTATACAGCTATATTTTCCTTGTTTTGACACATTAAAAAATTGTGGCTAAGAAATACTTATTTGGTGTGGTCAGTGATAAATTTGGTAAATCCTTCATTTTGAGCCCTGAAAAGTCATGTGAAATAAAAGCTGATTGTGTTGCGACACAACCCATTTGCTCGTGCACACTGAGCAAGCTAATACACAATACACACAAGAAGTTAAATGAATGAGAAGGCATGTGGACATAACACATTTAAATCAAGTCATTTTAGCATGTTAGCAAGTCAAATCTTTGCATATTAAGTATATTTTCCCAACAAGAAAAGTGTGGCTAGTGAAAATGGCGAGTGTCTAGTAATGTTGGAAATTTACTAGCCACAGTGGCTGGTGATCAAAAAAAGTTAATGTTAAGCCCTACATATAATATCACCACAATGCAGGTACACTTTTACAAAGAACACATCATATTTTATTCTTAATAATACTTCATTTAATTAGAGTCATTTTAACAATTTAATAATTATGCATTTTCTCAGTCTAATTCCAATGCCTATCCTAAATAAATAACAATAAATATTTACAAAAAAGTGTGAGGTAAAAAGTAACAGAGGCTGCGATATCTGCTACAAGATGTATTTTCAGTTGTCAGTACATAAACGTATACTATAGTAATTAATAGTAAACCATACTGACACTGGCACCTCCAATAGAGATAGAGATGATGTGCAATCAGCTAAAATGGTGCTAGGATTGTTTTTATGTATGGGCGATATATACTGCACCACCAAAAATGATTGAGGTCATGTCCATGTGTTGTGCGATAAGTCGTTATATTGATTATTGTGACAGGCCTACTATTAATTAATATCTAGCCAATTGAATTGCATTAAATTGCGTTTTCCGTGTTATATTTTTCATCTGAACTGAATGTTGGAAAAAACCACCATTGACTTCTATACTATTTTTTATTCATACTATGGATGTCAATGGCTGCTTGTTCCAACACTCTTCAGCATATCTTGTTACTCTTACTTTTGTTATTTGAGTAAGTAAAGGGTGAGGAAATGTTCATTTTTGGGTGTACTATCCCTTTAAACTGACTGTAATGTCATTTATATAGTACGTTTTAATGCAAAACCACAATAGCCCTAGTCAAGACCCCAAATATCAATTGAAATAAAACCGTGTGGTATTAATAAATTACCATTGCTATTTCCAATACTGATTCAATCAGGCCAGTGTTGAACGTTTGAGAAATGCTACCGCTGATAAGATCTTCAATACATTGTGCAACTGAGCTTCACTGAATGGTTCTCATGGACCTTATTTACATGTGGCCACAGGCTATCTGCGACAGATAAGAGCACAATAACCCCTCGCCCTCTCCAGCTACAGCAGATGTCCCTTCATTTAGTGATCAGATGAGAAGAAACGGGGCAAAGTGTCTCTATATTGCTGATTAATTTTGACTATTCATCTCTTGGCCTTTATCATTATGCGGAGATGACATGCAGAGCAAGTCTTTCCTTCAGAATCCATTATTTAGGGCTGCTCAGTTTCAACTAGGGCTGCACGATATTGGGAAAAACTGACATTGCAATGTTTTATTTTTCTGAGATTCATATTGCCATATTGAGTATAATTTTAACTCATGAAATGGATTAACTTTAGGACCATTTTGGATGATAATATGATGATTTTTGTAGTAGAGTGCATCAGCATAAAATATAATAAACCAAATCACAAGCAATAATAAATACAGGAAAGCAAATTTACAAATGAAATAAATGCTTTTTTTTCAGCTCAAATTGAATAGTTAAAGGTTAAATAAATAACTCTGTTTGATCTTCATACTGCACATAAATACAATTCATATTTCTTGAACATGCAAAAATGTTTATTTCTTGTGCTTGAAACGTGTGCACAGTCACAGGCTTTAAATTGCATGCAAAGATTTTCTGTTAAATTTTTGGTTAAACTTTGCAATTACACCACAATGATGTGTGTTTTAACTCTTAGTGATGTTGTCACAATACTGGAATTCGGTACCAATCGGCACTGAAAAAAAAAGAGTCAATTTCCTGCTAACATTTGAGGGCTGTTAAGCACGTTCCTTAACACTGTTGATTTGCCATTGTGTTCACGTGCTCAACAGAAATGACTGTGATTGGCTGTCAAGGTTATCAGTTCACCAAACTCACTGCAGTTTATTAGTGTAACCCCAGATACTGAGACACTGGAGCATTTCAAAGTCACAAAGATTAGCTGGTCTGTTTTATGAGTTGACATTCCATTCCATTTTATAAGCTGCAACATTCGGATGGTAGTGTCAGAATTTGGCATCAACACCATGAAAGCATGGATCCATCCTGCCTTGTATCAACAGTTTAGGCTGGTGGTGGTGGTGTAATGGTGTGGCGGATTTAGGTCCATATTGACGTGATAGCATCACGCAGTTGCTGCAGATTTGTCGGCTGCACATCCATGATGTGAATCTCCTATTCCACCACATCCCAAAGGTGCTCTATTGGATTGAGATTTGGTGACTGTGGAGGCCATTTGAGTACAGTGAACTCATTGGCATGTTTAAGAAACCAGTCTGAGATGATTCACGCTTTATGACATAGTGCGTTATCCTGCTGGAACTTGCCATCAGAAGATACATTGTGGTCATAAAGGGATGGACATGGTCAGTAACAATACTCAGGTAGGCTGTGATGTTGAAACAATGCTCAATTGGTACTAATGGGTCCAAAGCGTGCCAAGAAAATATTCCCCACACCATTACACCACATACAAGGCAGGATGGATTCACGCTTTCATGTTGTGTGCGCCAAATTCAAACCCTTTTATCCGAATGTTTGAACAGAAATCAAAACTCATCAGACCAAGCAACGTTTTTCCAATCTTCTATTGTCCAATTTTGGTGAGCCTGTATGAATTGTAGCCTCAGTTTTCTGTTCTTAGCTGACAGGAGTGGCACCCGGTTTGACTAACTCAAGGTTGGACTTGTTGTGTGTTCAGAGATGCTCTTCTGTATACCTCGGTTGTAATGAGTGGTTATTTGAGGTACTGTTGTCTTTCTATCAGCTGGAACTAGTCTGGCCATTCTCCTCTGACCTCTGGCATCCTAGCAAACTGAACAGATCTTTTATTCCCGGTTGCTTTGAGCACGTCCTGTCTTGTTGCGTGTTTATATCACCCCAATATGACAGTCTGTACCCTATACCTACATATATCAGAATCAGTTTTATTGCCAAGTGTGCTTCACACACACAAGGAATTTTTGGCAACAGAAGCTTCCAGTGTCCAAACAGCTTGAAAAGTAGATTTTTCACCATAGGTGCTCTTTAAATAAGCAGTCTGAACAAAGAGCAAACTTTTTTTTTTTGTAAATTTTTGGAAAATTCCCATTAAAGTTGAATAAATATAATGAATATTGCTAATCAGAAATTGAGTTTTGATATATTTACAGTAGGAAAATGTAAAAATATCTTTATGAAACATGATATTTACTTGGTAGTATAATGATAATGAGAAAAAAAATCACAAAATTTGACTCATAAAATGTATTGTTTACTATTTCCAGAAATATACCTCTTCATCATTTCATCAATGGCTTTGTGGTTCAGGGTCACGTATTAAAGAAAATATCGCAATGTCAGTTTTTTTTTTCTCCAATCTCATTCAGCCTTAAGGTTATTAGAGTTGGACTCCAGGAGTGAGAGTCAAAGCCGGGTCATTGAGTTCAGTGTGTTATGAAGGGGTCAGAGAGACAAGGGGCCCCTTTATTATACTCAAACTGTGAGGGGTCGAACAAAATGTTTAACTCATTATAGCTGCGACTATAACAGATCAATACCACCATCAGGGAGGCATTTTGCACACCATTTCTGCAGTTAGATCACAAATGCCGCTCCTCTTGCTTATTCTTGTTGTGTTTTGTGGTATTTTTGTGACGTGCGTGAGGAGATTTCTGTCCTACGCTGAGAGGAAGAAAGCTAGAGATATGACTGAGAAAGAAAGAGATTCAGTTGGAGATAGAGACATGTGGGAGTGAGGTCGAGAGATTGATGTTGCTTGAGGAGGATCCTGTTAGTAAGAGAAAGTAGCAATTTTTGTTGAGGTTGCTTTTTTGTTGATGATTAAAAAGTCTTAAAGGGATATTAGTTCACACAAAAATGAAAATCGACTTCACTGATTCTGACTACTCAAGTGATTTTAAACCTTTGCGTTTCTTTATTTTGTTAAACACTAAAGAAGAAAACATGTAAGAAAGCTGAAAACTTGCAATCATTGACTTCCAAAGTCAATGGCTACAGGTTTCCAACATTCTACTAAATATCTTCTTTAGTGTTCAACAGAAGAAACTCTAAAAAGAAAGTTTTAAAACAAGTAAATGATGATGGATATTTAATTTTTGGGTGAACTGTCTCTTTAAATAGACTTTAAGTAATGCTTAATTTAGACATATGACGATATTATAATTAATTTATCGTGATGGACAATATCAATATCATGGGCACTTCAAAATACAGTGAATAATTATTTATTATTTAAAGTTTGAGTTGATTTTTTTTTAAAACATTCACATTGTATTTGCAGTTTTATTTGTATTATGTAATTTTAATGTGGTCTACTACATGCTAAAATACTGACAAAATGATGTGATCGTTTCTTGTTTCCAATGACACATTAAAATCATAGTTCTAAAAACTTTTTAATGACTAATTTAATGAGTTAATGACTAATATAATTTTAGTTTACTATTAATATAGTAGCTGTAATAAATCTCACATTAACAATAACTAATGAATCTTTATTATGTTGTAAAGTGTTATCAGTTGTGCCTTATAGTTTTTGCAATTTTGTTTGGTTGAAACATTTGTGTACACTTGATATTTATCTACCAGGGACATGCGGTCAGGGGAGGCAGTGCCTCACCTGTCATCATCCTCACCTGCCGTCATGAGATGTATACTAATGATAAAATAAATACTTGTCCACTGATCTGTGCTATAAATGCATTTTCTCTATGATTCAAATGATTTCAGTCATTTTTATGATCAAAATCGCTGTATTTTGCGTATCTCCAGTTTAGATACAGCTTAGGAAGCGAGGTGAGGCAGCCCGAGCTGTGGCTCACGTCAGATTGCGCAATCTCCTGCAAACTGGCTTGAGCCCACCCCTTTTGCTCACTCAGTGTATGCTGCCAATGTAATGCTTTAATAAAATGTTTTTACACATTCTACACATTTTTATTACATGTCCTCACTTTCCATATCAGTAATGTATTTCACGAATGTCTATCACTGATTTAGTGTTAGAATCTGACATAAAGCCGCCCTGAAAAGACATGAGGTGAGGCAGGCAGTAGCTCTGCCGCACTGAAGAGGGGGCACCTGAGCTCACGTTATTCTTATTCAGTGGTTGCTTTTCTTCTTTGCAGTAAAGTTCAATAGGAGTCTGTTATTATATGTTTTGCTCTGACTGACTGCATGAATAAATCGCGGATATCAGCTCAAAAATTTCTCAATTGGACTTTCAATCAAAACTTGAATAAATAATGGGCGACCAATGCCGGAGCTAAAGGAATAGCTTCAAAGGATGGGACGGAAGATAATGAGATCATTTCAAAGTAATTCAAGTCATGCCATTTACAAGCACTGCAAAGGTAAGACCAGTGTGTGAATCCTGTGTGTGTGAATGAGAGAGAGAGATAGAGAGCAAGCAAGCAAGAAAGAGAGCTCGCGCATCCGCCGTGGTGCTGTGTTTGTCGCTTGTTCAAGTTGTCTGTAGCATTCAGCTGGGTGTTTTTTTGGAAGATTTATTTAATTGCTATACATTTTACATTCTTCTTTGGCCCAATATGTACCTGCCATGTGTATAGAAAGAATGCTGATCTGATATATGAAGCACAATCGGTAGTTGGCAAATATATCAGGTGGATATGTTTGTACATATGACTTTTGACTTTGAAAAAGTCAGTGCCTCACCAGCCACAAACCTCACCGCACGTCACTGTTATCTACAATAAAGCTAAACACTGAGTATTTTTTGTTATTATAGCAGTTAAAGTCACCTTTTATTGCAGCTTAGGTCCATATTGTGATAATACCATATACCGTGATAAGCTTCAGCATTTAATCGCAACAAGAAAATTTTATACCGTACCCAAAGAGTGGGATTGCGCCTTCAAAAGCTACCGCACGTTCATTGCATTTTATCTTCATCTTCTGAGGCGCACGTAATCAGAATCAGAATCAGTTTTATTGCCAAGTGTGCTTCACACACACAAGGAATTTGTTTTGGCAACAGAAGCTTTCAGTGTACATAAAGTGACGAGTGACAACACAAAATTAAATACAAGAAAGAAAAGGCAATAAACATTAAACAGAGATGCAGTTAGTCAAAAAGATCTGGATGTTGAGTTGTATGTACAGATATGCTGTAAATATACAGGTTATAAGGTGCTGTGTACAAGTGCGTATGAGAAAGTATTGCACGTTTACTGCACAGTAGTGTAATATTAAACTGTTCATGAGGTAGATGGCCTGAGGAAAGAAACTTTTCCTGTGTCTGGCTGTTTTTGTGCTTGGTGCTTTGTAGCGCCGACCAGACGGTAACAGTTCGAACAGGTAGTGTGCTGGGTGTAAGGCGTCCAGAGTGATTTTACGAGCCCTTTTACTCACTCTGGAAGAGTACAGTTCTTGAAGTGTAGGAAGGGTAGTGCCAGTGATTCGTTCAGCAGTCCGGACTATTCGCTGTAGTCTACGGAGGTTGGTTTTGGCAGCTGAGCTGAACCAGATGGTGATTGAAGTGCAGAGGATGGATTGGATGACAGCTGAGTAGAACTGTACGAGCAGCTCCTGTGGCAGGTTGAACTTCCTCAGCTGACGAAGGAAGTACAATCTCTGCTGGGCTTTCTGAATGTCCCACTTCAGATCTTGAGAGATTATTTTTTGGGGTCATATCATGACCAGAGCAGTTTTGCATGTGAATCCTAACCCAACATAAGAGTGAGCGAACAAGAGTTTGCCACTGAAAGAGTGCAGTATCAAAGCAACGTATAATAAAACATTCCAATAACAGCTTCGTTTTGCATAACGCCCAATGAATATTAAAATGCAGTGAGGTCAGTGTAAACGCGCTGCCTATTGTGCAGGATAAACATGAGGAATGAAATGCGCAAACATCAATCACGGAGAGTGATACGGCTGTCATAACACACACACTCGCGCACACACACACACACACACACACACAAACACACACACACACACTCGCGCACACACACACACACACACACACACACACACACACACACACACACACACACACTTACAGGTGCAGCTGTATCAAAGCAGCAGGTTTGTGAATGGAGCAGATGTAATTCATGCTTTGTGTGCAGGAGTGCTTTTATAAAGGCAGTGTTTGAAGTGGATACAGCTGATGTTTTTGTGCCGCTGGAAGCTGTTTTCAGTTCTACTGCTGTATATCAACCACTTCAGCATTTACATCTCAAACTATAACTACTTATTATACTCCATGCGGCTCTTTTACATGAGTCTCTTTGCTTAATTAACCCAACAGTGGGGATGCACTGAACTACGGCTGAGCAATATATCATTAATAGCGCAATATGTGAATCAAATGATGATATTATTTATTAAAGTTTAAAAGATTATTATTTTTGATTATTTTTAAAATAATGACCACGCTATTTTACATTTGATTGTTAAATTTCTGTACTTGAATACTTTTAGATTCCCTAGAAAACCATAAAGCACTGTTTGTTTATTATTTATTTATTTTTGCTTGTAATTTATTATTTGATTCACTGGATAATATGGCAAATTATTGGTCATTTTATTTATTTAGCTGAAAGAACATTCGATGATAGGTGTTTTTTGTGTTTTATTTAATATTTTTATGGTTATGATTGAGTGAAGAGGCATTTGTAGTTGTTAACTATGTGAAATCGCATTGTCAAAGGGTTAAATGAGAAAAATCATGTATCTTGACCCATAAAATGTAATTTTTGGCATTGTCAAGAATATCAGGTATATTCTTGACAATGCCAAAAATGACATTTTTGCAAATATAAGTTTTGTGATCGAGGCTCACATTTGGTAAAAAAAAAGAAAGAAATTATTTAAATATATTTCAGTATAGCTTCAGTAAAATGACACTTTAGTTTGATGTTATTTATAAAATACAATATATTTTCTGAATTAATATCACAACAAAACTCCATTCAAGGATATTTTGCAGTCATAACTGGGATCATAGTTTCATTCTAACTGCACTCGAATAGGTTTCGCCATGCAATCTATATTTTGGACTCTGAGTTTGTGTTTTTGATTATTTTATCCTGTTTTGCAAAGTGAATGACATTACTGTAGACAATGAGGCCCAATCCCAATTCTATATATTTTTTTTACCTCTACCCCTTTCCCTTCCCCTTCTCCTTGGTCCTTACAACCGAGGGTTAAGGGGAAGGGCTTCAAAATTTACCCCTAAGAATTGGGACAGCACTTCAACACCTGCACAGGTCATCATTTGTCATCGCGATCTCTTGCTTCATATGAGATCAGACGATCGCGACTGCTGAAGTTATTCCAGTTATGCTGTTTTTTTGGTATTTGTCTTCAGGAATTCAATGATGGCATATATTATGTTTTCATAACGATCTAAAGTGGCAATAAGATCGTAACTGTACTGTGTATTTACACAGTGGCCATATTCATTTATGTAAACACACCAAAACAGCATTAGCATTATAGCAGACACTGTAAAAAGCTCATTCTCAGCCACTAGAATTTTCTGACAGGGTATTCAAGTAACAGAATGTTGTGGGACTGCTGTACAGGAGTTATTAGGGATCATAGATTTCAAAATATAGCAGGGTTTTTTTAGCGTTTTTTTTAAGTATGACGGTAAAAGATAAACACAGTTATGAATATATTAAAACATGTTTGTTTGTCATATAAAAACTCATAAAAAAAATACTTATTTGTGGATCTCCTTACTTCTGGGTTCAGCAATACTGCCATTGTGTACTCTGGGAAATTTTCTTACCCCTTGGTTTCCAGTGTGTTCCTGAAAAATCTTCGTTCCAAGGGCTATTCACCCCTTCCCCTTAGCCCTACGCCTTCAAGCTAAAGAGAATTGGGACACCACTGCCCCTTGACGTGAACGCTTAAAACGAGGGGTAGGGGTAAGTGGGAGGGCTAAGGGGCAGAATTGGGATTGGGCCTAAATTACACACCACTACTGAGTGTAATGTATAAACTAAAGAGAGTAGAAACAATGCCCTCTTTTTGCTTGTCTCAATAAACAACCACCCAAATAAAAAGCCACTGCAGCCACCCATATCACCCTGGAATCATAGTACTGCTCGCATTTCCTTCAGAAAATGAACGTAACATTTTCCCTCCAGATGCCTCATGAGACAGAAGGAGTTACAGTCTTCTTTTGCCATCAGCGATCATTATTTTGACAGAGCTTTAGGTCGAGTGAGTTCAGACTCTCTGTTCTCTACAGCTCTAAGGTTTCTTTTTAGGGTTTCTTTTACATATGAAACTCTCTCTCTCTCTCTCTCTCTGTGTGTGTGTGTGTGTGTGTGTGTGTGTGTGTGCTTGTGTGCTTGTGTGCTTGTGTGCAGGCATGTGTGTGCATGTGTGTGTGTATCTACAAGTATAGCAATAAACGTAAACAATAATAAACAATATGTTGATCTGTGTGTGTTTGTTTGTACGTGTGTATGTATGTACCCTGAGCTCCTGAAAACCACAAAATTCCTCCAAAAAAGTGTGTTTTTGCACATTTCTGATTAAAAAAATTGTCTGATATTAGTCAATTTTGTGTGTGCACCTTCTATTCCTTATGTTGTGGGGACCAAATATCTCCACAAGTATAGAAATACCCTTAAGCGTGTATGTGTGACGTGTACCTTGTTTTACTTGTGTTGTGGGGAAGTGTAAGATATTAATGCCATCTCTAAAACAGATCATCTGGATTTAACAGAGCCGAATGGGAAGACTGGAGTGTGTGTGTGTGTGTGTGTGTGTGTGTGTGTGTGTGTGTGTGTGTG
>CAIGQZ010034910.1:15390182-15401054 GCA_903798205.1 Danio tinwini
GTGTGTGTGTGTGTGTGTGTGTGTGTGTGTGTGTGTGTGTGTGTGTGGAGCGCGTGCTCTGATCAGTTTCAGGTTGAGTGAGAGGGCACCGGTTCTTAAATCACTGAAGCGAAATGCGTCTTGGTGAGTTTGTCTCAGTGTGGGACTGGAAGTCTGTTTTTTGTGTGTGTGTATGTCAGGATCTGCTGCCGCTCTGATTGAGAGAGACTGCCAGTCGTGCATGCAGTTTTTCATTTATTTATTATTATTTTTTTTACACAAAAATGTGGTCACACTGTACAAGTTTCATTAGCTTATGTTACCTACTCTTACTCCCAGTGCCATTTATATATAGCCGCACCATATTGGTGTTTCGTAACATCTAGGGCTCTATTTTAACAATCTAGGTGCAAAGTCCAAAGCGCAGGGCGCAAAAGAATTAAGGGCGTGTCAGAATCCACTTTTGCTATTTTAAGGACGAAAAATTCCGCTTTGCGCCGCAGTGCAGGGTCTAACAGGGTTGTGCTTATTCTCTTAATGAGTTATAAGTGTGTTTAGAGAATAAACCAATCAGAGTCTCATCTCCTATTCCCTATAAGAGTCCGTTGCATCGCGCCATAGCGCATTTGATATTTACATGGCGGACTTTGTAAGTGAAATAACTGAACTCTTCAACAGCGAGAAAACAGTTAAACAGAGAATCTGCAGCGTGAGAATGAGCCTCCTCATTCTACACTTTCACTCTTTTCCGTAGATAAGGAAACGTGTTGTACGCACAGACATCCATCAGCCTACATCATTGCGTTTAAGCGCAAAGATTTGTTTTTAAAACTATTTCTAAATTCAGTTCTAATTTCCAGCAAACGAATAAATGAACAATAATAATGAAGTGTGGTCAAAACTGAGTTCTTTCTAAATACACAGCCTATGCCCCATATGGTCTAAAACCTGACAGGTGTGCAAATCTAAGCATGTTTATAATAAAACAAATATAAATATGTATATAATAAATAATACTACTAATAATAGTATTATACAAAAGCAAAAAAAAAGCCCCCGAGATGAAGGCATGAAAGCAGTGGTTTTTATATTTATGTAGAAAATAATATTTTTTGTAATATTTTAATCCTTTAATTGGTTTTCATTTATAAAGATATTTGCATATTGCTGTACATCCTGTGTGTATTAAGCAATGTTTAAGCGAGGCGCACATCTAACGCGCTCTGCGCTGGACTTCAGACCTCCTCTTAGCTGGTCTATTGAACAGTCTATTTTAGTTTCTCATAATAGCAACGCGCCAGCAATGCGCCTTAACACACCTCCTTTTTTTTAGACCAGAACGCCTATGGGCACATATATGAGCGCAAATGCATTTGCTATTTAAACAGTGTGGTGAAAAACGTCAAAACGACACTTGCGTCTAGCTGAAACTAGCAAACATTTGCGTTGCGCCTTGCGCCGCATTGCGCCTGGTGTATGATAGGGCCCCTAGTTTTTATGAGATGGGTTGTTAGCCCAACATTCAACCCCAAACCTGGAGGACCAGGACATACACTACAGACAATTTAGCTTACCCAATTTACCTATAGCGCATGTCTTTGGACTGTGAGGGAAACCGGAGCAGCCGGAGGAAACCTACGCCAACACAGTGAGAACATGCAGACTTCACACTGAAATGCCAATTGACCCAGCCGGGACTCGAACGAGCAACCTTCTTGCTGTGGGGCGACAGTGCTAACCACTGAGCCACCGTGTCGCCATTAGTCAATGTTTGTTAATGCATTTACTAACATGAAAAAAACAATGAACAATTTATTTATTAAAGTTAGTTTATTAATAGAAATAACGCTGTTCACTGTTATTTTACAGGGCGTTAACTAATGTCAACAAGCATGAGTTTGAATTTTAATGATGCATTAATAAATGTTGAACTATGATTAATAAATGCTCTACAAGTATTATTCTTTATTAGTTAGTAAATAAATTAGCTAAAAGTACCTAATGAAACCTTATGGTAACTGTAGACTGTAAAAGATATGGATGTAGTATCCGTAACGTCACCTATAGGTTTCTGACGAGCGCAAAATGTCGTCATTTTATTCGCCCGTCATCACACTGACCAGGGGTTTCCAAATAAGGGCGAAGAGGCGGAGTGTGAGCGGGAGCTACAGATGCCTTCTAGCATTTTGCTTAGTCAGGCTTTTCTTTGGGAGAAACGCTTTGTACTTCATTACCTGCGACTCGTTTGTGTTCTGACCACATTTTGTGCTTGGTAGTATACTATATCAACAAAGTGTTTAGTCTTTAAAACACTGTTGTAATACATTGAGCCACTAAGCGTTGCTCTTATGACATTTTTCTACAGGAGGAAAACACAAATTACTTCCAAATACTTCAAATATAGTCTGTGTTAGTAAATGCAAGGCTATTGATGAAATCCAGACATAACACTGTATGACAATGTTTCTATAGCCTACAGCTAATTAATCTGTCAGATTCTGGAGTGCATTCAGGCTCTAAAGAAAAATGTAATTGATAAATGATCTTAAATGAAACAAATACATTTATAGATATGGTATACATGTATATAAGAATTTCACTTCACAGACTTAATATAACTTAATAAAATGAAACGGATGAGTTATAAAACAAAATTCACCCCCCCCCCCCCCCCTCACAGTTGTCATGGAAGGCCATCTTTTGTACCAGGCTGTAAACATGTTTTTATCAGCTGTAAAATTGGCCAATTTAGCATAGCAGTCAGTGAACATCTGGAGTTCCTGAAGCCAGCCCCCTAAGGTGAGTCGATGAATTGCAGTTTTAGTTACTTCTGTATTGGCGTCCCGAGGGAGAGCGGGATGTTGCCGCTTGATTGTAACATTACCAAAAAGTGTTTTTTTTTTTCATACCCCAGAGGACTGACAAAACAGTCAAAATCTAATCTGATTCAAATTTCCAGACTCATCACCAGTTTTCTTTTTTTTATTTATTTTTTTATAAAGACTAAGATTAATCTTTGGATTTACTAAAATATTTTAAGGTACTGGCTGCAAACAATTGATATGAGCTGAATTTAAACAAACAAGTTAAGTTAAACATTACTACTTTTTAATTTGTTTAAATTCAGCCAATACAAATAGTTTGCAACCACTTACCTTAAAAAGTTTATTAAATCCATTGAATAATTTGTTTGTGTGCTTCATGACATTAAAATCGACTCTCATAATTCATCCCGTTCGGTTTTCACTTGGAGGAGATGCATAAAAATAACTGTAAAAGACTGGGAATGAAACATTTATGAATGCTTTCAGATCTTCAAAATGCACATCATTACCTCAAAATCCACATCATCTGGAAGCTGACTTTTTTTTGTATTGTGACAGTCTCTAGAGAAATTTAATATTGAAGAAATAATAAGAAAACAGTGGGCATCGCTTGTTTTTTTTTTCTATTGCGAGCTGATTGGATGTAGTAAAGTAGGCATTTCATTCAGAAAGATTGGGAAAAGGGTTTGGGCAGAGTTATTACATCCTAACAGACACCTCCTCCTCCTCCTCACTTTTTCAGTTTGATGTCAAAACTGACAGCTGGGGGGGCGTGGCTAAGTATATTAGCCACGCCCAGTTCCTCAGACAGACGTAATCTGAGAATTGAACTGAAAACAAACAACTGGAAGTGCATTTTCAGATTTCAGTTAATGATTACAAGGACAAACCATTTTTTTATGACATGCACAGATGAATTGTTCAGCACAAAACTAGCAATGTGAGCTTACAAAATCAATACGGTTTGTTTTGATTTCATATGTACTTTAAGTTTAGATTATTTAGGTTAAATTTTTATTTGTATATTTAAGGGATAGTTTACCCAAAAATGCTAATTCTGTCATTGTTTACTCACCCTTCACTTGTTCAAAACCTATTTGAGTTTCTTTTTTCTGTTGAACAAACTTTTCTGTTGAAAAAAAAAGGCTTTTGCTGCTTGTTTAAACTACTTATTTCAATTATAGTTGAAACGACACTATTCTTAAGGTTTTTTTTGACAACTTTTTTTTTGTTCAATGCACTTAATTTTGTCAAAACGATTAAGCTAACTTAATTGATTTGTTATTATTGATGTGTTTTTTTACTCTACAAAAGAAGATATTTTGAAAAATGCTCATAGTTGGCACCCATTGATTTCCATAGTAATGGATACCAGCATTTTTCAAAATATCTTCTTTTGAAAGAAGAAAGAAACTCACACAATTTAAAAGCGCACAAGGGAGAAGTGATGGTCATTTTTATTTTTGGATGAACTATCTCTTTTAAGTGACACTAAAAATGCTGAGTTCCACACAATTGATTTCTCTTAGCACAACTTGAAGGAATTAGCTTGATGAGATCCAAAAGTTTACGTTCATTTTATTTTTAATCACCTGTTTCTAAATGGTCTGCTCTAAAAGTGAGGGAGACGTATCCCCCTGTCCCCCCCAGGTTGCTACACCCCTGCTTGTATGGAGCACATTTAGGTGTCAGAAAAACTTTGGTTACTCAATACTTTAATACTTAATGGTTTATATCAGTTTTATAAAAATCTTTCACAAACATATTTAACATTTTCCTACTTTTGGCATAATGCTGCAGTATTTTGGTTGCTAACCAAGATATTCTGAGTAAACAAAAAAACATGTTGTTGTTCAAGGATGCACTATTTATTAAAAATGTCAAATGAATGCAGCCTCGATGAGCACCATCTGAAAAAGAGAGCATATGCAGGCCTTTTTGCATTCATACGTCTCATTTTCTAATTGAATTTTGAGATTTAAATGCTGCATTTTAGTGACATTTTAAGCAATCTTTAGCTGACTTAGCTTGTCAAATGGTCATCATAATCACACTTTTTGATGTACCAAAATATTTCCTAAAGATTTAGAATAAAAAAAAATGAAAAAATATTTATTTTTAAATTTATTGCATCGCATATAATAAAAAAAATATGAATGTTAAAGTTTTACCTGTAGCCTAATTTATTAGGCAAATGACAAACTGGCCAGCACATTCAACATTTCTCAGTCAGAATTTGGCCATTTGAATAAAAAAAACAACTAAAACATAATAATAATAATAATAATAACAGAGAGCTCTACAATTTTTTTTGCCTCGCTAATAAAAAGTATTTGAAATTCAAGGATATCCTATTTCCTTTCTTCTACTTACTATTATTATTATTATTATTATTATTATTATTATTACTATTATTCATTATTATAATTTTTGGTCCTCTTCCTGATTTCCCAACCTCCCCTCACCTTCTCACTATTATCATTAATTATCATTAATAGTATGACTTTTTCTCTTGTTGCCATTGTGTCGTTGCTATTCTAACTTGTCCTCCCGTTGTCTCCTCATTGTTATTATTACACATATTTCTACCATTGTCATTATCCAGGTTGCTGTAGTTGTTGTTGTAGTAGTGGTAGTAGTAGTAGTAGATGTAGTAGTAGTAGTCATTGTAGTAGTAACGATTGTATTTGTAGTTGGGATTGTTGAAGTAGTAGTTGTAGTAGTTTCTGTAGTAGTAGATGTCGTTGGTGTAGTGGTACCAGAAGTAGTAAAGGTGTTGGGGTAGTAGTAGTAGTAGTCTGTGTAGTAGTATCAGAGGTAGTAAATGTTGTTGATGTAGATGTTGTAGTACTAGTGATTACTGTAGTAGTAGTAGTAGTAGGAAACGTTGTTGTAGTATCAGTTGTAGTAGATGTTGTAGTAGTATCAGTTGTAGTAGATGTTGTAGTAGTATCAGTTGTAGTTGATGTTGTAGTAGTATCAGTTGTAGTAGATGTTGTAGTAGTATCAGTAGTTGTAGACGTAGTAGTAATGGTTGTTGTGGCTGTAGTAGCAGCTGCAATAATAGTTGTAATATTTGTAACTACTTTCTGTAGTAGCAGTTGGTGTAGTACTTGTGATTTATTGTTATTGTTATTGTCAGTTATTACTGTTGTCCTTTCTATTTACTGTCATCATTACTATCATACATTACTAGCATTGTCACTCTATACCACTGACTGGTTTATTTCTATTTGTTTATTTATATCTATGACACTTGCTTCATTTATTGACTGTTATTGACCCTTATGTATGTACTCTGACCTGTCCACCATGTTACCTTTACATGCACGCACGCACGCACGCACGCACCTGCCAGTACCTGACTGTATTGTTGTTGTTGTTGTTTTGTTTTTCATTGTTGTTTTTTATGTTTTATTTTGTATGATCCCAATTTGTGTACCTTTTTGCATATTCTAAAAAAAAAAAAAAAAAAAGGATTCAAGGATATCAATAATAGCCAAAAGAGTATTCAAATCAATTTTAATATAGGCCGCTTTTGGTGCTTCACACCTTTTTATTGGTCTTTTTTTGTTTTGTTTCAAGAATAAGGTCCAAGAGAATAAAAGTTACTCGTAAAATGTTTTCACTAGTAGCGAAAGACGCTTACATCCCCTTGTATGTTTTCTTGCATAAAAATTCGTTTGTTATTGTTGCCAAAACTAAGGATTCTTAAAGCCTTTTTCAATGAGTTATTTACACTAATTATAATGGCATAGCAGTCAAAAAAAGGACAAAAAAGCTCATGTATGGGACAAATTCTGGACCTTTGTTAGTGAGAGGTGGGTCTACCAAACCACCCGAACCCCCCCTGGCTACGGGCCTGATATTTAAAATTGAGAAATGTCCCCACCACAAATATTTGCTTAGTATATAAATGCATAAACATAATAATGGGCATGTTTTAGGAAATGCCATTAAAAGAGCATCATAATTTAGCATTTTGAGAGTTGTGAATGTTCACATCAAAGAAATTAAATGCTACAGTTGTTTTAAATGGTCTCTTAAGGCTGTCAAAGAGCTGTACAATAACTTCATGTTTTATTCATTTGTCCATATTAAATAAAGCCTGAGTCTAATTCTTTTGTGAAAAGCGTTATGGCTCCCTCTAGTGGCTAAAATCTCATTTTCCATCCCATTTGCTGAGTTACAGAACTATCTCCAGACTGAATTATATTCCTATTATTGACCTCGTTTTTGCGATTGTTTTACAACTTCCGATTCAGTTTCCAATAGGAGAAATGACAAGGAATAATAAGGGGAAGAAAACGGTCAAACTACTTGCTCTACAAACATGTGTGTTCATTACTATACTTAAAAAGATTAATAATATAATAAGAAAATATCAGTTTGCAACATCAAACAAGCCTTTTCTAATGTCTAAAAATCAATAGAAGTGAATGAGACCGGAAGTCTTGAGCCAATAATAATCCAATGGCTGCAAGTAAATTCAAACATTGATTACTATAATATTGCTATAACATTATTTGTGGATCTATCTAAGGCATTTGATTTGATGAATCATGAATTACTCCTGAACAAACTTAGCAGTGCAGGTTTTGGACCAGGGACATTGATGTCTTTTAGAAATTATTTGGTAGATCGGACTCAGCGTTTATGTGAAGGATCTCAAATAGGATTTTCTTGATATATCAAAGGGGTCCCACAAGTTTTCATTTTGGGACCTATTTTGTTTTCTATTTATATAAATGATTTGGGAAAGAACATTCAAGCCAAAAAACACTTTTATGCTGATGATACTGTTATTTATACACGTGCTCCATCTATAACACAGGTGGTGAAAGAGCTTCAGATTGCATTTCAGTCACTGGAAGATGCTCTGGTTAGTTTAAAATTAGATTTAAATTCACAGAAAACAAAATTTATGGTTAGTTTAAAAGCTCAGGCACAAGTATTTGAAATTACATCTGATGGAAAAACAAGTGAATAAGTAACTTCTTACAAGTAGGTATCTGGATTGATGATGAGCTTTTATTTAATGTACACATTGCTAATCTGATTAGGAAGCTGAAACTGAAGCTTGGCTTTTATTTTAGAAATAAAACTAATTTTACTTTTAATGCTAAAAAGAAACTTGTGCAAGCTACTTTTTTATTTGTACTTGATTATGGTGATATTATACATGTATGCGGCATCTTCTATTCTAATAAGACTGGATTCTGTATACCATGCTTCACTAGGTTTCATTACAAATGCAAAATCCTGTACTCATCATTGCATTATACACTCACAGGCCACTTTATTAGGTACACCTTACTAGTACCAGGTTGGACCCCCTTTTGCCTTCAGAACCGCCTTAATCCTTCGTGGCATAGATTCAACAAGGTACTGGAAATATTCCTCAGACATTTTGGTCCGTATTGACATGATGGCATCATGCAGTGGCTGCACATCCATGATGCAAATCTCCCATTCCACCACATCCCAAAGGTGCTCTATTGGATTGAGGTTTGGTGACTGTGGAGGCCATTTAAATACAGTGAACTCATTGTCATTGTCAAGAAATCAGTCTGAAATGATTCAGACTGATTCACTGGATATTTTCTCTTTTTCTGACCATTCTTTGAAAACCCTAGAGATGGTTGTGCGTGAACATTTCAGTAGATCAGCAGTTTCAGAAATACTTAAACCAGCCCATCTGGCATCAACAACCATGCCACATTTAAAGTCACTTAAATCCCCTTTCCTCCCTATTCAGATGCTCAGTTTGAACTGCAGCAGATCGTCTTGACCATGTCTACATGTCTAAATGCTGCAAATGAGTTGCTGCCATGTGATTGGCTGATTAGAAATTTGCATTAACAAACAGTTGGACAGGTGTATCTAATAAAGTGACCGGTGAGGGTACAGTATACGAGTTTGGCACTGGTACATTTTATCTATGAAGCTATTTTAGGTAAACTTCCAGCTTTTTTTTTTTTTTTTTTTTTTTTAGCTTTGGGAATTATCAGCTATACACTCTTCCAAGTGTTTGTTTTTTAATATACCTAGAGTTTGTACAGAGCTGTGAAAAACTGCATTTTCTTATTGTGCACCTAGGGCATGGAATAATTAGCTAAAAGACTTAAAACTAAATAAAATTGTGTCTTTCTGTGAATTTAAAGGCATTATAAAGAGAGTGGTATTGGAAGCATGTGATTGTTTTTGTTGAGAGGACTGATGAAATGTTGTTATGTGGTGTTTATGTATCTTAAAATTGTTTTATTGTATGGCTGTTACCTTGGCCAGGTCTCTCTTGTAAAAGAGATTTTAAATCTCAATGAGACTTCCTGGTTAAATAATAGTAAATTAAATATATATATGGCATGTACATATTTTAGTTTGTTTTTCAAAAACTTTAGGCTATTATATGTACGTGTTGTGAATTTGTACACATAGCGTTGTTGATGCTTTCGCTATGTGAATGATATCTTTCAGCATGTCATTAAATGTTCTTGTTTTGTGAATGTGAATCAGTGGTTTTGATGTTGCCTTTTTTCAAGAAACTGTATAACACTATAAAGAATCAATAAAGGAGAACAGTTCTTTTACACAATATCCACATTGGATAAACAGGAAAAAAGAGTGAAACATTTATTTATTCATTCATTTTCCTTAGTCCCTATATTAACTGCATACCAGCATATGATTTACACAGTGGATGCCATTCCAACTGCAACCCAGTTCTGGGAAACACCCATACACTCACATTCACACACATACACTACAGCCAATTTAGTTTATTCAGTTCACCAATAGCGCATGTCTTTGGACTGTGGGGACACCCTGAGGAAACCAACACTGGGAGACAGAAATGCCAACTGGTCGAGCTGGGACTCGAACCAGCGACCTTCTTGCTGTGAGGTGGCTAACCACTGAGCCACCCTGACGCCCCCAAGAGCAAAGCAAAATGAAAAAAAAATGCTATTAAAAAATAGTAAAACAAAAAATCAGGTTGCATGAAAGATCTCATGTTTTTTCAAGAAAGAAGATTTCTTATTATCATTATCAATGGTTTTGATGTTGCCTGTGTTTCTCTACAGGTGTATGGTGGCGTTATGCCCACTGGAGGATCCTGGGAGCTGTAGTTTCCTAAGCTCTGCAAACAGACGCTGAGAAAAGCTGTCATGGCTTTGATTGACAAACACAAGGTCAAACGGCAAAGACTAGACAGAATCTGCGAAGGTAAGAAATCTTAAAATGTCTCCCAAGTAAACTTCTGTTGCAGTGTCATGGTGCAGTGATGGGATTGAATGCTAATACTAAGAATCACCATACATATACATCCTATTTTTATCTTATGCCAATGTAGATATAGGAATTTGATGAATACAAAACTAAAACTGTAAAAAGTGTTGCCAAGTATTGGAAATATCAGTAGTTAAAAAATTCCACTAGTGTTAGAAGTCTCACAAAAACCTGCATTTATTTGATCAAAATACAAAAAAATCTGTAATGTTTTAACTTATTTTAAATTAAAATCACTTTATTATATATATATATATATTAAAATGTACATTTCTTCCTGTAATGGCAACACTTATATTATATTATATTATATTATATTATATTATATTATATTATATTATATTATATTATATTATATTATATTATATTATATTATATCATTATATTATATTATATTATATTATATTGTATTATATTATATTGTATTATATTACATCATTATATTATATTATATTATATTACATCATTATGTTATATTATATTGTATTATATTATATTACATCATTATATTATATTATATTGTATTATATTATATTACATCAATATATTATATTATATTGTATTATATTATATTATATTATATTACATCATATTATATTATATTGTATTATATTATATTACATCATTATATTATATTTATATTACATCATTATGTTAAAATATATTGTATTATATTATATTATATTACATCATTATATTATATTATATATATTATATTATATTACATCATTATGTTATATTATATTGTATTATATTATATTACATCATTATATTATATTAT
>CAIGQZ010034910.1:15406263-15418318 GCA_903798205.1 Danio tinwini
AATTTCCGAATTGGATTTGTGTGTTTATGAATCGTGTTTTGAATTTATGAATTGGACTTATGTTTTTATGAATCGTGTTTTGAATTTATGAATCAGATTTGTGCGTTTATGAATAGGGTTTTGCATTTATGATTTGATTTGTGCGTTTATGAATCGTGTTTTGAATTTCCGAGTTGGATTTGTGTTTATGAATCATGTTTTGAATGTATGAATTGGATTTGTGCGTTTATGAATCGTGTTTTGAATTTCCGAATTGGATTTGGGCGTTTATGAATCGCGTTTTGAATTTATGAATTGGACTTATGTTTTTATAAATCGTGTTTTGAATTTATGAATCGGATTTGTGCGTTTATGTATCGTGTTTTGCATTTATGATTTGATTTGTGCGTTTATGAATCTTGTTTTGAATTTCTGAGTTGGATTTGTGTTTATGAATCATGTTTTGAATGTATGAATTGGATTTGGGTTTATGAATCATGTTTTGAATTTCCGAATTAGATTTGTGTGTTTATGAATCGCGTTTTGTATTTCCGAATTGAATTTGTGCATTTATAAATTGCGTTTTGAATTTCCGAATTGGATTTGTGTGTTTATGAATCGTGTTTTGAATTTTCTAATTGGATTTGTGTGTTTATAAATTGTGTTTTAAATTTCCGAGTTGGATTTATGCGTTTATGAATTGTATTTTGAATTTCTGAATTGGATTTGTGTGTTTATGAATTGTTTTGAATTTCCGAATTGGATGTGTGTTTATGAATCATATTTTGAATTTATGAATTGCATTTGTGCGTTTATGAATCATGTTTTGAATTTATGAATTGGATTTGTGCGTTTATGAATCGTGTTTTGAATTTGTGTGTTTATGAATCATGTTTTGAATTTATGAATTGAATTTGTGTTTATGAATCGTGTTTTGAATTTATGAAATAGATTTGTGTTAATTGTGTGTTTTAAAATTATTGAAATTAAACACAGTATATACAGCATTGAGAATGCCCAGCTAGCGGCTAACAGCTAGTGTTTTTTTTTTTTACAATAAAATAATAACAAAATAGTACATCAGAAAAGTAAATAAATTAGGTGTCTTGATTGATAATAAACCAATAATATTATTATTACGGATCAACCTGTGCTATTCAGTGGGTTAAATACAGACCCTTTAGCAGCCAATCAGAATCAAGAATTTCAACAGACCATGGAATACAACAACAAGTAACATATTTCATGTTCTCAATTTTTTTTATCAGCGCCCTCTAGTGGATTTATCATCTGAAACGTGCAACAAAACATACTTAGAAAAACACATTTTACTTTCCGCTAAAATGTAGGCTGTGACTTGTATTTCCAATGAGCCTGTCCTGGTATAAACACAGTATACAACAACAGCCAGTGTTTTTATTTTTTTTTTATTTTTGGTGTTTTTAAAAAATATATAAATCAAAAGTAAATAAATTAGGTGTCTTGATTGATAATAAAACAATAATATTATTATTATGGAATGACCTGTGCGTTTCAATGGATTTAATGCACACCCTTCAGCCAATCAAAATCAAGACTTTGACAGAGCCCTCTAGAGGATTTGTCATCTGAAATATGCAACAATACATACTTGGAGAAAAATATTTTACATTTAGCTTAAATGTAGGGCATCGCTTGTACCTCCAATGAGTTTGTACTGGTATAAACACAGTATACACAGCATTAAGAACGGGAAGGAGAGTAAATTAGTTGAAGTAATGTTTCATTTCGCTGCATTTTGCTTTTAATCACTTCATATGCCCTTTTTTATGAATTTGTTTCCCTCCAAAGAGCTCTCGTATTAGTAGTCATGTATAAAATTGCTTACACATGTATTCCCAGATAGCCAGAGAAGCTTGTTGAAGCCAAACGTCCCACAGGGTTTTTGTATTAGATTAGTCGCAGTCTCTCGGGCACAAAGGATTTATGAAAATTCTCTCTCTTTCCCCTTTGTTTCTGCCTCTCCGCCTTGCTCTCTTTTGTTCTTTAAAGTTCTGCAGATGGATAAAGTAAAGACACTGTTGCCATGATACTGCACTGCTTGATTTTTTTTTTCTGTTGTGATGCAACTGTGCTGATCCATGTATTATTTTTTGGGTAATTGTACAGCAGTTATTTAAGAAGCCAATATAATCTGCGCTGCATGTGTGCAAGTCACAAAGAGAAAGAACAGCTCTTCGACGGATATTAGATTTCATTTGGCTGTATTACACACTCGCTGTTGCTCTGTTCCAAACACTAGTAAACTGCTAATGCGTCAACGCTGTGCTCTGAAAGGTAGGCAGTATAATTATGCAGCTCGATATGCTGAATTCCACCATAAAAGTCAGTGCCAGAAAGCAATGCATTGATAAGGCAAGATTACAGTTGATTAGAAATACTTTTATCTGCTACTGAAAGTGTTCATAAAAAAATATATATATATAATAATAATAATGTGCATGTTAGAGTATTAATAAAGCTGCCATTCTGCGACACTTTGTTAGATTTGGACTGATGGATTTGACTAAAACAGTAACTTGAGAACTTAATGTAATATTATTATATTGTATTTTCAATGGAGTGACACGGTGGCTCAGTGGTTAGCACTGTCGCCTCACAAGAGGGTCGCTGGTTCGAGTCCTGGCTGGACCAGTTGGCATTTTTTTGTGTGGAGTTTGCATGTTCTCCTTGTGTTGGCGTGGGTTTCCCCCACAGTCCAAAGACATGCGCTATAGGTGAATTGGATAAACTAAATTAGGCGTGGTGTATGAATGTGCATGTGAAAGTGTATGGGTGTTTCTCAGTACTGGGTTGCAGCTGGAAGGGCGTCCGCTGTGTAAAACTTATGCTGGATAAGTTGGCGGTTCATTCCACTGTGGCGACCCCTGATGAATAAAGGGACTAATCCCTGTGAATAACATCTATTTAAATGTAGGGCTCTTTATACATGTTTATAAGACTCTGACTGTACATGATTATTACGTACATGTGGTGTAACGCGCTTTTTACGTTGAGAGGCATCCTTTTTTGAATGATTTACTAATGGCTGCGATCATTTTGCATGCTGCTTATGCGGCCATGCGCACCTCATGTTTTAACCACCTGCTGCGCCTCCATGTTCTTGCCGTTGCACTCTGAGTGAAGAAATCACGTTACATCAGTCGCGTCTCTTTCGTTCTCCAATCAAATGAAAACAGAGCCGGGGTTTCCGTTGAGGTGACAGCAGTGTTTGTGTTGTCAAGACGACTACATAGACTTTTAAAGATGGAGGACGGACTAGTGGTTGCTGTTTCAATCATAGATATATACATTAGATATCTCATACGGACCGTGAGCATTTGTCATTAGCGCCACCACATTTGTACAGTGCTCCCAGCACAAATCTCATTCAACTGCACTAGTCAAGACCGTGTGCAAGATGTGAAGATGCTGGATGTAGTAATGAGCAAACTAAGAAAATACTTTTCCATGCACACAAACACACACTCTTTGTCGGCAATGCCCGTGTCGTCACTTATCCATCGATGTATAAAAGTGATGTAAAATAAAATTTTTCGTAATTTAAAAATAATTTGCATACTGACCACCAGGAAAACTCCCGATCATAGATATATGTGTGTATATATGTATATATCTCTGGCTCTGGATGGCCACAGTCCTCCACTGCACCTTGGTCCCACATTCATTTCAAAGGAGCGCTACGCTGTACAAAAATGGTGGCTCTATTGACGCATTCCTTCCAATAGACAACAATGTAAATACATCTAATGTAAATATCTATGGTTTCAAGTTATCCAGAGCTTTATGACTTTACAAATCTTGAATATCACAATATTCACAATATCACAACACTCGCGCACAATTCAGCTGATTCAGTCATTGCCTAGTGACGTAAAAAGCGCATTGTGATTTTTTTTTTCTTGTCAACATAAAAGTCAGTGTGGTGCATCTCGCGTTTTTGGAACGTAAAAGCGTGTTCGGGGGCTGATCACACCAAATGAGCTTTCTTCGTTGAGAGGCACCTTTTTTGAATGGTTTACTAACTGCTGCAAGCATTTTGTGGACTGCTTTTGCGCCCTGCACAGCTTGCGTTTTAACCGCCTGCTGCTCCTCGCATTTTTGCCATTGCACACTGTGCGCCCGCAGTTGAAAAAAAAGTCAACTCTGAGCGGAAAAAGCGCATTACCTCACTCGTGTCTTTTTCATTTTCCAATTAATTAAAAGCAGAGGTGGGGTTTCCGTTGAGGCAAAAGCAGTATTTGTGTTGTCAAGATGACTACAGAGACTTTTGAAGATGGAGAAGAGACTAGTGGTTGCTGTTTTGAATTATACAGAGCTGTATGACTTTACAAATCTTGAATATCACAATATTATTAAATATTACAATTATAAAAATATCAACAGCAACACCCGCACATTACACAGCTGATTCAGTCATTGCCTAGTGACAAAAAGCGCACTGTGCTTTTTTTTTCTTGTCAACATAAAAGGCAGTGTGATGTGTCTCGAATTTTTGGAACGTAAAAGCGTGTTCGGGGGCCGATCGCACCGAACGCTCTTTCTGCGTTGAGAGGCACCTTTTTTGAGTGGTTTACTAATGGCCACGAGCGTTTTGAGCACTACTTATGCGCCCTGCACAGCTCACGTTTTGACCATCTGTGGCGCCTCGCATTTTTGCTGTTGCGCACTGTGCGCTCGCAGTTGAAAACAAGTCAACTATGAGCAGAAAAAGTGCTCTACGCCACTCGCATCTTTTTCATTCTTCAATCAAATGACAGCAGAGGTGGGGTTTCTATTGAGGTGAAAGCAATGTGTGTGTTAAGACGTCTAAGTAGACTTTTGAAGATGGAGAAGAGACTAGTGGTTGCTGTTTTGAGTTGTCCGGAGCTGTTTGACTTCACAATATCACAATATGATTAAATGTTAAAATGATACCAATATCAACAGCAACACTCGCGCACATTACACAGCTGATTCAATCGTTACCTTTCGTTCTCAGAATGATAAGCGCGTTCGGTGTGATCGGCAGCTAAAAAACACCTTTTTCTTTCTAAATAATTTGTTTTATGTTTTGTCGATCTTATTTGATGCTTGTAGCGAATTAGTAATTATTTTTAAAATTCTTATTCATACATTTTTTTGTAGTTAACTCATGCATACAGTTATACTATTCACATTTTCTTTAGATATTTGATTGAGTTGTTGTTCCTGATTAATCAAGAAATCTATCAATTGGTCAGCCTCTACTTTTTGTGTGATCTGAGAATATTTGGTATGGGTTTTGTATAACCTGGTTTTTGGAAACGTATATCAGAGGTCTCATTTATAAACGTCACAAAACCAAGGTGGAAATGTGTGTAAACCACTTCCCATGCAAAAGTTGTGATTTAAAAAAAAACTTGATAAGAGAATGTGTGCAGATGTAAATAAACTTGAAGTAAACATATTTAACTTAAATACTGACTTAATTGAACCACTTTAAATTATCATATGAGCCCTAATCATTAATACATTTATTCTGGTGTATGATCACTTTTAGGAAGGTTTCTGTGCAATTTTTATAAATCAGACCTCAGGAAACTGTTGTATTTTTTTGCAATCTGGAAATTCTCATGCATACATGCATTGTTGATTCTGAACAACTTAAAGCTTAAAAAGCCAATGTCAAATTCCTGCCATAGGTTTATTACAAGGCATAACATGGTGTGTTAGAAGAAAAAAGATCAAAACAAGGCTGCAAGTCACTTTAAAACTGTCCAAATCTCCAGATTCTATCAAGATGCAGAATGTATCTCAATGACAATGCATAGTCTGACAATATGCCCTATTAATTTGATCCTCACAAGTCTCTCTCTGTTGCTCCCTCTCCATCTCCTCTCTCTCTGGTGTTTGTGGGGGATCAGAGAGGATTTGGGTGGAGTGTTTGTGGCAGGTGGGCAAAATCTGTTCACAACAAAAAGCTTTTCCTAAACCAAAAACTCCAGTTTCAACCATGTTAACATTCACACTGATGGAATGTTTTCCATGAAAGACATATTTGCAAGCATTTAGATATTGTAGTTTGTATTTGATGTCCCAGATTTCCGGCTTCACCCCCTGTGGGTTTTATAATGCTTATCTTAACAACATAGGCATGCTTTCTCAGTGGGGAAGTGCACAACATGGGGCGTCGGTTTCTTTGTTTATGTAGAGTAAATGTCTTTATTGTATATTAAAGGGGTGGTCCACCCTAAGAATGACTATTCTTTCATAATATTATAATACATTCATACCTGTATGCATTTGTGTTCTTTTTAATAGAGCAACATACTGTATTTTTTGAGGAATGCTATTGAACGTTGCGCCTCATTGACTTTTATTATATAGACAATAATCCACTGAAATATTTGAAGTATTTAATTTGTGTTCCAAAGAAGAATAAAGTAAATCAGGTTTTGAACAACATGAGTGTGAGTAAATGGGACACTATCAGAAATATATATCTATAAAACGTGAGTTTTGTACCTTACAGATGCACATTGGAATCTTAATAGTACAATTGTGTACATTTAGGGTACATTTTCAGTACTTTAAGGTATATATTTATAATTTTTAGAAATAAATATGTAAATTTTTAAGGTACAAAACTGCCTTTTGGAATAAGTACCACCCTAATGACAGGTTTTGCACCTTTATTTCATACATTTTTTTGGATAAAGTGTCTGTTTAAAGAACAACTAAGAATATTGGAGTGGTTCTGACGTCTTAAGAAATGTCAGAAATACAGCATATTATGTATGTATCCCAAAGGCTGTGCAATTTGCGTCCAATCTGATTGGTTTTGTAATTAAGCTGCTTTCTTTTGTGCAACAGTATTGTAATCCCGAAGCTTTGTGACCTCATTGTTGGTGTGTATGTGAAGGCAGTGGTTCATATAGCTGCTGTGCTGGTGTCAGCTCAGGTCATAATGCAGTAAATGAGGGGTGATGCTGGATCTCTTCATTTGCCGAGCTCTGCAGGCATTGCTGGCCCATCATAGGATTATTGTTCAATCAGGATTTGACGTTTCCTGACAGTGCTACATGATTTTGCCCTGCTGCATTAGATCTGTATTAGTTTCACTGGCCTGCCTCTTGTGGCCCACCTCTTGGAATCAAGCAAAGACCTTCAGCTTAGTGCCAGCTGGCCAGGCCTTTGAAAGACATACAGACCACCTTGATCACTGCATATCAGGTAAGTGTGTCTATGGCATCATGTGTTCCCATCCGAAGGGATTTCATTGTGTTCATTATCATGAGGGACAGATTTTTTTTGTATGTGTTTGTGTGTGACGTCACGAGGGAGAAGAGTGGATTTAAGCTGGCTTTATTTGGTCTGTAATCCCTCATAGCAATCTGAACGAGTAAAATGTTCAGAGTTGGAGAGGATCAGCTTCGCTGGATTATCACAAGCCCCTGCCTCCCCCACGCCATCCATCCCCTTGTTAAAAAAATTTCCTTCCTGTGTTTTCTCTCTTTTTTCTTTCCCTCCATCTATTCACGCTTGTCGCTTTGCATTGCCAGAATGGAGTAGTCAGGCAGGCTTCACCTACCTACCAGCATTATTTGTGAGAGTGCATGGTGTCCTCTTTCCTGCTTCCATCACCACCAGCAGTATTCCCCAGATTAATTATTCAGCGATCACCAAGCGAGAGGAGCCATTTGATAGCCAGACCTTTCCACTGTGATAGAGACGGGACACAGAAATTACTACTGGACCTCAGGTGAAAAGCAATATCTTCTGTTTTATATATTTTTTTCGTTCACCCTCCTTTCTCACACCACTTGACATCAGCCTGCAACTAGAAATTTAAAAGAAAACATCTCTCATTTTTCTTCCCTGTGAGTAAGGTATATCTTTTCCTCATGTTGATCTCCAGTAAGCAGTTGCCGATCGGCCGCTCCCAGAGCTGGGACACGCTGGGTGGGAATGAGGGTCATTGGGAGCGCAGTGACAGTGTTTATGAGCAGCAGGCCCGGATGGCTGGTCGACGCAACTCACTGAGCTACGGAGCGGATGCAGGAGGGGGATGGTATGAACCAGCGCCTGGAGTGCGCCCCCCTGACCTCGATTTGAAACGGGAGCCAGAAGCCTACCAGGAATCGCTTTATAACCAAGGCTATTTGGATCGCCCGGACCCTCGTAACATACGAAAGAGCTCCGTTCCTGAGTTGAACAGCCATTATGACCGACCACCAATAGCTCATCGTGGGTCCTTGCCACCCCATGACTATTATCAGCAAGACCCAGGCATGCCATCCCGGCCAACGGAGGGTTTCTATCGTGGAGAGCAGCCTCATTCTCTGAATAGGTCATCTTCACATTATGGAATGATGGCAGGTCCTCGGCAGATTTGGGAGCAGGGCTCAGGAGGTCGACCTGGTTCTGTTGCTCCAACACCTGGTGTACCTCCTCCCCCACCTCCAACTGTTCATGACATGGGTCGTATTTACAGAGAGCCTTCCCTGTCTGGACCCCCACCAGCCACTCCTGGCACCAAAATGATGCATGATGGGCAGCGCATTCCAAGCAGAGCGCCATCTCCGGCTCGTTATATAATGGAGCCAAATTCTCCCCGTTACGCCACTGAGCCACCTGCCTCTATCACTAGCCATACAGTCTATAGTGATGTTAACGGAAGGCCAATTGATCCTCATCAGCCAATGGCCACATGCCTGGTGGTTGATCCAGTTGCTCAAGGAATGGATGGCACCTCCCGAGGTATGGTCATGCATCCGGAAAACACCTCACCATACACCATACAGCAGCAACAGCAAGCCCAACAGCAGCAACAAATGCAACAGCAAATACAGCAGCAACAAATGCAGCAGGTTCAGCCAGTGCAACAAATGCAGCAAGCTCAGCCAGTGCAACAAATGCAGCAAGCTCAGCCAGTGCAACAAATGCAACCAGTTCAGCCAGTGCAACAAATGCACCCAGGTCAGCCAGTGCAACAAATGCACCCAGGTCAGCCAGTGCAACAAATGCAACCAGTACAGCAAGTTCAGCAGGTACCACAAGTTCAGCCAGTGCAGCAAGTTCCACATGTGCAACCTGTGGCATCCCCAAATCCTATCTACACACCAGTTCCCCCTGTTGCCCCTGCCCCAGTTACCACTGCAGGTGTGGCCGTTATTCCTGCTCCATTACCTCAGCTTCCTGCTCAGCCTCTCACTGCTGCTCCTCCTCCTTCTGTCCCTCAGACCCCAGTGGCTCCTGTAGACCCTAAAAGAAATGCAGACCCCGAGTTTCTGGCGTTGTTGCATAAAGAGGGCCTCTCGGAAAGCACCATCAATTCTCTACTGCAGCAGGGCTTTGACTCCACTGCAATGCTGGCCGTTATGGAGGAAAATGATGTGCGTTCAGTTGCCCCCAACTTGGGACAAGCCAGGGTTCTTTCTCGTGTTGTGCTTTGCTGCAAACGACCACCTGAAATTGTACCTGCTACCCCCCTGCATCCCAGCGCTCCAGTCCGCGGCAGATCCAACAGCTTCAGCCATCGCAGTGACATCTATGTGCACCAGCCACCACCCTTGACTCCAGGCTTGGAGTCGCAGTATATCCAGCCACCCTCTACCCCCATGCAGACTATATCTCCGAGGATTGGTGATGGCTACAGTCGCAGACCCAGCAGTGCTCCCTCCCAGCAGCTTCTTGAGACCAGTGGGTATCCTGGACCCAGGGTTTCTGGGGTATACAGTGGTGCTATGGTTCCTGTCCAACCTCGACCATTGTCAGGTTACAATCCACATTCTGGATTACCTGTGACTGCAATGTCTCAACAGGTAGCCATACCAGCACATTTACCAGGAATACAACAACAAATGGCAGCTTTGCCACCCCAAATTCATGCAATGCCATTACCAGCCCTACCTTCAGTTCCCCAGCCAATGACCGTACCTGCTTTGGCACCCCAGCAGGCCCCGAAAGCATACACCACCAACTACACTGTACCAATGGAGTTAATGAAGAGGGATCGAAGCTTGGCTACAATGTCACCCATGCCCAGTCCCCATTTAAGCCCACAAGTAATGCGCAAGGCTGGAGTATCCTCAGATGGAGCCCTAGTACCCATTGGAGGTGCCGTCCCAGGCCAAAATATGAACCTGGCTAATCAGAAGCTGAGCCGGCGTACTGGACCTCCGGTCATTGTCTCCACTATGGCATCACCAGACACAAGTAAATCAAAGCCCTCTTCCATTACCTTCTTTGTGCTCTCCTTTTTCTCCTTCCCACCCCCTCCAGTGCTTCAGTTCCTAACTGTCTGTGTCAGAGTGAGCATGTGTGAATTGAGGTTAATTGATTCAAGTTATATTCTTTCCCTTTGAACTTCGCTTTTCAGAAGCGCTACACAGAGAAACCTCCTTTGAAGAATAAACAATGCTGTTTGTTTGTGTTGAAATAGTAATGAATTGAGTTGGTAATGATGTTCCTAAACATCTAGTACTGCGATATCATCCCTCTGTCTAATGTTGAACAAGGCTGAACATATTTTATTTATTCCCTCAGATCAAAGGAGCTGCTTTCGCTTTGTTTTGTGCCAGATCAGGTGCAGCTTTCGTTGCAAAAAGAGTTAGACGGAATGAAAATTCTGGCATATAAATACATACAGTCATCGTCATTTTTTATACCACAGAATTACACACCACTAAAGATTGTACTTTTGCATGTCTGGCACAGATGCTCATTTAAGAGTAAACTTCCTTTTTCGTGATGAGTGGTGTGATAAATCGTGCTTGAATTTGCTAGAAATGTGTTTTCTTTATTTTTGTCTTGTGCATCCGTGTTTTGTGCAACCGTGCTAGAATGTCCAAATGTGTTCTTTATTTTTGTCTTGTGCATCAGCCTGTTATTTTATTAGTCAGTCACATTTCTGCAGAATTAGTCATTATCAGCTTCAGGGTGTCTGTGACCGCTAGATTGTATTCAGTACTACACTGCCTTTATGTCATGTATGTTTTGCAGTAGGTGTATCTAAATGAATTTAGAGTGGCATGCTGTTTTTTTTTTTTTTCACAGTTTGTCTTTGCTAGTTTGAACCTCTGTCACTATCTGCCTGTCGCAGCTGATATGTGTGACTGAGGTACTGTGAGTGAAGTGTAGGCTGTCAGTTGGCGGTAGAGCCCCTTGATGCATGTTTGATGTGAGATGTCACTTTGAGCCTTATACAGGCAAGATCAGAATGATGGACTGGACTGTTACAGGGAAAGAGAGACAGTTCACTCTTTTTGCCAGCCACAGACTTCAATGGGAAATTTAACATTTGTGGGAAAATAACATATCGTTCGTTCATGAACAGTTGAGTGAAATTAATTACAATTTATTTTTATATTTTGCCTTCAAAGCTTAATTCTCAAAGCGCCTTGCACTTAAGAAATACAAGCATAGCAGGAAAATATATTCTTCAAAATACTCTGCTCTGCATGCCTAATATTATAGAGGAGTGAGTTTAACCTAAATCATTATTATTATTGTTATTATTATTATTATTATATTTATGATATTATTAAAATGCAAACATTTATTTTCTTTATTATAATGTGAAATAGAATTAATTCAAAAGAAAATTTTAATAAAAGTACTGTTTGTCAAGCTTTTAAAAAAGTAATTGATAACCCTTCAAAATAATGCTCCAATAGTTAAGGTTAGTTATTGTATAATGTAACTCCTATTAGTAAATGCACTGAGTTAATGAGAGCTAACTATGAATAACTTCAACAAATTTTAACAAAGTTGAATGAATTCTTTAATAAGTGTATTGTTCGTTTTTTGCTTATTTTAGTAAATTCATTAACTAACATGAACTAATTTACCATTATTTTAAAGTGTTATACTGTAATTTAATTGGTAACGCTTTACAATAATAAAGTTCCATTAGTTAATCTGTTTACTAACATGAAGAAGCAACAAATAACAAATTTATTACGGTAATTATTCATGTTAGTTAACATTAGGTAATGAAAATACATGTTCAGCCAGTGCACCAAATGCAGCAAGCTCAGCCAGTGCACCAAATGCAGCAAGCTCAGCCAGTGCA
>CAIGQZ010034910.1:15468614-15480526 GCA_903798205.1 Danio tinwini
ACTCTGCAAAGCTGTGGTTTGCTGATTAAACGAAAAACGAGTTGAAAACGGAGGATCGGAAGTCTGCCGCCATTTTCATATCAAATTTAAAGGGGACTGAGGTGATCATTTAGTAGTGTACAGTTCATGAGAAAATCGCAAAACATTTTGAGGCATTGAATAGAAATATAGGGGGCTAAAGCGATGCCCATGCTTTTTAAAAATAATTTTACCTCAGTGTTTCAGCGAGACATCATTTAATTGACTTGTCGTCGTTATCGAAAAACTGAAATTTTCTCCCAGCTGCTGCGGTCGTCAGGGGCGAGGAATGGCGCAAATTAAACAAAAGTGCACTGATTGCAAAAAATAAGATGCAAGTAAAAAAAAAACATTTGGTATACAGTTAAAGGGGACGCAAATACACTTAAATTAGGGAAGTCTAATCAAAAAAACAAGTGAGTATACCGAGGGTTTACGCAATTATGGATCCTTAGAAGTCGTAATACCCAAACAGCTCATGGAAAAAAGTAGGCATACTGAGAATACGTGCGTATAGCCCCGACTACACCACTGGTCTTCACCAAATTTGACTTCAGACCATGTAGACCAAAACTGTTGTCATTTAGCATATGTGCAAACTTGATGTAATACTGCCAGATGACATTACAGACTGAATCACTGCAATGGTTTGAAGTATTGAAACCAAACAAATGTGTGTGACCTAGACCAACCTACGTCAGTTTGCACCACCTTCTGGGTAAAATTGACAAATAATTAAATTCTATCAATAGAAATCATACAAATTTTATCAAATGACTTTTGAATAATTTTGTCTATTGTCATGAGATATTGCAGATTCCTTCGATCATACAGAGAACATTAATATAATTTATTCCTAAATTTACACGACTTCCTGTCCACCATCTTGAAAATCTGTTGTTTGCACTCTCCATAGTTCGTTAGCCCAATTTCCACCAAATTCGGTTCACAAATGTATAGAATTTTCCAGTTTCTCTGTAGCTTGTTGCCGTGCTCGTTTATGATGTGGCCGCTGGGCTGCTTGGCCCCAATAATTGCTGCTTGCAGTTCTATTTATTACTAGAACTAGTACTGTAATAATAAGGTAATTGAGGTCAGTTTGGATGCATTAAATTCTGCATGGGCATTTAGCATGAATATTCAACATGGATGCATTAAATTGATTTACAATCTGAACAATCTGACTTGAAGGCTGGAGTTATGCTGTTGATAAAGTCAGCTTTGATCACAGGAATAAAACATATAAACAAAGAAAATACGCATGTTTAATTGTAGTATTATTTTACAGTGTAATTTGTTCAATTATTTCAAAGTATGTGTCCTGATCATCCTGCAGTCTCATACTGTCTGCCTCATGCTGTGTTTTTCTCTCAGTTTTACTCAGGGTCCTCTGAAGGACGCGCCCAATCTGATCTGCACCCCTCACACAGCTTGGTACAGTGAGCAGGCCTCACTAGAGATGAGAGAGGCAGCAGCCACTGAGATCCGCAGAGCCATCACCGGTACAACATCTCACTGCATTGATTGCACACTGCTCACATCTTGAATCACAAGTTGTGTTTTTGTTGACCCGATTACTGGAGAATGATGCTAAATACATGTGTAAACAGATGTGAGCTAAGTTGTATTCGGTCACTGAATAGACTTACAATAATCACAAGTTCCAGGATTATTCTGATATGCCAAAATTATAATACATAAGCTACAAAAGAAAAGAACACCCCAACCCCAAAGCCTGTACAATACAATACAGTGATGCAATACAGTACAATACATTGCTTTAGGGAAGCAGGGTGGCCCAGTGGTTAGCATTGTCTCCTCACAGCAAGAAAGTCGCTGGTTCAGGTCCCGTGTTGGCGTGGGTTTCCTCAGGGTGCTTTAGTTTCAGTCCAAAGACATGCGCTATAGGTGAATTGAATAAACTAAATTAGCCATAGTATATGAGTGTTTATGAGTGTGTACGGATGTTTCCCAGTACTGGGCTGCAGCTGGAAGGGCATCCGCTTTGTAAAACATATGCTGGATAAGTTGGCGATTCATTCCGCTGTGGTGACCCATGATAAATAATGGGACTAAGCCAAAGGGAAATGAATGAACATTGATTTAGGGCAGTGGTCACCAAACTTGTTCCTGGAGGGCCGGTGTCCTTCAGATTTTAGCTCCAACCCTAATCAAACACACCTGAACAAGCTAATCAAGGTCTTACTAGGTATACTTGAAACACCCAGGCAGGTGTGTTAAAACAAGTTGGAGCTAAACCCTGCAGGGACACCGGCCCTCTGGGACCGTGATTGATGACCCCTGATTTAGGGCATACTGTATGTCTCAAACTCAATTCCTGGAGGGCCACAGCTTCACATAGTTTTGCTTCAACCCTGATCAAGCACAGTTGATGCAACTAATGAAGGTGTTCATGACTCTTTTGAACACCTCGATTATTTGGATCAGCTGTGTTTAATAGGGTTGGAGCAGAACTGTGCAGAGCTGCGGCCCTCCAGGAATTGAGTTTGAGACCTATGCTTTAGGGAATAGAATTCCTTATGACATGACAGAAGAAAGGGCCCCAAATGTTGTGAAATTGTCTAATGTTGCCTTTTAAAAGATACATTGTTCCCTCCAAGTGCAGAGTAGATAGCAATTCCTTAAGCTATAGTTTAGCAGCTGGAGGGTTATTTTACCAGGACAATAAGGGCGTACTCACACTATGCTATACGAACCGTTCCCAGGCCCATTTCCGGATCGTTTGAAAAGTGTGAGTGCTCTAAATCAGACTCAGGCATGGTTTATCAGGTGGAAGAGGTGGGCCTGAGCGCGGTTTACTTAGGCTCAGGCGCGGTATGCTTGCAGTGTGAGTGCAAGCGTGCCTAAACCCGAAACTGAAAGCGAGACTTTTAAGGGACTGTTTGATATGGATTAATTAATCCATTCGTTACTGTTCAATGAACGCAAACTGTCGTAGATTATTAAAGACGCAAATCCCTCACTGCACGTCAGCTGCGCCTTCAGCAAACCTCCTTATTCCTGCAGCTCCAATCACTTTATGATTGTTTATGAGCGTCAAAAGTGGCTGATCTGTTCGGCGAAATATTTGACTGCGTGTCACTGCATATAAAACGACTTATGACGATATAACTAAAGAAATCTCCACTGTGCTGAGCGAGAGTGCTTACTGAACAGCGCATCATCGATGATGTAAGCGTGCCCAGGCTCGAATGTAATGTGAGTGCGGGCCATTGGGGGAGACGGGAGGGGGGAAGAGCGTGCTTTGGCCCGGTTCAAGGCAACGATACATAGTGTGAGTACGCTTTAATAGTCCACTAATCCATTTTCACAGATAGTCGAAAACACAGACATAACAACGCAGGCGTTTTCAAAAATCTACACTTTGTAACCCGTTTTCAGTCCCAAAAATGCTGTTGTACTGGAAACGAACAGGCAAAACGTATAAAAAGTTGACCGTGTTTGGCAGAAAATGTTACCATTGTGTAAACGGCTGCTCTGTAGCATTGACAGCAAAACAGATCCTTCACTAGGATTAATCTTACACGGTGTTCTAACTACATGCAACACCACAAGATTCCAAGCATTTTGGCCGTCTGCACCAAACACTACGTGACAGGACAGAAACATTTAAATAGTAGCCGTTCATTTAAATATCAGCCACTGCACTAACAACGAAATGGTAAGGGTTATAATCTAATTAATACATATTTATCTTATTTAACATTATTAAAAGTACATAGGCTGAGTGACTGATGGTATTTGCAATGAGTCACAGTTCTGACTTTCATTTTCTTAGCATCTGCTAGTTATTTTATTTTAAATATCTGAGGTGAACTATCTGCTGCTGCTTTCAGTAGTATGGCAATAAGTGTCATGTAAAATGGTGTTCAAACTCACATTAGAAGCATTTAACACTGAATAAAGCACATAATCTGTACCTGAGGAAATAATTGGCATAGGAGCCCATGGTGGTGTTTTGCTGCGGCTTTGTGGAAATAGAAACTGTTTCTTAAATAGATATTTTGCACATCTATGTCACAGATGGTTAGGACAAAAACTCCTTTTAACATGGAAAAAGATAGCTTTTATCGTGTGTTGTTACGCCACATAGTCTGGTTGTTAGCCTGCTCTGCTGCAAAGAATAAATCTCCATAACAACTTAATTCAGCTTAATTTAGCCTGCTTTTATGCATGTTGAGTCAAGGCTAAATTCAGCCAGGATAATTTTAAAATCCAAGCATAATTCCTTATCTTGCTTTTGTGCAATAAGTTGAATGGGTATGTGTCTCCCTTGTTTACCTGTGATCTGATCGACCAAAGTACTCCTAAAAGGGATAATTAGACCAAAAATGAAAATTTACTTACACTCACTTTGTTGTTGTTGTTGTTGTTGCTGTTTTTGAACACAAAAGCAGATTTTGTGAAGACTGCTGGAAAACAATGATAAAATGTATTAATATTTTTTTTTAGAATTACACTTGATTAAAAAAAGTCTGCAGAAACAATTTAATTGATATTTTCCCTTTGTATGTGTCATCAGAGGGGGAAAGCCCCCCCCACTAGTGTCAATCTCACACTCATTAGCATAGGACATTAGTCTCGGTTTTGAATCTGCCATTATGCTGACACATATGGCCCTTTTCCACCGAGTGGTACGGTATAGTACAGTTCGGTAGGCTTTTATGGCCGTTTCCACTGTCAAGAGGTACCTAAAAGCGAACTTTACCATACAGCTTTTTAGTTACCGTTTGCAAAGGGTACCTAGCACAACAAAAGGGTACCAAAAGGCAGAGCTAGACATGCAGCTGAACGCTATTGGTGTTAGGCATGGGACGATAACCGTTTTCAAGGTATACTGCAGTTTGGAAAAGTCAAGGTTTTAATACCGTCAAAATTTTCTGTAATACCGTTCCTAAGGTATGTGTAAAAAATGTTTATGTACTTTTTTTTAGGACGACAGTATCTTCAGCAGAAAAAAAATCCAAAGACCCCATTTTAAATTGTAAAAAAATCAGTGTTTTTGAACAAATGAAGACGTCAGTGATTCATTTGAATTATTTAGCCTGAAATGTAAAGTGCTCCAAAATATTTTTTAAATAAATATGTTGTGTTCAAATGGGTTTAGAGGTTTAGTTTTTTTTACCCAGACAGTTAATAAGAATATATATTAGAGCAGTGAGCACAATATCGTGATACTGTAAAACCGTGATATTTTTATCCAGGGTTATTATACCGTCAGAATCTTATACCGGCCCATGCCTAATTGGTTTACAGAGATACATCACTAGCGCAGACAAGCAGGAGAATGAAAACAAACAAACATAACTGAAATACACAGTCAAAAAAATTACATCGTAATACTATAAACATATAATAATGAGCCATGGTCGACCCAAGCTTAAACAAACCTCGTCATTGTCTTGATGAACAGCCACAAAACCAAGAACAAAATCTGCAGTGTCCTGTTTTTGTTTTACGAGGCCATCTAAAAGTGCGAGCGGTTTCACTTTCTCCAGAGAACTCGCGATCACCAGCGTGCACGTCTATATTTGAAAGAGCGAACTACTTGAGTTGATGATAATAACATGCGCGTGATTGTTAAAGTGTTTCTGACATCCGAATACAGATACAGATTAGAGGATTGCACTGACTGAGCTATATGTTGCATGTTATTTTTGAACCTAAATAAGGACTAAATGTGTGCTGTGTGTAGTTTTTTTCATAATTAGTATCATATCGGAGACTCTATTCTTCTTATATAATATGTGAACGACCCGTTCAGCTTTACTTTGAGCGAGATTTCCTCGAGCGAGAATGACGTTGACTGAAACTTTCTGTCGTACCATTGGTACCCTTTTGGCAGTGGTAACGCAAGCTTGATAAAGGTGACCCGTACCGTACTGTACCACTCAGTGGAAATGGACCAATAGATATTTGTAGTTCCGCCCTCTCATTTGAATTTAAAGCAGCAGTCTCCACAATAGCACAATTAGGATCAATAAAAGGCTCAGTTTCAAAGAGTTATAAAGTATTATTTGTGGAGTATTTTGAGCTGAAACTCCACAAACACACTCTAGGAACATCAGGGACCTATTTTACATCTTGTAAAAAGGGGCATTATAGGTCTCCTTTAAAATATCTTCTTTTGTGTTCAACAAAATGCAAACCAGCTCAGAATTTTCATTGTTAAGTGAACCAAATGTTTGCCATTTAAATTGTAACCACTTCTGATGATGTCATCAGAGCATTTGTAATAAATCATTATAGGTGGCTTACATGTTTAATTATGGTTAACTAACTGAAGGATTGTTGAACTGTGAAGGGCAAGTCCTGACATGTGTTTTTCTCTCACTTCTATCTATATCGCATACCTTTTCAAACTATTATTTTTGAAAAGCTTCTTCTTAGCATGAACTTGTATATCCTTGAGGGAATATAAATCTAGATCTTTATAGAAACTTTTTCTCTTTCTCACTCAAAACATCAGTCATTATGTGTGGGGTTTGTTCTGGTTTTCAGGTCGTATTCCAGACAGTCTCAGAAACTGCGTCAACAAAGAGTTTTTTGTGACTACGGCGCCGTGGGGGGTGATGGAGCAGCAGGTTCATCCGGAGCTCAACGGCGGAGCATACAGGTGATAAAAGACATCTGAAACATGCCATCTATTGTTGCATACTTCGCCTGTCATATACTAACCATTACCTGTCATACACTAGTCTACCCATTTTTGAGTTTGTCATCTCAATCACATAATTTTGAGAAGCAGTTCGTTCTTTTAGTCATTTTAAAAAAATAGATATTTAGTATAATTAACTCAGAAATAATAATAATAATTATTGTAATGTGTGTGTGTTATTCATATGTATATTATAGTTATATACATACAGTCGAAGGCAAAATTATTAGGCTTCCTGTGAAAGTTTGAATTAAAAATTCACCCAAGTTATGTTTAATGGAGCAATAAAATTTTTGCAGTATTTCCTATAATATTTTTTCTTCTGGAGAAAGTCTTATGCCTTTGAGTTCGGCTGGAATAAAAGCATTTTAAAATAAAATTAATAATAGTTTTTACATATTTATTTAAAGTTATCAGGATGAAAAATAATAATAGTTTTAAATAATTGTTAAGGTCAAAATAAATAGCCCCCTTAAGATTTTCTTTTTCAATTGGCTAAAGAATAAACCACTATTGTCCAATGACTTCTGCCTTCAACTGTATATGTGTATAGAAAAAAAATAAAGTAATAAAAAAATAGAAATGTTTTGTTTAGTCATAGAAAAGTATAACACTTGTCACAAAAATGATTGAGGAATCTTAAGTGTCCAATTAAATAAGAATCAAACCCACAATCATTACATTCCTTCCAGCCCCAATCCTGGCTCTTTCCCTCTGCTGGACTCAAGATCAGTTATTCCTCGCTGAGAAATCAATAAATGCTAAACACATCCATTCACTTATTCTACAGGCTGTGTTCAATCAACCAATCAGACAGGCTTTATTAGTTCACCCTGTGTAGTGAGAGTTCTTCTAGACCACACTTTGCAAATAGACTCCCTCTGCCCCGCCCCTGCCTCACATTAATGAATCAAACTCCTACATGGACAACACCACCTCTATTTTTACCCAAGCAGGGCTGGACTGGGACAAAAAATCAGCCTTGGCATTTTGGGCCAGAGCGGCCCACTATACAATCAAAATGCTACCCATCTGTGCATACCCTTGAGTATGTTTACCAACTCCTATTTTATAAAAGCACAAAAGTCAAATATATGAAATAATGAGAGTTGACCAATTGAATTTTTATTTTTTTTACATTTATTATTATAAAAAAATTAAGCATAGACATTAGTCTCGGTTTTGAATCTGCCATTATGCTGACACATATGGCCTTTTTCCACCGTGTGGTACGGTACGGTACAGTTCGGTAGGCTTTTATGGCCGTTTCCACTGTGAAAAGGTGCCTAAAAGCGAACTGTACCATACCGATTTTTGGTAACCGTTTGCAAAGGGTACCTAGCACAACAAAAAGGTACCAAAAGGCAGAGCTAGACACGCAGCTAAACGCTGTTGGTTTACAGAGATACGTCACTAGCGCAGACAAGCAGAAGAATGAAAACAAACAAACATAGCCAAAATACACAGTTGATAAAATTACATCGTAATACTATAAACATATAATAATGAGCCATGGTCGACCCAAGCTTAAACAAACCCTATCGGTGTCTTGATGAACAGCCACAAAACCAAGAAGAACAAAATCTGCAGTGTCCTATTTTTGTTTTACGAGGCTGTCTAAAAGTGCGAGCGCTTTCACTTTCTCCAAAGAACTCGCGATCGCTCGCATGAGCGTCTATATTGGAAATAGCGAACTTCTTGAGCTGATGATAATAACATGCGCGTGATCTATGAAGTGCTTCTGACATCCGATCTTTTCAAAAATGGACAAACGCAAGAGTAAAGTGCGAAAAAACTAAGGAGAAGCCAGACAAAACAAAGGAGTAAATGATTCTTTCAGCAACTTAAAACATGAACAAACTGCCATGTTTAACTATAATCATTGCCTTTTGGACTATTATGAACTCTGAATGATGGAAATACTTTCTAACAGAGTTTACATGTGCTGGTGAAGATTAAAGATGCAGATGAGAGGTTTGCACTGACTGGGCTATATGTTGCTTGTTGTTTTTTTAACCCAAATAAGGACTAAATGTGTGCTGTGTGTAGTTTATCTGTAATTAGTAACATATCGGAGACTGTAAGGGTCTGTATGTGTTCATATATGTTGCATTAATTAATTTATTTATTTCATATAATCGCAGACGTTACAGTAGGCTATTTTGCATGATTGATCTGCAGTTGTAAACAAATTATGTTCATATAAAGGTTAGTAATAAACATTTATACACAAGTATTTATGTGTATAAAGCATCTGTTTTGTAAAAAGTGCTTCTCATATGATGTGAATGACCAGTACAGCTTTACTTTGAGCTAGATTTCCTCAAGAGAGAATGACGTTGACTGAAACTTTCTGTCGTACACCACGCCCACCAAAAAGGTACCATTGGTACCCTTTCGGCAGTGGAAACGCAAGCCTGATAAAGGTGACCCATACCGTACCGTATTTTACCACTCAGTGGAAACGGGCCAATAGACATTTGTAGCTCCGCCTTCTCATTTGAATTTATAGTGACAGTCACCACAATGGCACAATTAGGATCAAAGCCTAAAGGCATAGTTTCAAAGAGTTATAAAACATTATTTGTGGGGTATTTTTGAACTGAAACTCCATAAACACACTCAAGGAACATCAGGGACTTATTTTACATCTTGTAAAAAGAGGCATAATAGGTCTCTTTTAAAATATAATCCACACTGGAAGTCCATCTTGTGTGTGCCTGTGTGTTTTGAGGAAGCCTATATTAAATAATGAACATAACAAAAACTGCCTGCTGACGCACACAGTTAATGGTGATTAGCAAATTAAAGTTAAATAATGAAAGCAATGAGTCAGAGACCCTTAAAAAATGTTTAACTCAACGATGAAACATCAAAAATATATTAAAGATTGTACATAGTCAATCAAATTAAATTAAATGATTAAAAAAATGCAACAAATATTTGTTTGGGCCCGAACTACAAAACTAAATGTAAAAAAATTGTATTAGTTTTGCTACGGCGCAGCCTACGCGTGGACGCATAGCCCCTCGCTGTGGCCGTCAGCAACGTTGACGCGCACCTTTTTAAAAATGTAACGCGTACGCGTAGTGCAAGCCCTGTGATTGGTTGGCTTGGTAGTGCTGACGAGTGTGGACGGAGATGAGAGCCGCGCGACCAATGCAGCGAGTGTTTACAAGTGTGGAGTCCCGTGAAGGAGCTCCGGATGGAGACTGTTGTTTTGTGTTTACCTTATAATTAAAGTTGTTGCACGTCCGCCGGTTCCCGCCTCAAAATTAGCGAATTTGAGCCACTTGTACATTAAGGAAGTGTTCAGAAAAAACAAAACACCAGCGAAGAAACTCGACACAGAGAAACATAAACACCTACTGCCAGCTAGTGTTTCGGAAGTGTATTGCAGAGAAACAGAAACAGTGCGCAGAAGTATAAATGCACGGCTACGCGCAAGACTTGTGTCGTAGGTCATGCCGATCACTTGACACAGAAGTATAAACCAGGCTTTACGGTGAGCAACAGAGCAGCTCCCATACCAGACTGTGATGTTGGTCATGATGCTCTCTATTGCGCAGTGGTAGAAGTTCACCAAGATGGCTGATGACAGACAATATATCTGAAATATTCTGAAGCAGCAACACTGTTTTTTACTGTCATTATATTTAGCACTATTTTTAAGAAAAACATACATATAACATTTATGCATGCAAGTAACTCGCCAGCTCACTTTTTTTTTTGTATGTCCCTGTAAGAAAACATTGTAAATAATTGGAAATCCGGTGACCGCAATAATCAAACCCTTAAGAGCAACTGTGGTCGAAACCAAAGTTCACAGGACTTTGTTTTCAATCGGTGGACATTCTGATTGCTTGCCCCCTAACTGTGTCATAGCTCATTACCATAGAGTTGACTTGATTTCAACTCTTCTCGCCACCCACACCAGCGAAGACGCGCCGCTTATTGCCGCCGGCTCCCATTGAAAATGAATGACTTCCAGCTACGTTAGGGATTTTGCCGCTTTCAGTGTGCATGCACAACTAAAGTGTCAGGGAGATGAAAGAGTGTGTTTTCTACAGGTGGTTTGTCAAGCCCACTCACCTGTGTGAGGCACACTCAGAAACTACTGAAAACTACTCTGATAACCTACTAAAACTAAATATATAAAAACTAAATATTAATGTGTTAAATGAAACTAAGCTAAAGCTAAGCTAAAATGTACTGCAAATTAAAAAATAGTATCAAAATAAAAACGTAAACATGCAAAACTGTAATAACCTTGGTTTTACCCGCTGTGACCCTTCTGAACGCCTCCCCAAACTAACCCCTCATTTGAATGCATTAACTCTCCAAACCACACATGCAAACAGAGCTTTCTCAGTCTGACTGCTTCTCTCGCTCAGCAGAGTCGCCCAGCCGCTACCAGCCGTCTCTCCCGGCGGCCTGCAAGACAAAATGTATACCTAAACAGTGACAGGTAAATATTGCTGAAAGTCCTCGAAGAGATCAAGACACAGTGGAGATGATTTTGATTATGAAGCCTTGATGCACGTAACAGTGGCGTCTGAAACATTACCGATGATTTCACTTTGATTTTGAGCATTTCTCATTTTCATGTGCTCAATCTGACATGCTGACATGATGATTTATGGAAATGTTACATAAAGGCTGTTCTTTTTAGTTCATTATTATTATTATTCTACAGTTAAAGTCAAAATTATTAGCCCTCCTGTGAATTTTTTGTTCTTTTTCAAATATTTCACAAGTAATCTTTAATAGAGCAAGGATTTTTTTCACCATTATACTATTAATTAATTAATTCATTTTCATTTCTGTTTAGTGCCTTTATTAATCTGGGGTCGCCACAGTGGAATGAACCGCCAACTTATATAGCATATGTTTTATGCAGCGGATGCCCTTCCAGCTGCAACCCATCACTGGGAAACATCCATGCACTCCTGCATTCGCACACATACAGTGCACTACGGCCAATTTAGTTTATTCAATTCACCTATAGCGCATGTCTTTGGACTGTAAGGGAAACTGAAGCACCCTGAGGAAACCCACGCCAACACATGGAGAACATGCAAACTCCACACAGAAATGCCAACTGACCCAGCCAGGGTTTGAACCACTGCACCACCGTGATGCCCACTATTATATTATATTATATTATTTTATATTATATTATATTATATTATATTATATTATATTATATTATATT
>CAIGQZ010034910.1:15486995-15498550 GCA_903798205.1 Danio tinwini
ATTAATTTAGACCATAACCGTGTATGTGTGTGTGTGGGATTTTTTTTATTATTTTTTTTATATAGAAAAAAAACATATAGAGAATATTTTACAATAATCCTGCCATTTAGACACTACTTCGACCACTCAAGACACTTAAAAACTATATTAAATGTTATATATAATGTCAACAGTGAAAAATATTTTGTAAAACAAAAATCTAATCATTGAATTAAATCCAACAATATCAAAGCCAATAGCATTTTCTAAACAATTGTATCATTGTATTTGGCTAAATATTTTTAGCCAACTTTGAACAATGAATATGTTTTGTACATTTAAAAACAATATAAACTGTCTGAAAACATTTATTTCAATGTTGTTATTTTTGTCATTTTATGCTCTAATTGATGACCTTGTTGCTTTATATGTGACATTCTGCTATAATCAAACAATAAGACCTATTCATGTTTTTTCAAGTGATATTAGTAACCATTGACCACAAAACCAGTCATAAGTGCCTTTTTTCAGAATGAGCTTTATGCATCATCTGCAAGCTGAACAAATAATCTTTTTGTTGATCTAAGGACAGAACAATGTTTGGCCAGTATACAACTATATGAAAATCTGGAATCGGCACGTTCAAAACATCAAAATACTGAGACAATTGCATTTAAATCTGTCTAATTGAAGTATATTTGTCTAATTGAATTTGTATATTTACAATTGGAAATGTACAAAATATCTTCATGGAAAATGACCTTTAATGATTTTTGGCATAAAGTAAAATCAACCATATTGACCCATAATGTATTTTATGGTACAGACTGATTTTGTGGTACAGTGTCACATATAATAATAAGCTGCTTTGACACAATCTACATTGTAAAAGCACTATATAAATATATAATGTATTTATTCATTCATTCATTCATTCATTCATTTTCCTTTGGCTTAGTCCCTTTATTCATCAGGGGTCACCACAGTGGAATGAACCGTCAACTATTCCAGCATATGTTTTATGCAGCGGATGCCCTTCCCAGTACTGTCAAACCCTACAGTCAGTTTAACAAATTCCCCTATAGCGCATGTCTTTGAAATGTGGGTGAAACCGGAGCACCCGGAGGAAACCCACGCCAACACGGAGAGAACATGCAAACTCCACACAGAAATGCTAACTGACCCAGCCAGGGCAGCAACATGTTTGCAATCTTGTTTGCGTATGTTCATGCTTTGCTTTTACTCCAGGGTTTGCTCGGTGCTCATATTATTATAGGGTGTGTCCTCGGCATATGCCAGGACTTTGGACACTGCTTTTGTTTTTATGAGTGTCAGTGGATCAGCTCTATCATTGTTTGAATAGTTCACATGGACAGACAGATGCCAGACACTGTTTTACTGCTACAGTTTATGCAGAGAAGTTAAATATATACTTCTGCATTAAGTAGCAAAACAGCACAGCCATATGAGGTGAATATGAGTTTGTATTGGGCTATAACAGCTGTATGCAAAGCCAGCAGTTCATAAAACTCGAGTCATAGTTTATCATGATAGCACAATGATTTTATGTTATGATTAACCATTTCTAAACAAATCAGAGTTTATTAAATGCATATAAAATGAAATAAGCCAGATCATTTTTTGCAGCTCAAATGTAAAGAGTTACTGTGGGAAAATATATGCATTATAATTATGAGTCAATGACAATAACAACTAATGTTTTGTGTAGTATCAAATACTTAGGCTATTAATAGAAATATTATATTACATGAATACATCATTTTTCGCCTCCCCCCTCAGCGTATGAGGCTATAAATATGATTTATGCATATAATATTTACATTAATATTCTAATTTTGTGTTTTTCATTTATTTTTTTTAAGTAAATAAAGATTTTTTTTTTATTAATGCTTAGAGAACAGGAAAGGAAAAAAGGTCAGGGGTGTACAAAAAACTAAATATAAATAAGACAAACAAATATACACTCACCGGCCACTTTATTAGGTACACCTGTTTAACTGCTCGTTAATGCAAATTTCTAATCAGCCAATCACATGGCAGCAGCTCAATGCATTTAGGCATGTAGACATGGTCAAGACGATCTGCTGCAGTTCAAACTGAGCATCAGAATGAGGAAGAAAGGTGATTTAAGTGACTTTGAACATGGCATGGTTGTTGGTGCCAGACAGGCTGGTCTGAGTGTTTCAGAAACTGCTGATCTACTGGGATTTTCACGCACAACCATCTCTAGGGTTTACAGAGAATGGTCTGAAAAAGAGAAAATATCCAGTGAGCGGCAGTTCCTTCCAAATGCCTTGTTAATGCACGAGGTCAGAGAAGAATGACCAGACTGGTTCGAGCTGATGGAAAAAATACAACAAATTACCACTCGTTACAATTGAGGTATGCACAACACATCCAACCTTGAGGCGGATGGGCTACAGCAGCAGAAGACCACACCGGGTACCACTCCTGTCAGCTAAGAACAGGAAACTGATGCTACAATTCATACAGGCTCACCAAAATACAATAGAAGATTTTGAAAAACGTTGCCTGGTCTGAAGAGTCTCGATTTCTGCTGTGACATTCAGATGGTAGGGTCAGAATTTGGCATCAACAACATGAAAGCATGGCTCCATCCTGCCTTGCAACAAGGGTTCAGGCTGGTGGTGGTGGTGTAATAGTGTGGGGGATATTTTCTTGGCACACTTTGGGTCCATTAATACCAATTGAGCATCGTGTCAACGCCACAGCCTACCTGAGTATTGTTGCTGACCATGTCCATCCCTTTATGACCACAGTGTACCCATCTTCTGATGGCTTCTTCTAGCAGGATAGCATGCCATGTCATAAAGTGCAAACCATCTCAGACATGACAATGTGTTCACTGTACTCAAATGGCCTCCACATTCACCAGAACTCAATCCAATAAAGCTCATTTGGTATGTGGTGAAACGGGAGATTCACATCATGGATGTGCAGCCGACAAATCTGCAGCAACTGCGTGATGCTATCATGTCAATATGGAGCAAAATCTCAGAGGAGTATTTCCAGCACCTTGTTGAATCTATGGCACGAATAATTAAGGCAGTTCTGAAGACAAAAGGGGGTCCAACCCGTTACCAGTAAGGTGTACCTAATAAAGTGGCCGGTGAACAGTAAGGGCCTCGTGGAATTACAGAATCTTAAAGGTTTCAAGGAAGAAAAAAAACGTGCTTTCCTTGATGTTTTTCGTATAATGTTCCAAGTCTTTTAGAATAGCAGGATAAAAGGGTTTTTGGTTAATAAATTTGCATCTGTGAAGTAATTTGAGATTGGAGGTCTATATTTGCAGTGAACGACCTTTGTACTCTGGCTCCCCCCACTTCCGCTGCACAGGTAAATTGTGCGTGACGTCAGAGCTCGAAGGGAGGAAACTGGCTGCGTATGATCTCTAAGTTTTACCTTGCAAACAGAGGTTAAACACACGGATAAAGATATGTGTGATTTTGGTAAGATCGTCATTTTCTTCGTTTTATTGCAGGTACGGGAGTTGTTCTTGTTTTATAGTGTGATTGAAGCCGTAAAAGAGAGGAATAACCTCCAACAAGTTATCAGTTATTTGTTCTCGTGAAGTACGCGGCTGGTGGAGTATTTACATTTACCTCTTTTTATTTTTCCAATGGAGAATATAATATTCATTGTTATATTCTGTAACTATATATATATATATATATATATATATATTGCTAACACAAACAAACGAAGAAAATGGCTTTACCTTTACTTTATACACATTTGTAAACCCACACGAAACATACTGTAGAAATTTATAGTAAAAACTAGTGTTTTTCTTAACCATGCATTAGTATATTAAGTGTATTATACACTATTATAGGTTTAACTTAATTAACTATCACGAACTAATAAACTAACAAATACTGTAGTCGTGTACTTTAGTTTTACTACAGTAAACTGCGTTGTGCTGTAGGGTAACTGTAAATTAGTGAATTGGTTTATGTTAGCAACCATATAATTACCACAACTAATTATTCAAGTGCTTTAATATAGTAGGATTAAAAAACACAAAAGTATTACTATTAGTTTTTAGATTACTGTTGGAAAACCAACATATGTTACAAGTATTTTACTAAAGCAAAACTCATAAAGTTCAAGCTTTATTTTAATCAAACACTACAAGTCAACTATTTAATAACTGATTAAAAATCTGTGCAAATGCCCAGTTAGCAAAAGTTTTTATTTTTTATTTTTTCAGGGTTTTTTTTTTTTTTTGCAATCCAGTGACCTCTTAAAGCAGGGGTGCCCAAACTTTTTTGTATGAAGGGTCAAAAGCCAAATATTGAAAGTTGTGGGTCGAAGATAAATATAGCAAGCTATTACATTAAAGTTGCCATGTGTAATTTCCTAATTTATTTCATTATATTTAAAAATAAATAGAAAACATCACTTTGAATCGTATTAACTAATGCAGTAAAACTTTTTTTTAATTATAACTTATTGCAATAAAAATCACATTTAATCACATTTATAACACAGTGGCGTTCAATGCTGAATACACTGGTCAAGCAGAATTTGCCTTTGCCTTGATTCGCTCACCAAAGTCTCTACATTGTCCTCTATCCCTCGGGTCACAGTATGTACATCTTAAACTAAATTACAGCATTTAAATCGAAACATTTAATTTCAGTTAGCTTTTGTTGTAGCTTAACAATTAAACAAGCAGGTAAAAGGTTACATTAAATTTGAAACAACAATCTCTAAACCAGAGATGCTCAAAATAGGGCCTGCGGAACAAAGTTGGCCCATTGCAACCTTTGATTTGGCCCACCATTCCATCTGAAAAGAGAGGGAGAAGAATAGAGAGGGTTGGGGCGAATGCCTTAAAAAGAGATCATCATTTCTAATTTGTCATAACCTTTTTTTGTTTGTTTGTTTTATTGCTGGACTACAAAAAAGCAAACGAAATGAAATGTTTTAACTAAATTTTGTAAATAAATCTGATTTTCAAAAATGTAAATAACATCACTCGACGGATAGAGGACTATGCAGAAGACATCAGCGAGCAAATCAAGGCAAAATAGTGTATCTCCATTCTGTTATAAATGAGATTGTTTTTGTTTTTACGGTAATGCGTTCATTACAAAATGTCAAAAATTTCCCTTTATTACTCTGTCTTAAAGGGATATTTCACCAAAAAATGAAAAAGTACTCTCCCTTAGGTGGTTTCATACATTTCTGGGTTTCCTTTTTCTGTTATATAAGAAGATATTTTAAAAAGTGTTAGAAACTGGCAACTATTGACTTGACTAGTTGGACAAACAAACGCTATGAAAGTCGGTGGTTACAGGTTTCCAACTTTTTTCAAAATAATTTATTTTGTGTTCAACTGAACTCAAACAAGTTTATGACAAGTGAATAGGAAGTCATTTAGATTTTTGGGTGAACTATCCTTTTAAGTGTGACTTCTGAGAACACTGAATAAAACCATGCTCTTTTCTAGATAAGCAGAAGGGCCCTGGGCGGCTGATGAAGAAAGGACTGACCCTCATCGTCATCGGTCACGTTAACTTCATCCTGAGTGCAATTGTCCATGGCAGTGTGTTACGCCACGTGTCCAAACCCAGCAATGAGATCTCAACAGAATACACCGTATCAAACATTATCTCTGTCTCATCAGGGTTATTGGTAAATACCTCCTCCTACATCCCCTTTTTGGCTTCTAACTTTAGGTGTTACTTCATTTCATGTATATGTGTGATGCTTTCTATATCTTGAGAGGTTATTGGCTCAGAAAGTGTAAGATCACATGTTTTAATTGTAAATCCACACGGGGATGGTATGTGTGTGTTTTTGTTTTTTAGTTTGTTTATGCCAAAAATTACAATTCTCGTTTTTTTTTCCCTTCACTTTCGTCATTTGGTGAAGGTTTGTGCCCCGCCACTGGCTTGCTTGGTTTGGGACTTGTGGAGCTGTGCATAGATAGATTTGCTCTTCAGTGTTTGGACTTTTAGCAGTGAAAATTAAACCACACTGAACTGAACTTCAACTCAGAAAACTGGACTGACACAGCTTCAATTTACTAGAACTTCTATGTTAAACTACACAATCTACATTGTAAAAGCGCTATAGAAAAAAAGACGAGCTAAATTGAAATGAATTGAAAAAATGGATGTGACATTTGCAGTAAATCCTCAAAACATAAATTCACATAGAAAGTATATGTGAAAATTATATTGAAGCATCTGTTTATATTTTCCAAAACTACTAAACACAGAGTTAAGGGATCAGAAAAATGTCAATCTGTAAACATTTTTTTTTATTATTATTATTTTTAAATAAGGAAAATAAACCACAACAAAACCAAACCAAAAAAGTTAGCGAGTTTACAGTATCCAACATACTTTGTAGAAATTCTGTGAATTAAACTGTACAATCCAAAAGAAATAATGCTAATCAAATAGATAAGAGTTGGCTCTCTATAGAACAAACATGATTGATGTTGGTTTTATTTTATTTGACATTTTTGCTTTGCTTTTAACCATCAAAATCATTATCATGAAAATCTTAACACATTAAGGGTGTTTATTTGCTGAAATTCTTAATAAAATCAGTTTAATTTATATTGTGCAACATATATTTGTAAAGTCTTTATGCATAGTATATATTTTGAAAAGGGGAAAAACAATAAAATCGCTGTATGAATGCTGTAATGTTTAAATAATTTTCCATTTAAAAACGCGTGAAGGTCATGTGACCATCAGGAAGAACACATTATCTCATTTCTCACAGGACGCATTCTGTGTTCTCACGGTCTCCCAAGTTCGTTCTTCTGAGGTGACCTGGCAAGACCGGTCTTCACAAGAACGCAAGTCCGTTCTCTACGTTCTTGGAATTGAGAAACAGCCTTAAGACACTGAATAGCATGTTTCAGGTGACTACTGTAGTGTTGGAGCTGAACTGTGCAGGACACTGGCCCTCCAGGACCGAGGTTGCCCACCCTTGTCTTAATAATATCCGTCTTTCGGATGAGACGTTAAACCGAGGTCCTGTCTCTCTGTGGTCATTTAAAAAATCCCATGGCACTTCTCGTAAAGAGTAGGGGTGTAACCCCAGTGACATGGCCAGATTCCCTCCATCGGCCCTTACCGATCATGGCCTCCCAATTATCCCCATCCACATAATTGGCTCTATCAATGTCTCTCCACTCCACCAATAGCTGGTGTGTGGTGAGCGCACTGGCACCATTGTCCTGTGGCTGCCATCGCATCATCCAAGTGGATGCTGCACACTGGTGGTGGTGTGGAGAGACCCCCCACCCCCTTTCTCATGATTGTGAAGCGATTTAAGTGTATGGCCACACACGTTAAATACGCTCTATAAATACACATTACATTACATATTACACTGAATATTAGTATCTTGCAAAATGAGTAGAAAAATTGTATGCATTATTAGCATGGCAATTAGTTATAAATCAGTTATTAGAAACTAGTTCTTAAAAATATTGTTGAAAAATGTGTTGAAAAAATCCCTCTGTTAAGAAACAATTTGGAAATATTTTTTAAAATAATAAAAAGTTTACATTAGCACTAATTATTTTGACTTCAACTGTGTATAACAACACATTCAACATATGCTTCGTGAGCAGTTTTACCACTTCTTTTTCCAAATCATGTTAATCTTTTCTTTTCTTTTTCTCAGAGCATCGGAAGTGGAATTGTTGCCATATTGGTGTCAAGGAATATTGCCAATTGGAAACTAGTAAGTAGGACATACAGTCACAGGCCGATATTATTCCTACCCCTGGCAAAATTCTAATTTACAGTTATGTTTAGTCAACGAGCAAGCTTGTTTTTTTAAAGTTTTTTTTGGAAATGATACAGGCTTCCCCCAAAAAATAAACATGTTCTTGTGGAATGCCTTTTTTATCAGAGAAAGATTTTTTTTGTCTGGATAGACTTTAAATGAAATGTTTTTTAATGTGAATCCTTCCAAATTTATACTATTTTTATCAAAGGTAAACCTTAAATAACTGTTTTAATTTTTGAGCTTATTATTATGTATTTTCTTATCTATTATTTATAGCTGTTGCTGAATTTTAGTTGTTAAAATATTGTTATAATTATAAAACAGTGATATTTAAAAAATGTGAATAAACTCAAAAGTGTCTCTCTACCAAAAGATAATAAGACGATGTACAAGTGGAAAAACGTATTGCTCCGCTTTTATTTACATCAGAATTTGCCAGTGGTCTGAATAATTTCAAACTTGGCTCTATATGAGTGACAGTTTTGTAAATACACTACCTGATAAAAGTCTTGTCACCTGTCTAAGTTTTAGGAACAAAAAATAATAACTTGACTTCTAGTTGATCATTTGGTATCAGAAGTGGCTTATAGGAAAGGCAAAGGTTTTCACCTAGTTTACCAAAATAAAATATAATCATGCTTTGATTTTTAATGATTTAATTGGGACAGTAAGGTCTGACTTTGCTTAGACAAAAGTCTTGTCACTTACCAGAAATGATGTACAGTATAGAATATAAAGTCATGGTGCAGTGGAAGACGAGCTTGGAGGACTGCATCCATACATCTCTGCAATGACTCAAATAACTTAATAATAAAGTCATCTGAAATGGCAAAGAAAGCATTCTTGCAGGACTCCCAGAGTTCATAAAGATTCTTTGGATTCATCTTCAGTGCCTCCTCCTTCATCTTACCCCAGATATGCTCAATAATGTTCATGTCTGGTGACTGGGCTAGCCAATCCTGGAGCACCTTGACCTTCTTTGCTTTCAGGAACTTTGATGTGGAGGCTGAAATATGAGAAGCAGCGCTATCCAGCTGAATAATTTGTCCTCTCCTGTGGTTTGTAATGTAATGGGCAGCACAAATGTCTTGATATCTCAGGCTGTTGATGTTGCCATCCACTCTGCAGATCTCTCGCACGCCCCCATACTGAATGTAACTCCAAACCATGATTTTTCCTTCACCAAACTTGACTGATTTCTCTGAGAATCATGGGTCCCTGCGGGTTCCAATAGGTCTTCTGCAGTATTTATGATGATTGTGATGCAGTTCAACAGATGATTCATCAAAAATCCACCTTCGGACACTTTTTCAAATGATCAACTAGAAGTTATTATCAAGTTATTATTTGTTGCTCTTACAACTGGGATTGACAGCACGACTTTTGTCAGGTAGTGTAAACTGTAAAATGTCATGTTTTTTTTCTCTGCAGTGTTTGTCAACTCTGTTGTTCTGCTTTCTATAGCACATCGGTCTGTTAGTGAGTTCCTTCCTAAACGCTCTGCTCACCCTGGCGTGTTTACTGGGGCTGATTCTGGCCATCAGTTTGACCATTTCAGGAGACGGGTCAGCACTCATGAAAGGATGTAATTCCACTAATATGCCTGTGAATGCACGCTCTCCGGTTATCGTCAACTGTCCTTTTGATGCCACACGCATCTATGTGAGTCTTATCTTGAAACTAAACCTGTTTGAAATGAATATATACACAGTTGAACTCAAAATTATTTGCCCTCCTGTAAATTTTTCTCTTTCAAATATTTACCAAATGATGTTTAACAGAGCAAGGACATTTTCACAATATTTCCGATAATATTTTTTCTTCTAGAGAAAGTCTTATTTGTTTTATTTCGGCTAAAATAAAAGCAGTTTTTAATTTTTTCAAAAACATTTTTAAGTCAGTATTATTAGCCCTCTTAAGCTATTTTTTCCCGATTGTCTACAGACAAACCATAATTATACAATGACTCGTCTAAATCACCTAGTTAAGCTTTTAAATGTCACTTTAAGCTGAATACTAGTATTTTGAAAAATATCTAGTGAAATATTATGTACTGTCATCATGGCAAAGATAAAAGAAATCAGTTAGAAATATCAGTATTAGAGATATCAATATTAAAAAAATGAATTATTAAAACTATTGTTTAGAAATGTGTTGCTGAAAAAAACGTGTTAAATGCTGGTTTTCACACAATCAATTTGTGTTGGGACTTCATGAAGGAATTAAGTTAACTTACAAGTTGTTACAAAATTAAGTGGATTGAACATAATACAATTAAGTTGTTGCAAAACATTAAGAATTGTGTTGTTTCAGCTCTTTGTGAATGAGTAGTTTGAACAAACAGCAAGCATAATTTTTTTGAGTGTAATGCAGCTTTTTTTCTTTCATCAGAATGTGTCCTGTCTAATTTTTTTCTGTAAAAAAAATTAAATTATGATATTGGGAAATCATATTTTATTACCATGATTGACAAAAGGTGACCACAAAAAATAATTCAGTCTGCAATAATTTATATACCCCAAACATTTTCGAATATTTAAATATTTTCATGCCTATTTGAACAGGAATTATTTGATGAAATATTTAAATATTAGTTTTATTTATTTGTTTAATTAGTAATTTATTTTTTACATTCATTTTTATTTTATTACAATTCTTTTGTTTGTTTTTTGTAACTCACAAAATATAAATAATTGTGATTTTTAAATGATGATTTAAATGATGTAATTCAAAGAATTCAAAAAATTATTTTCCTAAAACTAATACATTTTCTTGAATAATTCGAACCACTAGGTTTTATCCGTTTGTCAGCATGTTTTTAAGAATTTAAAATCGATTTTAATCTTTTATTATTGATGTTTTGTTATACAGTGGGGAAAATAAGTATTGAACACGTCATGTTTTTTCCTGGGAATAATATTTCTAAAGGAGCTGTTGACATGGAATTGAATCAGATTTTGATCAAAAAAACAAAAACAAAAAAAAAAATAACAATACAAACATAAAAAATAAAACAACTAAAAAACCTGATGAATGAGTTCTGTGTAGTAACAACGAAATGACCCAAGGAGAAAGTGCTGAACTACTGAAACATATTAAATACTTTACATAAAAGGCTTTTTTGGTGATGTCAACTTAGACACCTCATATGGAGAATGAAGTCACATGCATTGTTAAAGTCTGTGAAAAACTCACACCTGAGCAGAGTGAAACATTTTGATAGTTCTGTGGGTCTCTGTCAATTCTCATCTTTTTGTATTTTCATTTGGATTCAAGTCAGGTGATTGGCCAGGCCATTCTACAGCTTTATTTTCTTTCTCTGAAAGCATTTGAGAGTTTCCTTGACTGTGTTTTAGATCATCGTCTTGCTGAAATCTCCATTCTGGTTTCATCTTCATCATCCTGCTAATGTAGATGTTGGACTGAAGCAGCTGATATTCATTTACACTGAGGAAGGGCAGAATGTTGCTGAAGAACTACTGAGAGATTTCAGCTGCTGTCTGGGCTTTCATTGCCTTTTTACAACTCCCTTCACGTGTTCAATACTTTTTCCCTGCATCATCTCATTTTTTATGCATAACTTTATTTGTAAACTAACTAGGTTTGTTTTCTTTGCATATATGGATTTCTTTGGTTGTTACCAACATCCGGGGAAAATTTCAGGTCAACGGCACCTTTTGAAATATGTTTTCTGAGAAAAATGATGGAGTGTTCAATACTTCTTTCCCCCGCTATATATATATATATATATATATATATATATATAT
>CAIGQZ010034910.1:15498950-15537272 GCA_903798205.1 Danio tinwini
CCCGCTATATATATATATATATATATATATATATATATATATATATATATATTACACACATATGTTATGCTTAATGATGACAGAACATTTTCACAGATATTTTGATTTATTATATTATATTTATTATTTTTAAAGATATTTTTACTTAAGTGATGTAAAAAATGTATAATAGACAGTTACTTGCTCTTAATATGCTTTATTATGTTTATAAAATCACAAATTGAATGTGATGCATTTACCAAAATGGGACGTTTTGTTTTTGGCTTCTGCATAAATGCCTAAATGGTTGTCTGTTTTGAAGCTAAAATATATTTAAATCCTTAACTAACTTTCACCTTCTGTTTGTCTTTCAGGACACAACTCTTGCTCTGTGGTTCACTTGTGGCGCATTCACTGCGGTGGAGGCCGGTTTGTCCGTTTGGTGCTTTATTGTGGGTCTCCAGTTAAGAGGCATCGGCCCTTGTGCACAAAACTACATCAGAGAGCAGGTATTCATAACTCTCAGTATTCATGCTGACGGCTAAACTTATGAACCTGCTGTGTAAAAACCATAATCGTCCACTCAGGGATTTTCTGTGAATCTAACAGATTATGCAAATGATTCGACAGAACTCATTTAGATGTATGAGGTAAAAAAATTGTTACATTACATTCAATGCACTGCTTAGTATTAAATGCGTAAGTTATTTTCTGAGAATGTGCACAGGTTTCTGGTTCTTTAGTTGTAATGCTTAAGGAAATTATTTGCTCTACAAACCAGTGTGTTTATAATGATTAAAATACATTGAAATTATGATTGCTTTGATTGGTAAATATCCCCCATTTCTTATTTATTCACTTTTATTTTATTTATTTATTAGCATTTTCTGATTTATTGTTGGGGTTATGTTTATATCAATTGATTTCCTTTGTACTGTTTTTGTATATAAATAAGAAAAAAGCTTCAAATATTTTAAAATAATAAATAAATAATGTAATACATAAGTCAGTAAAATATACAGTATAACACCGTTCTAGATGTTTTAATAAAAAAAAAAAACGTGTTGTGCATGAATCCCCTGAATTATTTGTGAAACACATTCTTAACAATGTTCTAGGATTTTGTATAATTTCTTTAAAAAATTACAGTAATGACGACCTCAATATGGTTGTCAATTTGAACTAAACTAGTGTTTTTTTTTTTTGTTTGAAAGGCTGCTTTGTGGCCAAGTGTTGCCAGGTCCTTTTAATATAAGCATTGCTAATTATTGAGCTTAGGGATTCAGTGTATAGTTAAAAAGTAGACAGGTGCATGTTGTGATACTTTGGCACTGAGCCTAGTTTATACTCCATGTGTTCGCTTGAGTGCACATGGCGAATGTGACGTAATCGCTGTGTTTGCGGACGTTCGCTTTGCGTGCGTGCGACATGATTTTGGCTGGCGGAGCGCACAACATTTTTTAAGACTCGAGCGAACAGTTCGTGCAGTGCCGTGTTTGATTTGAGTTAAATATGAATCACTTTGAAGAGATTTAGTCTGAAACAGGTACAACTGTACAGACATCCATCCATGCCTAATCATATGGTTAAACAATGACCAATAATTCTTGGCTAGAAATTGCAACAGCAGTGGGAAAGGAGGAAAGTTTTTGTTAAAAAGTTTAGAAAAACCTGAGGGTTAAGTTTGTTAAAACCAAAAGAGGCTATGGCAAAAGTGGAGAAATATGTTTTTTCACCAGTCATAGGTTTTACACTGATGTATGTTACAATTTTGAATTTAATAATAATAATAATAATACATTTTATTTATATTGCGCTTTTCATAGACTCAAAGTGCTAAGAAGAGCATCAAAACACAGTAGAACATGAAATACACACAAAAAAGTACAGATTATACAAATTAAAAAATACAAATTAAAGGAAAGCCTCATAAGTTATAAGCAATTATAAAAATATGAGTTTTGAGAAGCTTCTTAAAACAGTCCAGGGAACTGGCATTCCTGATGTTTGTGGGGAGAGCATTCCAAAATTTAGGTGCACGATAAGAGAATGCCCTACCTCCCAATGTGCTAAGTTTACAACAATGCTGAAACAAGGCGAGCCCTGAAGTGGAAAGTAGATTACGAGAGAAAGAGGAGGTAGATATCACATATATCACATATATTTGCTGAGGTCCAGCTTCCGCCGCCTAGACTGCAGCTCTGCACAAGACGTTTGGCAATGGGAGAAATGGTCGAGCCTGGTTTCTCTCATGTTTTTTTTTTTATTTTTTTTATCTTCACTTTCGCCAATTGGTGAATTTTTTTCCTCGCCGCTGTCGCCACTAGGCTTGTATGGTTCGGGATCTGTAGAGCTGCGCATCGATGGAATTGCTCCACAGTGTTTGGACTCTCAGTAGTGATTATTAAACCACACTAAACTGAGCTAAACTGAACTGAACCTAAACTCTGAAAATCGAACTGACACTGTTTCAATTTACTATAATCTTTTAAAAGCTGCTTTGACACAATCTACATTGTATAAGCGCTATACAAATAAAGATGAATTGAAAAAGGTGAATTGAATATATAATCAGGATCAGAACCACGAACAGCTTTAGAAGTTAAAATCAAGGTTTTAAAATCGATGTGTGACTTAACAGGCAACCAGTGTAACTGTTAATGTGAGAGTAAAGGAGACGTAATAAAAGCAAGTTTAAAACAATTTAATAGCTACAAAACTATAATTAAGGAACAAATTATTTCTTTGATAACTGGAAGAGTATTTGAACCTATCAGTTTACAATGTACTGGTGCCCTGTTTTTCTAGGCTTTATTGATGATAATGGTCAGGAGTGTTGGACCATTATTGCTTTTTTAGCAAAAGTATAGGACAGAAATAGTCAGCCAGTAATGTGTGACTTGTGGAGCGGGCTAAATCTAAAAAAAACATCTGTATTTTTTTTAGCAAGTGTACTTTATTTTGCTTTCAGTCTTGCCATAATAAAAAATATATTTGTAGAGCAACAAATGTTCTTTTGTCATTAATTTTTTATTCAACTTTAATAGGTAAAACTGTCCAAGATATGAACCAAAGCAAGTGATGCATCAAAGTTTTAATAAAAAATCTTGAATGGTTATAAAAATCTTTATAATCATTAAAATAATTGATCAAAATGCTAAAAATAATTTGTTTAAAAATCCTCAGTAATATTAATGATATGACATAGTTCTGGAAACTTCCTACTTCTCTGTTTATCCATCTGATTTTACAGTCAGATTCTTTTGTCCGCCCCCTGTCATTTAAAAGAATATCACAATGGCGAACGCAAGTACAAAAGTCTCGTCCGTGTTGGAAGATCTGCGATGTGGCACTAGGCGAAAGTATAAATCAGCCTTTTTTCTTGCTTAGATGATAAAATGTTTGAGAAAATTTGTACATTGATCCCTGTTATTTCCTGCACTGATTTTCCTTTTATTTCCTGCACTGCATAAACATTGAAAACTCTCATTTGCATTTAAATGTTTAAATACAGCAAGTTGTTAATTTTTATTCAGTACACACAGCACAGAGTTGTTATAATGCTCAGTTCGGTTGTTGACCGCAGTTCACGCACATTCCTGAAGGAAAGATGACCTGGGAAATAGGGCTGCTCGATTATGGGAAAAATCATAATCGTGATTATTTTGATCATAATTGTAATCACGATTTTTTAAAACAATTATAAATGGGCCATATGTCCAAAAAGTTTTATTTCTGTTTCACTTTCACATGCCGTTTCATTCTTAACTCTTTATGTTCAGTTATAACAAATGAGGGATAATGTGAGTAATTACTAAGCGCTGCATTTTGACACATTTTTGCACGTATTTAGGAGCTCACCTTTAGATGACTACATGTTGTGTGTACTGCTGGAAACAGGGCAGCATATGACGCAATCGGTTTATCTCGATTTCATAATCGTTGAAAGCCAAAATCGAAACTGAATGTTGATTTAATTTCACAGTCTTACTGGCAACTGCATTTTAGTGAATCAATGTAATTGTATGTTATAACAGCTGGAAGAGGAGGCACAGGCATCCAGATCAAAGATGGAGGAAGACGACATGACACAAGGAGTGCGCCTCATTGCACATCACTCAGCCAGCCCTTAAAGAGAGAGACACTTCTGAAGTTCAGGTGGAATATTTACATGCTGTCTTTAATGATGCCTCTGTAGTGAAACACATCATAATGGTGGATTTCACACGGAGCAACATCCTGTATTTGTGTTATTTGATAATGTTGTTTTTGTAGGTGATTTGAAGCACTGAGGTTATGATGCAGACTTTGTCAGTTGAATTAAAACTATTACTTAGGGAACATTTTTTTGGACAGACACATTTTACAGTACTGCTAGTGTTAAACAGCTGAGTTTTATTATTGTTGAATCTGTTAAAAGATTTTTCGGGTCTGGCGGGACCACTTGTACTTTAGCTTAGCATAATGCATTGAATCGGATTAGACCATTAGCATCTCTCTCAGATTTACAAAATGAAGAATAGTGCATTTAAAAAAATGAGTGCTGCTTGTTTAAACTACTTATTTTAAAATGAGCTGAATCAACACAATTCTTGAGTTTTTGGGAGGGACAACTTAATTGTTTTATGTACAATCCACTTAAATTTGTAATAGTGATCTAGTTAACTTAACTGATTTATGTCGGGACAATATGAAGGATATGAAGGAGTTGTTTAAAACCCAGCATGTTTTACAGTGTGTATTTCCTAGCCATATCAGCCTAGAAAATAGCAACTTTAAACTTTTCGTCAGATTTAGTAAATGATGAAACTACAGCAGAGTTGAGCTTTAAATATTAAAATGATCTAATCTTTTTTTAACTAAACTAGTCAGCAGAGATGTTCTTTTAATGTTCGAAAGGCTGCTTTGTTCCCAAGTGTTTCCCTGCCCTTTTGTTATATGCAATGATAGTGTAAAATTATCGAATGTTTTTTTTTTTCTTTGAGCGAGATGCTAATGGTCTAATCCAATTCAATGATCTATGCTAAGCTAAGCTAAAAGTGTTCTGGGATCAGCTAAATGGATTGAACAATGGTTAAAGACTTGAATGAGTTTTCTAACCAAATGTTTTCCGTCTACTTGTATAGACTGTAATTAATACCAAAACAACATAGACTGTATTCATTATGTAGTTTTATTTTAATGTAGTACCGAATTATCACATTTTTTTGCTTTCTGCTTTGTTCCCAAATGTTGCCATATATTTTTATTATAAGCAATGAGAGTGTAAATCATCGAATCCTTTTTGAAATTGAGTAAGATGCTAATGGTCTAATACAATTTAATGATTTATGCTAAGCTACGCTAAAAGTGCTTGGAGATCAGTTAAATGGATTTAAAAATGTTTGTAAAGACTTGTAATATGAGCGTATTTCCAAAACTTGAGTGTTCCTTTAAATAAGTTATGTTTTTAAAACAGATCTTTTCCATCTACTCGTATAGATTGTAATTAATCCCAAAACAACATAGACTGTATTGATTATCTAGTTTTTTTTTCAGTTACAAATTATACTATAAACACTGTAATCTGTAAGAGTCCAGCAGTGGAGTTTGGTGAAGGTGACGCCCAGGTCAGGTCTCTTCATCATGGCCAAGTGTGCAGCATCCCGACTGTCCACAAGTTACACTATAAACTTCCATGTGAAGCTGCTTTGACACAATCTACATTGTATAAGCGCTATACAAATAAAGATGAATTGAATTGAAAATTATCTAAACATTTTTTGACTAAACCATTTTCCCATTATCAGCAGAGATGTTTTTTAATGTTTAAAAGCTGCTTTGTTCTCAAGTGTTGCCATGTCCTTTTATTATAAACAATGAGAGTATAAAATTATTGAAACCTTTTTGAAATTGAGTGAGATGCTAATGGTCTAATCCAATTCAGTGATCTATGCTAAGCTAGGCTAAAAGTGCTCAGAGATTGGCTGAATTGATTTATAAATGGTAAAACTCAACTGCTGTAACATGAGCCTATTTCCAAAAAAAGTTAAGGATTTCTTTAAATGAGTTAAGTTTTCGAACCAAATCTTTTCTGTCTACTTGTATAGATTGTAATTAACCCTTAAACAACATAGACCGTATTCATTATGCAGTTTTTTTTATGTAGTTACGAATTATCAATTTTTATGACTAAACCATTGTCAGCAGAGATGTTTTTTTAATGTTTGAAAGGCTGCTTTGTTCCCAAGTGTTGCCATGTCCTTTTATTATAAGCAATGAGAGTGTAAAATCATTGAATCCTTTTTAAAATTGAGTGAGATGCTAATAGTCTAATCCAATTCAGTGATCTATGCTAAGCTACGCTAAAAGTGCTCGGAGATCAGTTAAATAAATGTTTTAAAATGTTTGTAAAGACTTGTAATATGAGCGTATTTCCAAAACTTGAGTGTTCCTTTAAATAAGTTATGTTTTCGAAACAGATCTTTTCTACAACTTGTATAGATTGTAATTAATCCCAAAACAACATAGACTGTATTGATTATCTAGTTTATTTTGTTTTAAATCATCTAATCATTTTTTCATCAAACCTTTTTCCAATTGTCATCGGAGATGTTTTTTAATGTTCGAAAGGCTGCTTTGTTCCCAAGTGTTGCCATGTCTTTTTATTATAAACAACGAGAGTGTAAAATCATCGAATGCTTTTTGAAATTGAGTGAGATGCTAATGGTCTAATCCAATTCAATGATCTATGCTAAGCTAAGCTAAAAGTGCTCACAGATCGACTAAATGGATTCAAAAAATGTTTGTAAAAACTTATAAAAATGAGCCTATATTAATTACAATCTCTACAAGAAGACGGAAAAGATTTGGTTTGAAAACTTAACAAATGTAAAGGAACACTCAAGGGATTTTTTTTCCCTTAAGTGTTCCTTTGAATTAGTTAAGTTTTCAAACCGAATCTTTTCCGTCTACTTGTAGAGATTGTAATTAATCCCAAAACAAACAACGTAGACAGTAGGGCTGCACGATATTGGAAAAATCTGACATTTTTTTTATTTTATTTTTTATATTGTAATACAAGTAAAGCTGATAATTTAAAGAGATCTATTTGGGAACAATTCAAGTACATAAATTAAATAGTCTTCGTTGTATAAATAAAAAAAAATTATAATAAAAAATTAAGTTTCAAATGGAACAATTTCTTGAGCCGGAATGCTTTAAACTCTTTTGATTGACAGTCAACGGCCTTAAAAACATGTAAGTGATAAACGTTTGCTCCATTATGGTAAAAATCTTCAATGACTGCGGCTCCTGGTCAAATATAATCCCAATTTAACATTGCAGATTTTGCGATGTGACTATTGTGGATGCACATATTGCAATATCGATGCTGAAGCGATATAATGTGCAGCCCTAATAGACGGTATTCACTATGTAGTTTTTTATGTAGTTGCAAATTTGCTAGTTTTTGTTAACATTGAATCTTGTGCTGAATTACAAAATAACGTTTTCCAAAGTGAGCTTGTGTATGCTTAAAAAAATGATATTATGCTGTTGTCGATGTCAGATATACCAAATATAATTGCATCAACTGTTTTGACTACTTACAGTGCCACTAAAAAGTGTATATATCTCTATTGGCGGTAGATCTACAAATATTTTATTGGCAGTGTGTCAAAGTGCCGTGAGAGACATTAAAATGGCTCAATGATGCAGGGAAAATCTCACATTGGCAGATAATCCAGCGTGATTAAAGTAGTTAATGCTGAAGGATAGAGACATGACTGACAGTCAAAACAAAGAGATTTCCCTCTTCATGATCCATGGGATTTTCATTTCAAAACAGTGTTTGTTTAGAGAGCTGCCATTTTGCTTTTAATTCCTGACAGATTACAGAAAAGTCCCTCATTCCAATGCAGAAAACTGAACCTTTGATGTCTACATTTCATTTTATTACATTTTTTTTATCTTGCATGTATGTAGTTGTTATGACTGTGCATTATATTTTAATAAATACATATTGATATGACCAACAGAGTGTGCTCCATAATCATTGAACATTGTTTACATTAGATTATTTATTTGTTTATTTTTGTTAATTTTTTTTAGATACAGGCAAAATTATTAGCTCTCCTGTGAATTTTCAAATATTATTAATAATGGCATGACATTTTTACAGTATTTATTTATTTATTCTTTCATTTTCCTTCAGCTTAGTCTCCATTTTAGAGGTCACCACAGCGGAGTGAACCGCCAACTATTCCAGCATATGTTTTTTGCAGTGGATGCCCTTCCAGCTGCAACCCAGTGCTGGGAAAAACCCATACACACTCATTCAAACACATATATATATATACACACACACACACACACGAACACTCTTACACTATGGCCAATTTAGTTTATTCAATTCACCTATAGCACATGTCTTTGGACTGTTGTGGAAAACCGGAGCAACCGGAGGAAACCCACACCAACACGGGGAGAACAGGCAAACTCCACACAAAATTGCCTACTGGCCCAGACGGGACTCGATCCAGCGACCTTCTTGCTGTGAGGCGACAGCAAGAAGGTCTGGTTATGAAAAAGATTATAGAAATTGTTCTCAATTCCTGTTTGGTGGCCTTGTTCGTCCTGTGGTCTGTGTAAATCTATGTGTAAGTTGAGGATGTTTCCTCTGTGTTCTGATAAAGCTGACTTCACTGCACCAGTTACGTTTCTGGACATCTGCAGTTCACTCAGTGCGTCAGGGTGACAGAGACAAAAACAGTTCTGTATAAACTGCATGATCAGGCTTCAAACTTTATGGTTCTTCTTTATCGTTTTATGAAGATAAGGGAAGAAAATGCATCGTAAACTTACACTGCTTCCCTAGTTCTGAAGGTCACTGAAATTTATTTAGGAGAGTTTTATTAACCATCGTTCATATTTGTGTCATCCTTTCTTTCTTTCTGTCTTTGTCTTTGTCTTTCTTTCTGTCTTTGTCTTTCTTTCTGTCTTTCTTTTTTACTTTCTGTCTTTCTTTCATTTTCCTTTTATTTTTTCTTTCTTTTCTTTTCTTTGTTTTTTTTTACTTTTGTTTCATTTAGTTTTTTCTCTTTTTATCCTTAGTTTCTTTTTTCTTTCTTTTTTTCTTTTTCTTTTCCTTTCTTTTTCTTAGTTTTTCTTTCTTTTCTTTATTTTTCTTCTTTTCTTTTCTTAGTTTTTTTCATATTTTTTTTCCTTTCTTTTTTTTTCTTTTTTTGTATGTTTCTGTTCTTTCTATTTTCTTAGTTTTTCTTTTTGTTTTCCTTTTATTTCCTTTGGTTTTTCTTTCTCTGTTCTTGCTTTTTCCTTTTCTTATTTATATTTATATTAACCCTTGTTCAAATTTTTCTTTTTGTTTTTCTTTAATTTTGTTTTCTTTCTGTTCTTTTTTCTTTTTTGTTTAGTTTTTTCATGTCGTTTTCTTTGTTTTTGTTTTCTTTTTCCTCTGTTCTTTTCTTTCTTTTTTGTTCTTTTTTTCATTTTTTTTCCTTTCCTTTTGTTTTCCTTTTTCTTTTTGTTTGTCTTTCTGTGTTACTGCTTTGACTGTGTAAATGTAAACAGTCAGCAGTAAAACAGTAAAAAAAAAAAAATGTTGTATTTTTATTGGAATAAGCATTTTCCCGGTAAACATCTATTTTACTCTATGGGTACAAAACAGTAATGATCAGGACCTTTACGAATTGAAACCAATTAAAAGTGCTACATTTTATCCCAGCGCATTTTAAGCAAAAATTACACGTATTTAAGGAGTACATTTTTCACTAATATGCCATTTTGCTGGCATATTAGGCTTCAAAATAAATTCTCAACAAAAATATTGCATTTATAGTATTTTGACAAATAAAGCAAATAATCTCTCTTTTTTTGAGCACTGAATATATGGATGGATTGCATTGTTTTGTGGGTTTTTTTTTATTCATTAAAGAACAACGGTGGCATTATTTAAACAAACTGTCCTTTAAAGAGTGAAAATATTTAGTTTTCAGCACAATGAGCTTGTTAAGAAAGCTTTCATTGAACGTGTAAAAATTACCTTTTCCCCATGTATTTTTATCTTTTATGGACCTATGTGAGCTTTTTTAAATTGACTAAATAAATAGACTAACTAACATAATCAGTTGCTTGTTATTTATGTTGCATGTATAAAAAGTAAGTTTTAATAAATAAAATTTGATGCAAAAACCTAAAATACAGGACATCTCATCGTTTTATCACCCATATGTGGATTTTAAAATAAAATACTTATCCTGACAACCAGCAATATATAAAATCGATTATACTAAATAAGTTATATGTAAATTTATTAAAAGCTCTTTGTTGACAAATGGGTAAAAACTATGCCATGTGGGACAGTGACAAAATATTTAGATATAAAATGACAATTTGAATATATAGCTGCACATTACTTTATCATTAAATCCTTGTCGTTCAGTTATTCTTGTTATAAATATTTCACGATTATTCGACAAAGGTTTATTTCACAAAATTGCATGAAATTAAAATTAATTATAATATTAAATATGCACATTTTGCTCTGGAAAGGAGTGCCCATGGGCTGTAAACTTACTGAATAAAATAAAAAGTAAAATACTATAAAACTGTCATAAAACAGGCGTAGTTAGCGACAAGGAAGATGTTTATAACTTACCAGGTAAGATGTGTCTAAACAATAATTAGCATTTTTAGGCTTACGCTGTGAATTAATTCAGGATTAAAGTGTCTAAAAATATAAATCACCGTTGACGTACTTACGTGGTGCATGTTACTTTTCTCAGCGCTTGACTGCATCAGCTAATCAAAATCGATAGCGATTACCTCATAACGTTATTCAGAATTAATTTAGCAGCGATACCTGTCAAGTACGTTTTAATTAACCTATCAAACACTAGTCTTTATAATTATCGCATTTAAACGCTTACATAATCTAATCCAAAAACTTATCTAACAAGACACAGAGCGTGTCGAGATTTAAATGCACCTCAATGGCGGTTTGTTTATTTGAGCCACCAAGCGCCCCCTATAGGAAGTAAAAGTAAACGTCTCATAATAAACAGCTGAAGGTGGGGCGAACTGCGAGTTTCGCTGTGAATATTCAAAGCCGCCAGTCGCCCGTGACGCTCTTCATGTGCTCGTTTCGGGTAGTTTTACGATTTTTTTTTCTACCATTCAGCGTCTCAATACAAATAAGCAGCAGAGACGTGTGTTTTCATGCTGGCTCACTGTCTGAGAGAAACTGCAGCGCGGACTTCACAGCGTGTTTCATAATTGTAGGTGCTGAAATCAAACCTGCTAGTGAATCTGTACGCTGTATTTTGTCATACGGAGAAACCCAGCAGGATCCTTGCCAAGGAAAGGTAAAGTTTCATATGCTTGTCACTGCACGCGCTGTTTGGCAGCTTAACCTTGCTAAATGTGTGTAATTGACATACATTTCATATGCTGTTTCTCTCTGGAAATGGATGTTGATTTATGTTCAGACATGAGGAGCCCCATCATATGTGCCACACTGCTGACACCGCAGTCCTGCATGAGATATTGGAATATTCTGAATATACAATGTGTGTTAAAATCAACGACAGGACTAATGCAGGTGTATGTAGACCTGCTACATCATATAATTAAATTATTACAAGCAAGAAAGATTCGTTTGGCATGTCTGTTAGTGTTCTCACATTAGATATTTTCAGTGTTTGTTTGAGGTTTCCTAGATGTTTGAGATAGGTTATGTGTTTGTAGACTTACACAAACGTGTTTTAAGGGGGATGGGAGGGTTTACACTAGTTAGCTTCTTTTAATTCAGATTTTGGCGGTTCATTCCGCTGTGGTAACCCCTGATAAATAAGGGACTAAACCGAAGGAAAATTAATGATTGAATTCAGATTTAACACAATCATAATTGAGATTAGTATTTTTGCATATCATCGGACATATCACTCCCATCTTATTTATGTCTCTAGCTTCTTTCATGCAATTAATCAGAATTAAATTAATTAATAAATTCAGTGTTGATGCAAATGCACATTTTTTTTAGGCTATATGGGCTCAATATTGACGGAAGATTGATAGATTTAAAATGGAATTTTATTTAGCAGAATATAAATACATTTTGTATTAAATTAAAATGAATGGTTGTTTGAAGCTAAGGTGTGCAGTATGGATGTAATTTTATTAATATTATTGTAAGGCTTGGAGATATGGCAAAAATGCAATCTCAATAATTATTTTTCATATTGAACGATATAACGATTTATATTTCTATTTAAGTTGTTAATGCTTCCACACAGAGGCGGATTTAGTGATTTGGGGGCCCTAAGTAGTTTCAATCATGGGGCTCAACAGTCCTAAAATGCACCTTTTGTAGTTTAATAATTTTTTTTTATTCATTTATTTTGCTGTATTTTTTTCCTAATATCCCGGATCCATGTTTTATCTTAATGTAATCTCTACATTTCATTTAGATTAGATTTTGTTTTCTTAAAATGAGATTACAACAAAAAAAAAAAATGAATAAATCAAAAATAATAAATAGTTTTTAAACTGAATTACTTGACTGCTGTACTGCTCCATGATTGGTGGTGTAAGACATTTGCGTAGATATTATAAATATAATTACGTTAAAATTTTATTTGTTAAACCCTCACCAAAAAATGATGTTATGTGTATATAATTTATACTTTTAGGTAATTATTGGGGTCCCCCAAATATCCTGGGGCCCTAAGCGGCTGCTTACTTCACTTATTGGTTCAATCCTACCCTGCTCCTAGATTTAAAAGAGTAGCCTGACTAGACATGGGCCCATATAAGATTCTGATGGTATGATAACCCTGAATAAAAATATCACAGTATTGTGATTAAAATGTTCTTTTTTTGATGTCTGAGTAAAAAACCAAAACATTTTTCCCTTTTGAACACAATATATTTTATTTTGAGAAACATGTAAAATATTTTGGAGCAGTAAACATGTCAGGCTGAATGAATTATTGACTTCTGCCATCTTCATTTGTTTTAAAAACAGTTTTTGTACTGTTTAAAACAGCATCTTTAAATATCTTTTCTGCTGAAGATACTGCTGTCCTAAAAAACAAAACAAAAAAACGTACACATACCTTAGGAACGGTATTGCAGAAAATGTAGACGGTTTTAAAACCTTGACTTTTCCAAACCACGGTATACCTTAAAACAGTTATCGTCCCATGCCTAACCCCAACAATGACTGAAGCCACAAAATTTAGGGGGTTCATTAACCCCCAGGGCTCTAAGGGTGTTTTGGGGCAGCTGAGAAGTTTTGACATGCACTGACATTTGTGTTGTTTTCAGTATCTTAAAAACATATTAACGAGTAAAGTGTGATAACACTGTAAACAGCACAAGATGGGCTGCAATAATACATAAGTAGCATGTTAGTGTGTTTTTTTAAACGTTTATGCGTGGTTAGTGAAAAACTGAAACAAGTCTGTGAAGCACATAGAGAACACTTGCTCACAAGACTTTTGAGAACTGGATCTTGTAGCCTAGTGTTTTTGCTTCAAAATGATGTGAAAATCATCTTGTTTACTTGCTCACTGAAAACAACATATATAATAACATTTTCTAAGTCACTTTTTGAGTGTAATTTTTAAGAGCCATCATTACTAATTCACTGATTAACACCTGAGAATGGCATAATATTTTCGGTTGATAAATTTTTGGTGGCCAAAAATTCGGTAGATGTCTAATATCAACACACTTCTAGATTCTCATTGTTGCACATTCGCTGTTGACATAAATTTTACCGTGATTCAATATAATATTGTTTATCGGCCCAGCCCTGTATTATTGCCTTTTTCTATATGTGATTTATTTATTTTTATAACATGGTGAGCTCTGCTGTGACGTGAGTTTCCCTTTGTAATTAATAACGTCTAAACAAATTAATTCACAGTATTTCTTAAACATAAAACATTGTGACACTTTTAAAAATATTATTGATAATCAAGCACATTTCCTAACAACATTTACAATCCTTTAAAGAAAGAAAGAAAATCTTATTTCACTAATGCAGTAAATAAAAAAATACAGTAAAACTTGTATAGCAGTTTTGTTTTTATGCACAAATGCATCTTTTCCGCCTGTGAGAAACATGTTCTAAATAAAATAGCCCTAAATTTCTTCATTCATAATGTAAATCTGCACATTTGTGTTCGATGTTATGGCTGAACAATGACCCAGACATGTTCCTGACAGGTTTTGCGAGGTTCAGCTTGATAATGGGTTGTTGGTTTTGGTTTACGGCTGTTATAACAGCTGTTTAAACACTCTTGTCTACTACAGTAACTGTTTACATGCTGGCTTTATACGCAAGCTTGCTTTGCCAGACACAAAACTAATGAAGTTTAACTAGTAAAAAAATGGGATGTTTGTTTATTTACACATTTTACACCTGTTTATTTTACGAATATGTGTTTAGATATATTTGGGTGGCGGTAGATTTCAATATAAATGTATTATTTTTTAAACACCAAACTTTAATGAAACTGTTTTGTATAATAGCACAAATTATATCTATTTATTAATAAAAAAAATGTTTTTATGTGTATTTAGGGATATTTTGTCTTGAACTCAAAGACTCTCACTATAGCTGCCTTTGACCGTCTCAGCCTGCTTAATTGACATGGTTTGTTATGTAGACAATCGGAAAAATACTGCTTAAGGGGGCTAATAATATTGACCTTAAACGTTTTTTTTAACACTTTATTTTAATTTTCATTGAAAAAAACCTTCATACATACAGTATAGCCTAAATCCTTACAAGAAAGAGATGGACCATATATCAAAGTTCTCTTGGAAGTACTCATAGTGAATTTAGCTTGCTACAAAAAGGAACTCAAGACCCTACCTCCCACCCCACCCTTCTAAAATTGATCAAAATATATTAAGGTTCATAAAAAATAAAATAAAAGGCATGCTTGAATAACATTTACAATCATAATGTGGAACTAGCTGTGACCAAAAAAAATTTTAAGCAAGGTGTACATGGACAATGAAACCAAAAAAGACATTATAAAATAATTGGTAACACTTTACAATAAGGTTCATTAGTTAATGCATTTACTAACATTAACTAATCATGAACAACATGTGTAGAACATTTATTAATCATAACTCATTATTCACTAATGCATTATTAACATCCAAGTTCATACTTGTTAACATTAGTTAATGCATCGTGAATTAACATGAACTAACAATGAACAACTTTATTTTCATTAACTAACGTTAACTAACATGAACAAATGCTGTTTTAAATGTATTATTCATTGTTTGTTCATGTTAGTAAATGCATTAGCTAACATTAACTAATGAACCTAATTGTAAAGTGTGACCAGATAATTATAAAATAAATAATGAAGTTAAATTAATTAATTAATTAACACACAATAGTCTTGTAAAAATCTATCAGTCTAGACTATCTGCAAAAATAATATGAATTGTTCCCAAATCTTGCTAAAATTGAACAATTTGTCACTTAATGTGAATTTCAGTTCTTCTAGATGTAACAGATTTCCAAGTTCTCTAGCCCACATTTTAAAGGTGGGGGACAGCATCAGATTTCCACATTTGTAAAATGAGTTTTTTTTTGCAATACATATAAAATAGAATTGCTTGTGTTTGGTTTCCACTGCAAGAGCTGTCCTCAGCTTCTAAAAGTCCAATACTAGGATCAGGTTCCAGATTCATTGAATACACTTCAGAAAGAACTTTTGAGCAATTCCATGCAAATGTCAACCTTGCCATGAAAAAAATGAATTAATACCAAAATAGAGAAACCGTTTCTACATTTTTTGTGTAAGCGAGTATTTTACAGTACTTTAAAAATACTCATAAGTGTATCTGTCAGCGTTTAAAACTATTTAATATATTTAATTTGCCAAAATTACACAAGTGGCAATTTTACAGCTGTCACATCCATAACAGAAAAATGTCACATCCATAACGACACTTTTTCCTCATAAATGCAAAAATATTAAATAAAATAAAATCAATCATGTTTGTTCTTTAATGAGCCGACTCGTATCTGTTTGATTAACATTGTTTCTTTTGGTGTTGTGCAGTTTAATTAACAGAATTTCTACAAAGTATGTTGTAGACCGTAAACTCACAAACCTTTTTGTCACATCCATAACGCATTTTTATTTTCCTTATTTAAAGTATCTAAAATGTTTACAGATCTATATTTTTCTGTTCCCTTAACTCTGTGGTTGGTTAGTTTTGTAAAATATAAACAGAAGTGTCAATATAATGTTAACGTATACTTTCTATGTGAATTTATGTTTTAAGTTTTTACTGCAAATGTCACATCCATAACGCTGGAATTGTTCATATATTTTTCCAGAATGGTTGTAGTTTACTACATGACCTCAAAGAATGAAACAGAGTTCCTGTTAACACATTGCACTTATCACAACATGAAGAAATTGTTGGGAATATTTTATAAAGTTTTGATTTAGAATAATGGAGCCTATAAACGACCTTATATTAGATCAGATGATGTCTTGCATTCACAGAACATGAATGTACATTACTCGAACATTCATCCCATCTGTCATCACAACTGCTAATACCCATTTCATCTTTCCAGTCATGTCTTATTTTATCTGTACTGCTGTCCATTTTCCTAACAGTAACTTGTAAAGGTTAGATGCATTACCAGCAATTCCAGAATATTATATAATGTAGGATCCAGCCTCTAGGTTTCGAAGACTTTAATATGTTTTCTAATCAAATCTTTAACTTGCAGATAGTAAAAAAAGTTTGAAGAAGTAAGGTTGTAATTTTGTTTTAGCTGTTCAAAGGAGCTAAATGTTTCTTCTTTGTAAAGATCTTGAATTGTTAAGATGCCCTTGTCTTTCCATTTGGATAAAGAATTATCATTTAATCCAGGAGGGAATACATGATTATTACAATCATTAAATTAGACAAATTAACAAATTAGACAAATTAACAAATTAGACATATCTGTAATTTTTAATTGTGTCTTAATTTTTTTCCATATTTGAATTGAATTAGAAATAATTATATTATCTGTGATATCTTTTGTATCTATTTTAATAGGACTGTTAAGCAGGGCTGGTAATGAGGTCATATTTCAAGAAGTGTCCTCAATAGTCCTCAGCATTTCTTTTTTATTAGCTGCTTTTATTCTAGCTGAAATAAAACGAATAAGACTTTCTCTGGAAGAAAAAATATTATAGGAAATACTGTGAAAAATGCCTTGCTCAGTTAAACATCATTTGGGAAATATTTAAAAATGCAAAAATAATAATTCATAGGAGGGCGAATAATTTTGACTTCAACTGTATACCGCCCAGCAATGCTTAAAATGTACTTTTTTAAATGTCCTTACAGATATCCACTATCAGCTGCCATTAATAGAGCCCTATTATTTGAAGACCACCCAGCCTGAAGACCATTTCTCCCTCATCTGCAGTGTTGCCAAAATGTGAGAGGGGATGCATACGAGTTTTAAGGACTCTGATCAAAGCATGCACTGATCCAAGACGCCGGCCAAAAACCGGTATCTATGAGGACACACCGGGCAGGGGATGGAAGCAGCCGATCACTGCGGTATACCTTACACAAGATGGCTGTGGTGGATTTCTGAATAAACCCTGAAAAGTGCTCGTGTTTGCCCTCTCAGTCTCTCTGCTCCAGCATGGGCTGTGTTGTGGATTTACCCTGGGGAGGGATGTGGATTCTTCTGGTGGTTTCTCTGTTGTCCGGCAGTATGGCCATTCACATGGACTCGGTGGGCAGTCACAGCCTGTTCACCTGCGAGTCTATCGGACTGCGGATGTGCCAGGATCTGCCCTACAATAACACCTTCATGCCAAACCTGCTCAACCACTACGACCAGCAGACCGCCGCTCTGGCCATGGAGGTAAATCTGCTTTTCTTCTGTATAGACTGTTGATTCAATTCAATTCATTTTTATTTCTATAGCGCTTTTATGGTCTAGATTGTGTAAAAGCAGCTTAACATAAAAATTCTAGTAAATTGAAAGTCACTTTAGTCCAGTTCAGTGTAGTTTACATTTCACTGCTGATAGTATTTTGTTGGTGGTATTCAAGTTTCTTGTTGTGGTTTTAATTGCTGAAGCTTTTCTCGTGGTATTCGTTATTATCACGATATTGACCGAAGCTGCAAGAAAGGTTACTTGAACAGATTTAATAATGCAAAAAAATGTGCTTTTCTTTCTTTGTTTTGTCTTTTATAAATATCTAAAAATTCTTAGATCAAGTAAAATGAATTACTTTGTTTTCACCTTCAGAAGAAATGTAAAAATGTCTTTAAAACAAGCAACATTATCTGCAAGTGGGTTAGCAAAATAATCTTGTTTTTGACTAGAAACAAGACAAAAATTCCAAGTAAGAAACTTTTTTTTGTTGCATAAATTGTATAAATTCTGTAAAGATAATTAAATACAATAAATCTTTGTTACATCTCCAGACATCATCATTTTTTTGTCTCTAAATGTTCTAAACTTTCTTGAAATGCTCAGTCTAAGGCCTTAAAAACACATGCCAATGATACACTTTCTCTCTATAATGGTAAAACTTAGCAGTGACTCTACAAATCAGATGTGATCTGTGGCTCCTGGTCAACTATAATTCGCATATTGTGACTATTGCAGATGCACACATTGCGATGTCGATGCTGAAATGATATTTTCACAAGGAGGGCGGGGCCAAGAGCCTCGGGAACATAGCAAGGCCAGTCGCAAGTGATAACAAGCAGCACCTGTTCATACACCGGTCTCGAGTCACAGTGACTACGTTTACATGGACACCAATAATTCGAGAGTCGACCATGTAAACAGCGATTTTTGATTAATTTATTCAGATTAAGGTCATAATCGAACTAAAGAAAAATCGAATTAAGACATGTGGAGTATGCCGATTTTAATCGCATTACTGAAGTGCAGTACATACATGTAAACACCTTAATCGAATTATTACCGTCATGTAGGACTTTAAGCCGCTTTTTGCGACAGGGTAGTCCACACACACACACACACACACACACACACACACAAACAAACACACACACACACATACACACGCACGGCTGATTGACACTTGCCCCTACCGAGTCAGTGCAGACCACGGACACTGCATCATGAAATGCAGAGGGTTTTTTTCTTCCATTCAGCATGCGGTATGAACTTCCATTAAAACAACTCTTCCAGCAGTTCATAGTTGCATCCAATATCTCGTTTGTCACGGTGGACTTCCATGAAATGTTCGTAAATGAAAGTGAAAGTGCCAAACTGCAGTTAAAGTGGACAAATTAAAAATGAAACACCCGAAATTACATGAAACTCCGGAGGAAATGCGGATAGCGTGATGACGCAATGACGTAAATCGAATTATGTGCTATAACATGTAAAACGCGATCATGAAAGTATAACTTAAAAAGCAACTTATGTAAACACCTTAGTCTTATTATTTTCTTAATTAGATTAAAGCAAATAATTTGATTACTGATGTCCATGTAATCGTAGTCAGTGTGAATATTCTTAAAATCGCTCTCCAAGAGTTAAAATAATGAATAATTATTTACGGTACTCTGAAGTAGGGCTAAACCAATAAACATTATCATATCGAATTGCAATAAAATTTGTCAATAATGATGATAAGCTCTTGACGTTTTTACTCAATATTAGGCATGGGATGATAACCGTTTTCAAGGTATACCACGGTTTTCATATCGACAAAATTTCTTTAACTGTACGTTCACACCGAAAGCAGCGAGAGCGTCAAAGGTCGCTCTGGCCGCCCTGGCAACGACAATGTCTGTCTTCAGCTCCGGCGGCGAGAGCGTCAAAATTCGCTACATTAATTTAAAGGGGCTGTTGCAGCAAATCATATCAAATCAGTTACATTCCCGCATAAAACATTTCTAGCGTGAAGATGTTGCACACTTATTATCCAATTAATTTAACTACAGAAGATCTAGTTGCATGTGGTGTAGCTTTGCTCCACTTAATAATCCAATGTGTCCATATGCCTGAAATATTCTGAAGCATACCGTTTTGTATTGTCGCATGAGATTCCCGCTTTTTTAAAGAAAAAATTTATATAACATTGATGCACATCAGTAACTCGCCAGTAACTTTTTAATATATGTTCCTGTAAGAAAAACATTGCAAATAATTAGAAATCCGGCGACCGTAATATTAAAACCCTTGGGAACAACTGTGGTCGGAACCAAAGTTCACAGTGACTGTGTTCTCTGGACTCCTCTCAAGCGGTGGACTTCTACATTTTGATTGCTTGCTGCCGAACCGCGTCACAGCTCATTACCATAAAGTTGACTTGATTTCAACTCTCCCCGACGCCCACACCGGCGAAGACGCATCGCGCTGCTCCTCGCCGCTTATCGCCGCCGGCTCCCATTGAAAATTAATGACTTCCGGCTACTTTGACGCTCTTGCCGCTTTTGGTGTGAACGTACGGTAATACCGTTCCTAAGGTATGTGTAAGATTTTTTTTTTATTATTTTATTTTTTAACAACAGCACCTCTAGCAGAAAAGATATCCAAAGATGCCATTTTAAATTTTAAATAAATCTGTTTTTGAAACTAATGAAGACAGCAGACGTCAATGATTCATTTTCATTATTTGGCCTGGCACGTTTATTGCTCCAAAATATAAAAAATGTTTCTTAAAATAAAATATATTGTGTTCAAAGAGGAAAAAACTTTGTTTTTTACACAGACATTTAAAAATAATATATTTTAGAGCAGTAATCACAATACTGTGAAACCGTGATATTTTTATCCAAGGTTATCATACCGTAAGAATCTTATACCGGCCCATGCCTACTCAATATTGATCTTAAAAGCCAATCACACAGCAGAAATATGCAACAACAGGAATGTATATTTGTGTTGATATTAGAGATTCACCATATTTTTGGTTGCCAAAAATAGGTTCATGCTGCGTCATCCAATATTGTTTAGCACGCTCGTTTCACTTTCCCGCCAGCAATATCTGCCTTCATTCATGGTTGGGATACTCTTTTAAAAGTGGAAGCATTAACAACTTGTATGAAAATATATATTGTTATTATTCAATATTGAAAATAATTATCGAGATTGCATTTTTGCCATATCGCCCAGCCCTACTCTGAAGTGTCCACTATATCAATTTTGTCCATGTTCATTATCATGCTATATCGAATTATTGAATATCAGCACTTCTTCGTGCCAAACGGAGGAGCTACAGACGCGGAGGTGTGCATTCAAGCTCTAAAGAAAATTATAAATGCTAAACTATCTTAAATAAAACAAATACATTTATAGATATGGCATATAATAAAGGTGTGAACCTACACTGGTCTCATGGTTCGGTTCAGTTACAATTAACATGCCATCGATTTGGTTAAATTCGATATCACGGTGCCTTGACAATGCTTTCCATACACAATTCAATATTTTCTTTACAGCACAGCCATTCTTGTATTAAAATGTATAAATATATTTATATTTTTATATTATTTGTAATACAATTTTGTCCTTTAATACAATCAGATATATAAACCTTTAAATACTCAAGTACATGCACAGAACAACATGAGCATTTATAGCAAATCAACAAAAATAAATATCCCACTCGCTTTCTGAGCCTTGTCTAGCAAGTTCTTTCTTACACTCCTATGATTGGTCACACACTCAACAGAAAGGGCTGCGATTGGCTCTAACGCTCTGGCGTTGCTCACAGATGAGTGAGACTGATAAACGGCAGCGGCAATCACAGCTAATCCATGATGGACGGGGTGGAGAAACTCACTCTGCAGACACGCACTCGAGTCTGGATCCAGAAGTAATGCTGTAAAAGCCGAGAGGAGAGGAAGAATCACGCCAGCAGTTCAAATGGGCCACAATTAGAGAGAAATGGAGTTTACTTTCATTTTCTTAATCACAGTGAATGGGGGGGCTTCTGTTGTAAGTGTCTGTGAAAGACACAAACACACACGCCGTGAAATTGTGCAGTTTCTGCGTTTTTAAGTAGTTGGAACTACAGCGACTACAGTGCATATGTAATAAATGACATCCGGTTGTGATTATTACTGAACCGATATCAAATTGTCCACATCTGCATCGCGGTGCACCGAAGAAACAATTAATTTTGACACCCCTAGTATATAAGTATATAAGAATGTCACTCACCTGGGAAATGGAGGCCACTTGTATGGTTTGTGAGCACAATTAAGTGCACACAGCATGCCATATCATCTGATAATTGTAAGAAATAATCCCAAAAGGCAATTGACTGTGTAAAGCCACATAAAACAAAACAAAAATACGATGCCGAGTTCAGCAGCTAATCAGCTGGAATCAGCTGAGGTGACGTGACGATGACCAGCGAGACCTTGCTGTCACTCAAGTGGCCACGCCTTTAATTATGCAAACTTAATATAACTCAATATAAATGAAACGGATGAGTTATAAATAAAGTCACCCCCTCACAGTTTTCATGAAGTGTAATATAGCTATAAGCACTAAAATCATTTTTAATAGCAATTTTTTTTAAACTTTGTGTCAAACTAATTAAATTGCAAAAGAATTATAAAGTGAAACTGCTAACGCTTTACATTGGTAAATTAGAAAATGCACATTAGTAAACGTTAGTATCTGGCCTTTGTTTCACTGTTGATTTTAATCCACTAACTAGGCTAATATAAATAAACACAACTGATTTTGATTAGTTATTAACTGTAATTAACAAAACTATTGCGACCAGTTTTTCTCAGGCCTTAAGTAAGAAGTTTAGATCACCTCAGATTAATTATAAAGCTCCAATAATTAATATTATTTAACCACATTCATGATGAAAGCTTTTATTGGTCACAGAATTGTTAATCAATATTTCAGCATGTAGTAGGCCAGATTAACATGTGTAAATGTTTATATTAAGCTAAATAATGAACTCTTCAAGCATTTATTTCTGATATGAACACTGGAAACACAATGTGAATATTCTTAATCACTTTTTAAGGGTTTAAATAACAAATGATTATTCACAGTATTTTGAAGTGCCCATGATATCAATATTGTGCATGTTCATAATCATGATAAATTGAATTATTGAATATTAGCTTGTCTTCTATTGGCTTATACGGCTGGGGTTTAGAGAAGGTGTCACGGAAACGGGGTTACCATGGAGCTTGTGGTTCGTTGTTGGCGCTTTGATGAGCTTGAATAATTCAGACCACCGGTGGTTCTTGACTATTGTTTTTCTCTTAATAAGTGTATGTGCTATTTATGGTTTTGCTCGTGTTATTTTAATATTGAAGGTCGTAGCATGCTGTGAAGGAATGCTTCTTGTACTGCACCTTGATTTGAGTGTGTCGGCTATAATCTGCATTCATTTTAAATCTATATTCAGGTTTTGGAGAAGCATAATGGCATCTTTTTGCAGTATTCAGGGTGATTTTTGCACCATTATGAAGCAGTAATTCATTGTATAGGCTAGTAGAATAATATATTTGTTTTATAAATGGGTTATATATCGTTTTAATACTAGTTATTTGTTTATTTTGTTTTATTTTTATTATATTTTACTTTATATTTATAATTTTTAAAATAGTAAGATTTATAAATTGATATACACATTTTTTGTATACTCTAGTAGTATAATACATTTGCTTATAAATGGGTTGTCTTTTTAATACTATTTATTGAATTAATAATTTTTTTAAATGTATTTTATTTTGTTTATTTTATTTGTATTTATTGTATTTTATATGTATTATTTATTTTAAATAATGATAGTTATAAATTTATACACACATTTTATTTAATACTCTGTGGTTTACAAAAGAAAGAAGACACACACTAAATGTCATTATAAGAACTGCATATAATTAATTATTTTTGACAAATAATTTATTATTTCTGATATACACCAGTAGCATAATATACTTATTTATCGGTTACTTATCATTTTAACACAAAAAAATTAATTTTTATTGCTATATTTGATAATTCTATTTTTAAGCGAGAATCTGTATTTTTATCTGTTATTTAAAACTTTTTATTATTATTATTTTTAGTATTTTTTATGTTTATATAAAATATCTTATTAAAAACAATGGCAGAATTTTTATCTGCAAACAAATTAAGACATCAACATTTGGTAAATAACCTTGAAATGAAGAAATATGTTATTCTGACCAATAAAATAATTATATAAAAAATTCTGTATATGTTTTATTTTTCTTTTTAATTTGTGGTTATTATTATTATTATTATTATTATTATTATTATTATTACTATTACTAGTATTATTATTATTATTATTATATGTTATTTTAAATATCTCATTAAAAACAGTGCCAGTATTTTAACTGCAGAAAAATTAAGAAATTAACATTTGGAGAATAACCTTGAAATAAATACATTTTTATTCTGATCAATAATAATAAACAAAAATCTGTTTTGTTTTTTTTTTGAAACTTGTAATTATTATTTATTGTATTATTTTATTTAATGTTTTATTTAATACATTTTTTAATATCTTATTAAAACAATAGCAGTGTATTAACTACCGAAAAATTATAAATTTGCATTTGCTGCATAACCTTTAAATGAAGAAAGTTGTTATTCTAACCATTAAAAAATAATGAAAAAATCCATAGTTTTTACTTCAAATTTGTTGTTATTATTTTTTTTTCATGTAAAATATCTAAAAACAGTGCCAGTGTTTTAACAGCAGAAAAAAATTATAAATTAACATTTGCTGAATAACTTTGAAATGAATAAATTTGTTATTTTGACCCATTAAAAAATGTGTAATTTTTTTTGCTTGAAATTTGTGTTTTAATTATTTCATTTTTGTTTACATAAAATATAATATTAAAAACAATGCCAGTGTTTTAACTGAAGAATAACAAATTCAACATTTGCTCAATAACCTTGAAATAAACAATTGTTTTATTGTGACCAATAAAAAAACATCTCTAAATGTTTTTCACTTGAAATTTGTAATTATTATTATTAATTTATTTATTTTTTAGATAAAATATCTTATTAAAAACAGTGCAGTGTTTTAACTGCAGAAAAATAAAGAACTTAACATTTCCTGAATAACCTTGAAATAAAGAAATATGTTATTTTGATCAATAATAAGAAACAAAAATCAGTTTTTTACTTGAAATTTGTAATTTATTTTATTTTTTATACAATGCAATAAAGCAGTGTTTTAAATGCAGATAAACCTTAAAATTTGTTGTTCTGATCAATTAAAACATTATAATAAAAACATGTAAATGTTTTTTTACTTGAAATTTGTATTATTAAAATTTTTTAATGTTTATTTTATTCAAAATATCCTATTTAAAACACTTGTCATTTTTAACCTTTCAAATCTCAATGCACTCTAGACAAATAACTAGAGTGCATTGAGCAGCTTATAGTGATATTTAATACCGAAAACTTCTCATGTTCTCTTTCCCCTGTCTGTGTAACGCAGATGCTGCTTGCTCAGGTTTTTCCCCTAGTTTTAAAACCTGCCACGGCCATTTTGATGAATCATAGCCATATGAAAGGCGGTGAGATCATTTTAGCCCAGAGGTTTTTTTTAAACAGGTAATGGATCTGTTATTCATCAAAAAAAAAAAAAAAAACTCAGGCGCTATTATGTCTGTCATTGAGGATTGTAGATATAATCTCCTTCCTTCAAAAATAAATTATGTATAATTTTTAAATAATGTACCTAAAAATAAAAATTCTTAAAAACATTGCATAATATGGTAAAAGACAAAAAAGTCTGTTTCTTTTTGTATTATTACAATTGAACAAATTTACACTATTAAAAATAAATGTTGTTGGAAGAACCTCATAGTATAATATATAATTAATTAGTTAAAGTATAAGTTGGATATTATGGGATGTTATTTCTTTTTTTATTGATTTTTTTTATATATTCTGATATATAAATATACAACTTTGTTATAATATTTGCACTTTAACGTTTTAGAAACGCAACATCGTTACTTTTAAATAAATACAAACAAAACATTTAAATATTGATTTTATTTCATTATAAATATCAATACATCTGTATATTAATGAAAACCTTTTTAAATAATCAGAAAATAGAAAATCATGTTATTATAAAAATATAAAACAACATTTGAAAATGTTTCTAACATTGAACACCACATTTTCCTATTATTCCACAATAGCTTCTTTACAATGGATTTAGTTTCTTTAGATTCTGAAATTGTTCTTTATGCTATGGGGGAAAAATTATTTTGAGGACACAGTGTTCTCATTCCTATTCTTTGGTTCTTCTTGGCACATTTTTTAAAGAGTATATATAATAGATTCATTGTTTTAAGAATTAATTTATAAATTAAGCTATAAATATTTAAATTCCTTCCTGCATTTTTTTTTCTTGTTGTCAACGCAGCATTTTATTAATCCATAAAACATTGATTTTTAAATACTCAAACACTGTGTCTGACTAAATGTTTGAATACACAGAAACCAAAAGTACTTTGTAAAAAAAAAATCCATTATTTTACTTTTTCTTTTTTTTTTACCGTCAGCTAGGGTGCTTGGAAAAAACGTCAAATAACGGACATTAAATTGCAGAAATTTCCTTAAATTTAAATTTACGGGAATCTTCTGTAATTTAACGGGTGTTATTTTATGGTAAATTTCTGTAATTTCACGGTTGTTATTTTACGGTAAATTTCTGTAGTTTAATGGCTGTTATTTTACGGTAAATTTCTGTAATTTAACAGCAGTTATTTTATGGTAAGTTTCTGTAATTTAACGGTCGTAATCTTACAGTAAATTTTTGTTATTTAACGGCTGTTGTTTTACGGTAAATTTCTTTAATTTAACAGCAGTTATTTTACAGTAAATTTCTGTAGTTTAACGGCTGTTGTTTTACGGTAAATTTCTGTAATTTAACGCCAGTTATTTCACTGGGGTGTCAAAATTAATCGTTTCTTCAATGCATCGTGATGCAGACGGTTCAGTAATAATCATAACCGGTTATTATGTTCTGACGTCATTTATCTCACATGCGCTATGTCGCCATAGCTTACTATGGGGAGGGAGGCGAGCGCGAGTATTTACAACGCTCTAACTACGTAAAAACTCAGAAACTGTGCACAATTTCACTGCGTGTGTGTTTGCTGAACACTGTTTCACTGACACTTACAGCAAAAGCCCCTATTTCACGGCGATTAAAAGAATGAAAGTAATCTCCATTTTTCTCTCTCTCTCACTGTAACCCATGAGTGCACCTGTGAAGAGCGCCAGCTTGTAAGAGCCAATCGCAGTCCTTTCTGTTGAGCGTGTGACCAATCAAAGGGGTGTAAGAGAACTTGGTAGACAAGGCTCAGAAAGCGAGCGGGATATTTTTATTTGTTTATTTGCTATAAATGCTTGTGTTGTTTAAAGGGACAGTTTATATATCTGACTGTTTGTAAAAAAGGACAAAATTTTTTACAAATAGTATATAAATATATTTACACATTTTAATACAAGAATTGCTGTGCTGTGAAGAAAATATAAAACTGTGTATGGAATGAATCGTCAATGCACCGTGATGCACCGAGATATCGAATTGAACCGAATCGATTGCATGATAATCGTAACCGAACCGAACCAAACCATGAGACCATTGTAGGTTCACACCTCTATATTTCACAGTAAATTTCTGTAATTTAAAGGTCATTATCTTACAGTAAATTTTTGTTATTTAACGGCTGTTGTTTTACAGTAAGTTTCTGTAATTTAACGGCTGTTATTTTATGGTAAGTTTCTGTAATTTAACGGTCAATTTTCCTACAGTAAATTTTTGTTATTTAATGGCTGTTATTTTACTTTTTTTTTTTTTTCGTTTGTATAAATAATAAACCATCTGAAAACCATCATTCTCATTTTCATTCTCACAAACAGTCCATCTTCTGCTGAAATATCTCAAGCAGCTTCATAAATGTGGTCAAAAACCTCTATGTCTGAGTGTTTGTTGAATGCTGCTTTTATTCTATGTGTTGAAACAACTAATGGTGTTTTTTTTTCTCCATTGTAATGGCTTTATAATCTCCGCTGAGGTCTATAATGGCTGGATTGATTGTGTTTTCTCCCATTGTTTCAGTCAATTACACATGATTAAGAGCATCAGTGTCCATCTGTGTAGTTTAGCCACCGCTGCAGGGCTTGGGGTTGGAGGTGGTTCATCTGTCAGGGGTGTACAGTTTCCCCTGTGGATGTGTTTTACATCAGCCCGAGATGCCCTGCTGGTTAACCAGAGCTTGAGAGAGTGTCAAAACAAGCCTTACACCCCCCAACCCCTGTGTTTCTGCATCAGTGCTGCTCTGTGATGATGATGATGATGATGATGATGAGGCGTGTCTGCCTGATGAAGCAGTTTTGTGATGCTGTTGCAGGATTTACATTCAGACAATCAAATGTTTTAATGGCTTGCATTCATTCATTCATTCATTCATTCATTTATTTTCCTTCAGCTTAGTCCCTTTATTCATCAGGGGTCGCCACAGCGGAATGAACTGCCAGCTTATCCAGCATATGTTTTACACAGCGAATACCCTTCAAGCTGCAAGTACTGGGAAACACCCATACACTCTCATTCACACACATGCACTACGGCCAATTTAGCTTATTCAACTCACCTATAGCGCAACATTTTAGAAGCATTACATTTTAATAAATACAAATAAAATGTATATTAAGTATGTAATCGTGATTTTATATTAATATGTTGCTATAAATATATCAGACTGTATACTAAAATATTGAGTTATGAATTAGATATTATAAGAAATTACTATTTTATCAAGTGTATTCTTATATAAAATACACAACTTCATTATAAAATTTGTTTAAAAATCGGATTATTAAATTTTTATACATACAAATAAAATGTGTATTAAGAAGTACTTCAGTGATTTTATATGACTATATTACTATAAATATAAAAAACTATATACAAAAAAAATGTATGGATGGAGATTATGAGGAATTCCATTATTATTTAAAACATTTATTCTTATATAAAATATACAACTTCGTTATAAAATTAGTATTGTATACATTTTAGAAAAGTCACAGTACAATTTAATAAATACAAATAAAATTTATATTAAATACTTTAGTGATTTTTATATCAATATGTTACTATAAATATGTCAAACTGTATGCTAAAAAATAGTTATGAATTGGATATTTTAAGACATTATTATTTTTAAATATTAATAATTATATAAAAAAATACACATTATAAAATTTGTATTTACACATTTTGCAAAGATCACATTATTTAGTTTTAATAAATACAAATAAAACGTATATTAAGAAATGCTTCAGTGATTTTAATTTGAATATATTACAATAAATATATCAAACTACATACAAAAAATGTGTTATAAATTGGATATTTTAAGCAATTATTATTTTAAAATGTAGTCTTGTATAATATTCATTCATTCATTTTCTTTTTGGCTTAGTCCCTTTATTAATCGCAGTGGGAAGAACCACCAACTTTTCCAGCATATGTTTTACGCAGTAGATGCCCTTCCAGCTGCAACCCATCACTGGGAAACAGCCATACACACTCATTCACACTCATACACTACGGACAATTTTAGCATACCTAATTCACCTATAGCGGGAAAACCAGGGCACCCGGAGGAAACCTACGTGAACATGGGGAGAACATGCAAACTCCACACACAAATGCCAACTGACCCAGTTGACGCTCGAAGCAACTTTATTATTATATTTATATAATAGTTATAATTTTATAACTTTGTTATAAAATTTGTATTTACACATTTTATAAACATCAACAATATTACAAAAAAATATATAAAGCTATATACAAAATATTTATGGATGGATATTATGTGAAATTTCAATCTTATTTTTAACATTTATTCTTAAATAAAATATACAAATATATATCATTATAAAAATTGTATTTTGAACATCTTAGACACGTCACAATATAACATTTTAATGAATACAAATAAAACACTAAGAAATACTTCACTGGTTTTATATCACTGTAAATGTATAAATAATAATGTTTCATAATATTTGTGTATTGTGTGTGTGTGTGTATATATATATCTATCTATATATATATCTGTGTGGAGTTTGCATGTTTTCCCAATGTTGGTAATAATAATAATGATGCATTTTATTTAAAGGCGCCTTTTATGACACTCAAGCTCATCGTACAGGACAGTTAGAACAATCAGTTCAAATAAAAACACAATAAAGGTCATTAAAATGCAAAAAAATTTAAAAAATGCAGTCGGGTTAAAGAGAATAAGGTTTTTTGAACAGATGTGTTTTGAGTTTGGATTTAAATTGTGAGAAAGAGTCTAAATTGGGGAGATTAGGAGGAAGGGAATTCCAAAGCTGAGGAGCAGAGTGGCTGAAGGATCTGCTCCCCATGGTGACAAGGCGGACAGAGGGAACAGTGAGGTGAATGGAAGAAGAAGACCTGAGTGTTTGAGAAGGTGTGGCGATATGAACAAGACTAGTAAGGTATGGAGGAGCAAGATTGAGGATGGCTTTAAAAGTGGGAAGTATTTTATAGTTAATTCTGAAAAAGATGGGAAGCCAGTGAATTTGTTGTAGAATGGGTGTGATGTGACAGATAGAGGTTTTTTTTGTGATAATACGGGCTGCAGCGTTTTGTACCATTTGTAATTTATGAAGAGTTTTATTAGGGAGGCCAAACAGAAGGGAATTACAGTAGTCTAAACGAGATGTGACTAAACTATGAACAAGAATGGCAGCTGAATGAGGTGTGAGGGAAGGATGTAAACGATTTATATTTCGAAGGTGGAAGTAAGCAGACCGGGTGACATTATTAACATGTGCAGTGAATGAAAGGGTGCTGTCGAAGATGACCCCCAGACTCTTAACCTGAAGGGAGGGGGTAATCATAGAATCATCTGTGGGAATAGAAAAGTTATATGATTTGTTTAAGGTGGATCGTGTATCTATAAGTAGAAGTTCAGTTTTATTGTCATTTAATTTCAGGAAGTTTGAGGTGAACCAGGATTTGATGTCTGCAAAGCAATTAGTCAGGGATGAAGGTGGGAGTTTGGGAGAGTCGTCTGCGTAGCAATGAAAATGGATTTGGTGTTTGCGGAAAATATAACCAAGTGGAAGAAGATAAATGATAAATAGCAGGAGACCCAAAACTGAACCTTGGGGCACACCGGTAGTGACAGGGACTGATGACGAGGTGAAAGACTTTAATTAAATGAACTGAACTTGGTGTGGGTTTCCTCCGGATGCTCTGGTCTCCCTCACAGTCCAATGACATGCGCTATAGATGAATTGAATAAACTAAATTGGCCGTAGTGAATGAGTGTGTATGGGTGTTTCCCAATGCTGGGTTGCAGCTGAAAGGCCATCCGCTGTGTAAAACATATGCTGTATAAGTTGGCGGTTCATTCAGCTGTGGCTACCCCTGATGAATAAAGGAACTAAGCCGAAGGAAAATAAATGAATTAATGTATTTAATTAAATAATTATAAATAAACCCTATTGCATGACTGTCTATTCATATTTATCAGACGTAGCTGGTGTGATTGTTGCTCGAGAGCTTTGTGTTTCTTTGGCTTTTTATGAGCTCCGTTAGAGATCAGATAGGATTATATGGGGAAACTCGTGTGTGTGTGTGTGTGTGTGTGTGTGTGTGTGTGTGTGTGTGAGGCCAGCGATTAGTCCTGACCCTGATAAAATCCATAAATATAGGTTATCTGTGTATTATGTGCTTATGTTGAGCTGGATTCAGAATCAAATACAAGCAAAACGATACTGCTCTAAATCTGACTAATACACAGAGGGTTGATGATACCTCAATAACATTGTATGTCATATTTTACACTAGGGCTGTGTGATTTGGGTAAATATATGTAATTGTTTTTTTTGTTTTTTGCAATTTTGATTTGCAATTTAAATTTTGTAGTCAATCTTCAACTCAATCTAAGTTGTGGCAACAATTCTGCGACAGCTTTAAAAAAAATTCTGTTGTCTGTGACTTTGAAACCAAAATATTCCCATATTACCGACATGCTGTTTTTCTTTGATATTAATTAGTATATTAATGTTTCTGAAGCAGCTGACATCATCCCACTCGTCCGCGCTTTCCTGTTTGTTTGTTGTTGTTTTTTTATTGTGGGCGTTTTGCAAAGTTCAGTTGCACAATTCTGGTTGGGCAGAACAAAAGTGTGCTCACTCAATTGGCTAGTAAAACTGTCACACACAGATGGCAGTCACGCGTTTGCTCTGGGTGGGGGAAATTAAACTATATATATATCGATTAATGTTTCAAATTGCGATTGTGATTCAATTAATTGTACAGCCCTGTTTTACACTGCAATAAATGTATATATTTAGTTTTTCCATACAGTATTATTATGTTTTCTTTTGCATTGCACAAACATTTCACTCCAGAATTATTATTATTATTTTTTTTTTACTTCTGGACTCAAACCAGTAACCTTCTTTAAATGTTTGTGCAATGCAGAAGAAAAAATGTTAATACTGTATGGAATAAAAATATATATAATTTTTTTGCAGTGTAAAATAGGGCTGTGCAATTTAAAACGTTGCGAGTAGTTAATCGATATCAAATATATATGTATTATTTCATTTCCTCCACCCAGAGCAAATGTGTGACTGCCGGCTGTGTGTGATGGTCTTTACTAGCCAAATGAGTGAGCACACTTTCGTTGGCGTTTCTGTGTGGAGTTTGCATGTTCTCTCCATGTTGGCGTGGGTTTCCTCCGGATGCTCTGGGTTTTTCTGTGAGAACCTTGAAACCCAGAAATCAGTCAAGTTTGGTGAAGGAAATGTCATGGGTTACATTCAGTATGGGGGTGTGCCCATTACATTATAAACCACAGGAGAGGGCAAATTCTTCAGTAAGATAGCGCTGCTGCTCATACTTCAGCCTCCACATTAAAGTTTCTGAAAGCAAACAAGGCCAAGGTGCTCTAGGATTGGCCAGCCCATTCACCAGACATGAACATTATTGAGCATGTCTGGGGTAAGATGATGGAGGAGGCATTAAAATTGAATCCAAAGAATCTTTATGAACTCTGGGAGTCCTGCAAGAACGATTTTTTTGCCATTCCAGATGACTTTATTAATAAGTGATTTGAATCATTTCAGAGATGTATGGATGCAGTCCTCCAAGCTCATGGGAGTCATACACAATATTAATTCTTTTTCCACTGCACCATGGCTTTATATTCGATACTGGACATTATTTCTGTTAAGTGACAAGCAAAGTCAGACCTTACTGTCCTAATTAAGTAATGAAAAATCAAGGCATGATCATATTTTATTTAGGTAAAATAAGCGTAATCTAGAGGCCTTTGCCTTTCATATAAGCCACTTCTGATACCAAATGATCAACTAGAAGTCAAGTTATTATTTGTTGTTCCTAAAAATTGGAAAATCCCATATACACTACCTTTTATCAGGTAGTGTATATGGGACTGTCTGTGTGACATGAACTAACCACTCAAATTTGAAGAGGTGAGCTGAGCTAATCGTAAACAAAAGACCAGATAAACAATGAATGTTTATTTTCTGTTTCTCTATAGCATTCTAGTTATAGTGTGTTGGTATTGTGATCAACGTATGTGCTAGTTATTAATGTGCTTGGAAGCAACTTAAAACATTTTATTAATGTTTTGGCAAATTGAATGAAAAGACTCGAAAAAAGATTTGTTCATCTCAAGGAAACGAGACTCACATGTCAGAGTCCGTAAAATGATCTAAAATGACCCCCCCCCCCCCCCCAGGTTACCTAGGTGAGCGGTTTCGAGCAGCCGAAACAAATTAAAAAAAAACTGTTTTGGTCGAATTTAGTTCGAAATGACGACATTTAAATTCTTTCTTTTGATTTCATTTTGAAGTACACCGTACACTGGGCCTTTAGTCCAGCCGTTCATGCTTTCAAATGATCCAACCATTGAGTAATTAGAAAAGAAGCAGAACATGCTGACTGTGGGTTTGCTTGATGTCTCTCCAGAGCAGCTCACCCTTCCCGCCCTGTGCTGATTAAAGATCTCCAGGGGAATTTACTGTCTGCTTAGGTTTGGGGTCTAGACAGCCTCATTGTGAAGCAGGCAGTGGGTGAAGTCTGAGCGATAATGACAGACCTGTGTGTGTATGTGTGTGTGAGAGAGCTCATCAGTGACTAGCTAAAATAAGAGACTGAGGGGGGAAAATTGCAATTCTGATTATTGCATGCTGCGCACGATGTTCTAAAATGCCTAAAAATACATTTGCATGCACATCATTTGCATACGACACTTATTCTGCATAAAAAGTACGTCTTTAGAGTTTTAGTGTTTTCCGAACGGCCTTATGAATTAATTCCAACAGTCATATGTAAAAACGATATTTATTTTCTCCATAAACACATTTTTTTTAACAATAATTGAGAAGTCTTTACGTGCAGACTGGTTATGAGCTGCATCATTCTAAATGAACTCAGTAGCTTATAAGTGATTGTTTACCATTATCATTACCCATCATTATCATTATCCATAATGCTTTACCTAAAGTTCCACCAATCAGAGTGTTGTTGCTAGAAGGTTTGTTGCGTCTGCGTGGGTTTCCTCTGGGTGCTCTGGTTTCCCCCACAAGTCCAAAGACATGCGGCACAGGTGAATTGGGTATGCTAAAATTGCCCGTAGTGTATGTGTGTGAATGAGAGTGTATGGGTGTTCCTCAGTGATGGTTTGCGACTGGAAGGGCATCCACTGCGTATAACATTTGCTGGCTAAGTTGGCGGTTCATTCTGCTGTGGTGACCCCAGATTAATCAAGGGACTAAGCCGAAAAAGAAAATGAATGAATGATCTAATCTGGTAAACAAAAGCTATGGAAAATAAATCTTTAACAAGAATGATAGAAATATGATAGAGAATGATACACCGAGAAACATCTGATATCAGCCGGATATGTTTATGATGGCTAAAATGAGAATCACAATATTTTTTGCTCAAAATTAAGATCACGATTTTCTCACAATTCTGTAGATGTAAAATAAAGAGTAATATGAGTAGGCTATTATTATTAATATTCTCAAACATATGGTAAAACAACAACAATAATAATATCAGGCCTATGTGTAGGTTTACTGTTGATTAAAATGATACATGTTGTATAGACTTGGAATGGTAGATTTGAGCAGATTTTAAATATGTCCTGACAGTGGCGGTTCTAGTTTAAATGGCACCCTGGGTGAACTATGCCATATCTAACTACCCCCTCGTCCCTGAAAAAAAAACAACCATATAGAGACTATGTGGTTGACTTTTTATTACTCCCATTGGAACACATGTAATTGTCTCAAACAAACAATTCAGACATCATACGAACAAACTGAAATGTTACTAATATTTCACTACATCTGGGCTTTTCTTGCCCTTTTTGCTGCAAAGTCATCAATTATTTCATCATATAGCCCATTAAAGAAACCCCCAGGGGCGTTGCTAGACATAATGGCCACGCCCAACTACTCAAAAACCAGAGATGACAAATATACACACATCCTTTACTGAAGTAGAAGTACAGATACTCATGTTTAAAACGACTGGTAAAAATAGAAGTACTGACTACACTTTTGTAATTAAGTATCGCTTGAAAAATGTACAAAAGTTAAAAAGTATTAGTTTCAACCACAGTCCAAATAATTCAACTAAATTTGCAGTAGTTTATAAGTGTGTGTGAATGTAAAGGGTATCTGCTGCGTAAAACAAATGCTGGAATAATTGGCGGTTCATTCTGCTGTGGCGACCCCTGATAAATCAGGAACGAAACTGAAGGATACCGAGTGAGATAGGTAGAATCAAACCCTGCCATATAGCTTAACAATACTGCTTAAAGTCGGCCCAAGTATCATCATCCTGACGCAAACTCACAGTGTTCAGCATGTAGTTTTGCCGCTGTTCGATCAAAAACAGCTGCCATTCGTGTTGATACACTCTGTCTATATTTATAAATGTCTTACATTTTACACTGAATTCATCTTACATATTACATATTGAAGTCCAAAATATATAGATATTTTTTGCTAATATAAATACTTATCAGACTTGACTGCAAACTATTTTTTTTGCATTAGGCTAAAGCTGCTTATTCTCTTCAAAGAGTAGCTCTCATATATAACCCGCTATTTCAATGTGTGTTTTTTCAGGTATTGTGGTTATTTTATTTAATTGATAAACATTAATTCTGTTACAGTTTTTCCTCAGTCACTTTCGTCCATTTCTCAGATCAGAACTGAAATTCTCAAAACCCCTGTTCACTGTTCAATCTTCAGATCATCATTGCGTCACTTGTGCACATCAGAAAAGCAGTGTCTCATTATGAACAAGTTGCAAATGCTTTTGTTCATCCATGCAAATGGTTATGTGCAATTCTCTGATGTTTCCGACATTATCAATTGCTTATGTCATGTTGATCAATATGTGTTTTTTTTATCTGTTGAATAGACTCACCCCCACAACATTTAATCGTTCAAATGCCTGAACAAGTTGTCTTAATATTGTCATAATGCATTTTTTACATTTCTCCCAGATGAATCTTGACTTTTTCTAATGAAGGTCTAAAAGAAGGTTGTCCTATGTTCACATTTTTACTTTTGTTTTTTCTGCGTGCTATGCTCTCTTTTCCTTTCTGTATCACAATGACATGATCTGGCAACTAATTACAGTACAAACAGCAAAAATATTGCCATAGTTTACACCCGAACAGCCCTCCAGAGTACACTGTGATTGACAACAGTAAAATAGTGAAATTGTGGTATTCTTATTCGTATACAATAACACAAGGACATGTCATATAAATATAAATATATATATATATACATCAGCCCTATATGTGGCCTTATTCGGCTTGACACCTTTTGGCCAAACCATGTAAAAATAAAATAATCTAATAAATAAAAAGAGACAAACTTTTATTACTTTGGTTTCATTTGTTGTGGAGGAATGAGAAGTCTTGTTGAGTATAGTGCATTCTGGGAGATAGTACAACTATTTCACACATTCTGATTAATATTGCACATTTGGTTAAATGTAAAAGGTCATCTGTGCAATCCAGGCATGCAGAAAATTTGCATACTGTGTCACAAACTGCGGAAAAAGTACAAGTATTATGTTAATGTGCTCTTCTGCAGACCTCTAGGAACATTTTCTACAGTATAATTCTGTGCATGTGTGATGGAAAACAAGATGCTATTTTTAAGTTTTGTGTTTCCCGTTGCTGGCTGTGCTGTATGTTGTGAAGGATAATGCAAAGAAAATACAAAGAACACGCTGACAGGTTTGTTTTCAGCATCTCAGGCTGCCAGTATTTATTTTAGAGGGAATGTCAAATTAAAAATGCATTGAGAATTCCCTGTATTCAGCTCCATTTGCTGTTGTTTTAGCATCATCGAGATTCTATGATAGTTTTTTTTTATTAATTTAATTTTCACATTTATTTGCAGTTTTTTTTTTTTTTTTTTAAGTCAGTCCCTTTGTTACTCAAATGAACTCCACTTATATATAGCAAGTGGAATATAGCAAGCCTCTTTCCAGGTAGTGCTTTTAAACAATTAATCATCATTAATCACAATTAATTGCATAAAATAAGCGTTTGTATTTACACAATATGTGTTTGTATGGTTGCTCTAGGCTATTTTTTTTAAAAGTTTGTTCGTTTTAGCTGTTTGCTAGTTTTTACCAATGGACATTGCTATTCGCTTTAAACTATTTTTTTTAACAGCAGACGGTAATGTAACTATAGATGGCGCTCTAGCCTAGTTTATAACAGCGATTGCTCTAGGCTAGTTTTTAACTGCAGACGCACTCAAGGCTAGTTTTTAACAGCAGATGGCGCTCTAGGCTAGTTTATAACAGCGATTGGTCGAGTTTGCTCTAGGCTAGTTTTTAACTGCAGACACGCTCAAGGCTAGTTTTTAACAGCAGGTGGCGCTCAAGGCTAGTTTTTAACAGCAGACGGTGTTCCAGGCTAGTTTTTAACAGCGGTTGGTGCTCTAGGCAATTTTTTTAACTGATCTGTGCTCTAGGCTAGTTTTTAACAGCAGGTGGCGCTCTAGGCTCATTTTTAAACTGGTCAGTGCTCTAGGCTAGATTTTAACAGCAGTCCGCAATCTAGGCAATTTTTTTTAACAGCGATCGGTGCTCTAGGCTAGTTTTTAACAATGGACATTGCTCTAGGCTAGTTTTTAACAATGGACAATGCTCTAGGCTAGTTTTT
>CAIGQZ010034910.1:15557916-15570851 GCA_903798205.1 Danio tinwini
GTGTTAATGTTGTTCAAATAATGATGTTGTTAGTATAATTATTAATATAATTGATAAGGCCTTAAATTAATACACAATAAATGCACAATTTGATGGTGAAATAAAAAGTCCTGCAAAAAAATTGGAATTAATGTCAAATCTTGTCTTTAACATTTAAAAGGGTTTTGATTTTAAATGTTCATACAGTAAATAGATCATGAGTCTGTATATTTGCACAGTCAGAATATAAAAGGTCTTTATTTAGCAGTTGTTTGTGCATTGTATGTTGTTGTGTTTGCTTCAGTGTGTTGTACATGGGCGTCCTGTCACGATACAGCCTCACTATCCTGTTTGAGCCACATAAATAATGAAGACGCTGGTGTAATTCACTGCCTCTGTTGTACCAGAGCCCAACTCCCATAAGGCAAGCCTGTTATCTCCATCTGTGTGTGTGTGTGTGTGTGTGTGTGTGTAACAGTACAGCAGAGACTGATGAAGAGGACACCGAAAATCAATAAAACGACCAGTTCGGCATCTGTGGGGGGGGGGGAGACATGTCAAGATAGATTCACACTCTATTCTTACAGCTCAATTACTGAAGTGAATGTGGTTTTCATACGGGACGCCAATAGAAAGCTTTTGATGTGCTTTAATTCACTCACTCCAGAGCCAGGGTAAATATTTCACAACCTTCCTCAAATATTGATCAAGCTTTTATTCACGGCTCGTTTACTACATGGGAATTTTTGTGAGTTATTTTCAAAGTTTTTTTTTAAGAGCTCCTTGGTGGTTTTCCCAGCAGTGAGACGGAGTAAAATTCATGCAAATTATCTGTAAATATTGTCCTACTTGGGGATTAAGTTCATTCGAGCAACCCGTGAAGGAATGAAGGACGCAAACGCTGTAGTTGTCAGTCTTCCAGCTCCTTCCTAAAAACACGGCGGTCACAAAAAGCCGGACCCCAGCAGGAAGTGCATATGTATTGGCTCACCCCAGGTGGAGGCTTATTGTCTGTTCCTTCAAAGATTTGAATTTAAATGGCTGGCTCTGCAGCTGCTCTCTCTCCCAGCATGCACTGGGCCCCTTTAGGGCACAAAAGCGTCCTTGGAGCTGCCAAACTGGCCTGTAATCCTGCTGAAGGGGCGTCAGGTTACTGTACCCACACAACTTCATGCCTGTCTTTTTACACCTTGAGACGCTGGGAGGCAGTGGTTGGATTCACTACAATCGTCTTGAGAATGAAGTTAAATGGATAGTTCATGCAGAAGGGAACTTTTAGTTTATTATTTACTCAGGCTTGGGTGGATCCAAACTTTTATTAGTTTTTTTTTTTTTGCTGAATGCAAAACCAGATATTTTGAATGCTGTTGGAAACTGGTAGCCATTGAAATGCACAGTAAAGAAACATACTATGGAAGTTAATGGCTGTTTCTCAATTCCAAGAGCGTAGAGAAAGGTCTTGCAAGGTTACCTCGGAAGAATGAACTTAAGAAAACTGCAAGAATACAGAACGAATCCACTGAGAAATGAGATGCTGTGTTCTTTCTGATGGTCTCATGACCTTCATGCGTTTTTAATGGAAAGTTATTTAAATATTACTGCATTCATGCAACAAATTATTGTTTTTATCCTTTTCGATAAATACATGCACAAAAACCTTACAAATACACTTTGCACAATACAAATAAAACAGATTTTAATTAGAATTTCAGTGAATTAAGAGAATTAAGAGAATTTCTCTTAATGTGTTTATGCCTTTATTAAGATTTTCATGTTAATGTTTATTCTCACCATCTCATATAGGACAACTTCTGAGATAAATAAGTTATATCTCTGAACTTTAATAATAAAATGCTGCCCTTCCCATCTCCTTTATTCAGCCGCTATAACTTTTGGGACTTCTAGAGTGAGTACTGTGTAGAAGTCTGCATCGATGCATTCTCAATATCAAGAACGCATCTGGAAACTTTCACGTGTCCTTCGTTGTTGTGGTCTTGAGTTTTGGAACTGAACTTTTACGGTTGATGATGATGTTACACGAGGACGCAAGATCGCTGAAGAACCCATATTGAGAAACAGCCAATGCCTATCTATTTCAAGCATTTCTAATTCTATGTTTTTTTTTATGTTTAACACATGAAAGAAATGCAAGCAGGTTTGTAAAAAGGGCCAGATTAGCTTTTTTGGGGGGATCTTCAGCCATTGCATTGATTTATTTTCATTTGTGATTTTTCATTTTTGATTTTCATTACATACATTTTTAAGTTCTGTGAAATAGAAATACAACAGATTTTAATTGATTCTTTAAATCAGCATGGCGTTTTGGAAACACATTTTCCTCTATAATGGGATCTGTCAAATGGGAACAACGACAGCATTGTTTCATTAGCAGAGCAATATGTTTTTTAATTTCACAGGCAATATTCACTTTATTCAGTGAATTGTTCACATTTGAGTACTTTTTGAAGTTGTCAGTTGTGTGGGATTCACCTATATGCTATATAACTGCAGGTTAACTTATATATGACAAATGTAACTGTTAAAAACTATTAGTTACTAGTTAATTAGTTAAATTTATTAGTAACTATAAGGTTATGGTAACTTAAACCCTTAACTTTTTAAAATTTGATTGTAATGAAATAATGTGCACCTTTTTTAAAGCTGCTTTCAAGAGTTCACACTTAGATAATGCTTGACTATATTAGCTATTTTGGCATGCTGTCCTGGGAGAGAACCCTGAGCTCAGAGATAGGTGAGCCCAAGGCTCCCGCCTGTTCAATAAGCATTAGGAGGGATACGAGATCAGGTAGTTCTCGATAACCTCCCGAGAATAGGCCGCTGATTATGTTAGTTTGTACTTAGTAGGTGCTTATGACTGTAGTTGCATGTTTTTAAGTGTGGGAGGAAACCGGAGTACCCGGGGAAAACCCACGCGAACACGGGGAGAACATGCAAACTCCGCACAGAGAGTGTCGACTGTTTCAGCTAGCGTTGAACTAACTCGACTTCCTTGCTGTGGGGCAACAGTGTTAACCACTGAACCACCGTGTCGCCCGAAATCTAAACTGAGGAGGAGGGAGAAGGGATAGATTGGGGGGGGGGGGGGGGCCCAAAGCGAAGATGAGGAATGAAGTTTAGGCTGGATATTTATCTTAAATTTGAAATGATCCGATTGGCTAGTTAATGATTGGTGATAGGGATCAGCTGTTGTCAATCCTATCACGTGCTCCTCTCGAAATTAGTTTGTGAAACTTCACTTAAAACGATAATTATTGTGAAAAGCGCTATACAAATAATTGAATTGAACTGAATTTTGTCTTGGATTGCCAAAAAATTTAGTGTTTTTCTGTGCTGTTTTTTGGCCTGTCATGTTTAATAAAAAATACTAAAAATCAAAATAGACAGCAGCAAGTCCTTGTCCGAATGTGTGATTTGTTGAATCATTCATTCAAATTATTTATTTAAAAAGATTGATTCATTTAGAATTCTGAAGTATCATTTTCACGTTCTGCACAACTTTGTTTAACTAGCAAATGCATTTGTACGCCTATGGGTGTTCTGGTGTGAAAAGGAGGTGTGTTAAGGCCAGGGTTTCCACGGGGTCTTAAAAGTCTTAAAAAGTCTAAAATTTAAAAATGAAAATTTTAGATCTTATAAAGTCTTAACTTCGCTGTTCTAGGTCTTAAATATTTTTGCACAGGTCAGTGTTCATGTCAAGCTACATCTAATGCTCATTTAAATTCTTTTTTGTTGTTGTTGCTTGGTTTTCGTGGTGTTGTAGTAGTTCTTTATTTCACTAGTCCAAATGTAACTTGTGGTATTACAACTACAAATGAGACCAACATACAATAGCCAATCAGCTTTCTGTTATTAAACTTAGTGTGCGCGGCGAATGTGACGTCATCGCTGTGTTTGTGGAGGTTCGATTTGGGTGTGCTCGACATGATTTCAGCTGGCGGAGCACGCTACATTTTTTAATCTCGGGTGAACAGTTTGTGCGGCACCACATTTGATTTGAGTTGAATATGAATCACTTGGCTAGAAATTGCAACAGCCGTGGAAAAGGAAGAAAATTTTTGTAAAAGTTCAGAAAAACTTGAGGGATAAGTTTGTTAAAACCAAAAAGAGGCCATGGCAAAAGTGGAGACCCGGGTGGTTTTAATATTACAAAATATGTTTTTCCACCAGTCATAGGTTTTACACTGATGTAAATACAAAAATTTTGAATTTAAAACAATTTAATAGTTACAGACTAAAATCAAGTAACAAATTGTTTCTTTGATAACTGGAAAATAGTATTTGAACCTATTAGTTTACAATATACCTATGCCCTATTTCTAGGCTGGTGATAATGGTCGGGAATGTTGGACCATTATTGCCTTTTTAGCTTATAAGTAGAGGACAGAACGGTAATGTCAATTATTTAGTGTGCAAAAAAAAAAAAAAGGCAATATTTTTAGTATGTGTAATTTTTTTGCTTTCATTCTTTCCATAGTAAAAAAAATATATTTGTAGAGCAACCCATGTTCTGTTGTTAATAATATTTAACTTCAATAGGTAGAACTGTCCGAGATATGAACAAAAGCAAGTGATGCATCAAAGTTTGATTAAAAAAAATCTTGAATGGTTATAAAAATCTTTATAATCATTATAATAAATGATAAAAAATAATTAAAAAAAATTTGTTTAAAAGCCTTAAACAATATTAATTATATTACATAGTTATGGAAACGTCCTACTTCTTTATTTATCTCTCTGACTTTACTGTGGGTTTCTTTTGACCGCCCCTTGTCGTTTTAAAGAGCCTCGTCCGTTTAAGGTGCGTGTGCAGTCAGCGGAGGTGTGATCCCAGGCGAAAGTATAAATCAGCCTTAAGATGTTTTTTTGTTTGTTTGTTTTTTCCTGTAGTTCAATAATGCATCTAACCTGTCTTCAGTATACTGTTCAATTTGAATACATTTATTTTGCCACTAATTTTTTTGCCAACTATTTTTTTCTTAAATTTAAGAAATTTTAAGACCTTCTTAAGGGTCTTAAATTTAAAACTTAATGGTCTTAAAAAGGTCTTAAAAAAATTGACATTATGATATCTGCAGAAACCCTGGGTAAGGCATATTGTTGGCACATTGCTCTTTTGAGACAACTGAAACAGACCTAAAAGCTGGTCTAATGTCTATGGCACAGGTTGTTTTGTTGTTTGTTTGTTTTTTGTTATTTAAAAGGTGCGCTGGTGATCCAAAACGCACATAAATGTTACTTTTTACACACACAGGCATGTGCAGCAGCAAAGAATTATCCGTAAATAATTAAATCAATGGCCTATAAATTCATCAATTCATGCAAAAATAGATTTATTCAGAAAGAAACATGCATAGCAGTGATGCTGTGAGATGCACACACTACATCATTCACATCTTTTTCTCCTCAGGGGGCTTTGGAGCAATCTGGCTCATTTTGTAGATGGTCAAAACACACCCATAATTTATTAAGAGAATAAGGATGACCTTTTTAGACCATGCATCGGGTGCACTGATAATTTTTTCTGTCCTTAAAATGCACCATTGCCCTTTTGTCCATGCTCTAGATCAGGGATGGGCAAACTCAGTCCTGGAAGGCCACTGTCCTACAAAGTTTAGCTCCAACCCTACTGCAACACCTGCCTATAGCATGCATATCAGAGTTACTTCAGAGTAACTTTCTGCTCCAATTTTGTTTGAAACTTAAATGTAATCCAAACTATTGCCAGTTGGAGCGTTGGGGTTCATTTTTCCCTCTAAATCGCTGCCAGAACCAAACGGTGTGTTTTTACAAAATCTGTGGTGAATATTCTGGGCGTTTGGCACTAACTGACTGTCTTTTGTGTGTCTCCACCAGCCCTTCCACCCCATGGTGAACCTGCAGTGCTCTCCAGACCTCAGGCCATTCCTGTGTGCGCTTTATGCCCCGGTGTGTATGGAGTACGGACGTGTGTCTCTGCCCTGCCGGAGCCTCTGTCACCACGCCAAGAGAGACTGCCAGAAGCTCATGGATATGTTTGGGGTGACCTGGCCGGAGGAGATGGAGTGCACCAGGTACTGATACAAGCCAACATTTTTGATAATGTTTGAGAAATGGTACATGGTGTACATTACTCAGTGTGTCTGGTGCAATTAACAAATAATTGAAGACAGTAAATTGTGCTAAAATGGTTAAGCAATTTTTTTTTTCTTTCTTTCTTTTTGGTGTTTTAACTGAACGCAGATGTTTAAGGGAAACCTTTAATCTCTAACGAAAAACAACCTCTCAAATAAGGGAAGATATGCACAATTCAAACCAGCTGAAAATAAGTCTGCAACATATTTTAGTTTAATGTTTGCAGCAGTGTAGTAGCCTGCGGTAATAAGGAAGAATACTTTCAAAAGCAGTGGTCATCAGAATGCAGGTGTTTTTTTATTACTGCTGAATCAATGTTTAAGTTAGAGTGAGTGTAGTAAAAGTTGCAATATTTTTTGTGAACCATTTCTTGTGTTTGTTTGTGCAAAACGCACCTGAATTGCTTTTCCAAACACTTAATGTTCCAGCCAGGACAAGAGAAAGAGTGTGTTGGAAAAATAGTGAGACACAAAAATTCTTAGCCTGCTCTGCTTAGTACCTGTTGTTAATGCTGTCAAAATAAGTATACTACATAGAAATGTCCTGTCTGCGCATTGTTAAAGCAGACTTTGGTTTTCTGGTTCAGAGTCCTTCTCTGAGGATGGCTTGGGTAAAAAATATATGGTCACACTTTATTTTGATGGTTTGTTTGTGGAATTTAAGTTACATTGCATCTACATGCCAACTAATTCTCATTAGATTATAGGAAGACTGTCAGGTTGGGGTTAGGGTTAGTGTAAGTTGACATGTACTTGCAAAGTTTCTTATAGTCAGTTAAATGTCTGCCGAAGGAGCAGTATCAGCAGATATAAAGTAGACAGTCTACTAATACTCAAATGGACCATCAAAATAAAGTGCTACCAAAAAAGCCCCTCCATCCGTTAGTTTGCTGCGAGTAAAATATGATTGAAGGAGTGCAAAAACAATACCCCACCCCCTACTCAATATTCTGCTTAAGTTGGAAACACATCATACTGAAATGAAAGTCTGCAGCGATTTCCAAGGTCATACACCCGGTGCAATGTGAGACCCAGGCACAACACGGCACCAGGCATGATGCAAGTGTTTTTTGATAGTTTCAGCCTAGCACAGATATTATTTTTTACATCCTGCACAACTTTATTTCAATAGAAAATGCATTTTTGTGCCTGTGGACATGTTGGTCTGAAAAGGAGCTGTATTAAGTTTTTGACGCATTGCTATTTTTTTAAAGCACATTAGTGATAGTCAGGTCCAAAATGCGCATACATGTTACTTATTACACACACACAGGGATGTGCAGTAGCACACAAATATTTTTAAAATATAAAAAAATTAAAGTATTTAAATGTAAAAGATTGGTTTTAAGTGATTGATAAAAATCGTTACCTCCTTCTAGCCTTCTTCACCTCAGGGGGTTTTGGAGGAATCCGGCTTGTCTTGTAGATCAGTGGTCCTCAACCACTGATCAATTATTACCGGGCTGCACAAGAAATCATGATTTATTTCCGTTTTATTTATTATCTGATTCTGAACGATCTTTTATTTTGAAAAATCCTTCATTTTCACTTAAGCGCCCAAATTTAACCCACAAGCAGCAAAATGAGTGAGAAACAGACATCTTTGGGAAGTTTCTTTGTGAGGAGGAAAAGGCCCAGTGAAGGACCTACGAACTGCCAAGGACGAGATCCGCAACCCATTTGTCTACAAATCAGCCTTCTAGGGGCCGTCTGCACATCGCGTCTTTTCTAGAGTTTGCACAATTTCGTTATTTCCAATGGAGGTGCGTGGCTTGCGCGAACAAGCGGCGTGATGCACTCGTGCTTTCCAGACGCACCCAGTTGAATGAATTCTGCTACAGCTTGTATAGAGATACACATTTCGGTAGACTAATTATCTCAGACAAGCACAGAACACTCAAACACTGCAAATAAAACTTGTATAAGAGTTGCAGCAATGCTTTGTCAGCTTGTCATCCAAAATGGTTGATGGTCATCTAGCAACCTATGAAATGCCGCTAAACCCTACCCTACCCTCTGTTCACCACCAACCCCACCCCCGTCATTTACGATCCCCCAGGTCCACAGTAAAATTATCAAGCGTTGACTGTTCTGTGGTGGAAAAAAGGTAAATGACCACTGCTGTACATGGTACACAAGAGCGCACATGAGCATATGCGTTTCTTCACTAGTAAAACTTTTTTTTTTTTTTTGCTTACAACGTATGTACAACATATAAACGGCAAATCTGCTATGGCACGACTCAACCTGCTCTTAAAGGAAATGGGAGATGAGACTCAGATTGGTTTAATGCACGTTACACCAAAAACACACCTATAACTCATTAAGAGAATAAGGACAACCCTGTTTGACCATGCCTGTCAAATTTTTTTCCTGTATTTAAAATAGCAAAAGTGGATTTGGACACACCCTAAGTGCACCTTCGCCATGCACTTTAGACCATGCCCTAGATCAGAGGTGCCCAAACTCGATCCTGGAGGGCCGGTGTCCTGCAAAATTTAGTTCCAACCCCAATCTGACACACCTGGGCTAGCTAATCAAGATCTTACTAGACTTTCTAGAAACATCCGTGAAGGTGTGTTGAGGCAAGTTGGAGCTAAAATCTGCAGGTCACCGGCCCTCCAGGACCAAGTTTGGACACCCCTGCTCTGGATCATCAAAATGCAACGTTACATATGTCTAAAAAATGTATAGTTACATATGTTTTTTTCCTGTGACTGCAGATTCCCCGACTGTGATGAGTCTTACCCTCGCGCTGAGGATCTCCTGGTGGTCGATGACCCCACTGACCAGTCGCCCATGTCTGTCCAGCGAGATTATGGTTTCTGGTGTCCCCGCGAACTTAAAATGGAACCCGACCTTGGCTACACTTTTCTCAGCGTCCGCGACTGCTCTCCTCCCTGTCCCAACATGTACTTCCGGCGTGAGGAGCTGACCTTCGCCCGCTACTTCATCGGTGTGGTGTCCATCGTCTGCCTGTCTGCCACACTTTTCACCTTCCTCACCTTTCTCATCGACGTCACACGCTTTCGCTACCCGGAGCGGCCAATCATCTTCTATGCCATCTGCTACATGATGGTTTCACTAGTGTTTTTTCTCGGCTTTCTATTGGAGGATCGCGTGGCTTGCAATTCCGCCAATCCTGGTCAATACAAAACATCCACCGTGACTCAAGGCTCACATAACAAGGCATGCACACTGCTTTTTATGGTCTTATACTTCTTTACAATGGCTGGAAGTGTGTGGTGGGTCATTCTCACCATCACTTGGTTTTTAGCCGCAGTTCCCAAATGGGGCAGTGAAGCCATCGAGAAGAAGGCTTTGCTTTTTCATGCCAGCGCATGGGGGATACCGGGCATGCTAACCATCGCGCTGCTGGCTCTGAATAAAATTGAGGGCGATAACATCAGCGGTGTGTGTTTTGTGGGTGTGTATGACGTTCAGACGCTGCGCTGGTTTGTTCTGGCTCCGCTGTGTTTGGACGTGCTGGTAGGGGTGTCTTTGCTGTTGGCCGGGATTGTTGCGCTCAACAGAGTCCGCATGGAGATTCCTCTGGAGAAGGAGAATCAGGAGAAGCTGGTGAAGTTCATGATCCGGATCGGTGTGTTCTCTGTGTTGTATCTGGTGCCGCTGCTGACCGTGGTGGGATGTTACCTGTATGAACAGACGTACCGCTCGGTTTGGGAGACCACGTGGGTGCAGGAGCGCTGCAGAGAGTACCATATACCCTGCCCGTTTAAGGTAAAAAACTGCTTAAAAATGTCATTCTGCTGCTTTATGGTGATTTAAAGGGGTGGTCCAATGCTATTTTGCATACAGTAGTTGTTTACATTTAGGCTGCATGATACCGGAAAAAATGACACATGCGATATTGTTGTTGAGTGTTGCGATTAATGATATTTTTCACGATATAACTAACTTAGCTAACCTAACCTAGATTGACAGGCGGATTGGTGCAGCGGCAGCAGTAATGTGGTTGATGTACCAGTCTGTTGTGGTAAAGAAGGAGCTGAGCCGAAAGGCAAAGCTTTCGATTTACTGGTCAATCTACGTTCCTACTTTCACCTATGGTCATGAGCTTTGGCTATCTGTTTCGGATGCCTCCTGGACGCCTACCTAGGGAGGTGTTCCAGGCATGTTCCACCGGGAGGAGGCCTCGAGGAAGACCCAGGACACTCTGGAGGGACTATGTCTCTTGGCTGGCCTGGGAAGGAGACATATAGATATTTGTCTGAGCTAGCTAATATTTCAACTTTGTCAGGTTGCAAACATTTTTAGACTTTGAGGGCCATGAACTACTACTTTGCCACTATTCATTTATCAACAAGAAGTTATAAGTAATTGGAATAATAGAATAATAAGGGGTGGCGCGGTGGTGCAGTGGCTAGCGCTGTCACCTCACAGCAAGAAGGTCGCTGCTTTGAGCCTCGGCTGGGTCAGTTGGCATTTCTGTGTGGAGATTGCATGTTCTCCTTCTGTTAGCGTGGGTTTCCTCCGGGTGCTCCATTTCCCCCCACAGCCCAAAGGCATGCGCTATAGGTGAATTGAATAAACTAAATTGGCCGTAGTGCATAAGTGTGTGAATGAGTGTGTATGGATGTTTCCCAGTGATGGGTTGCAGCTGGAAGGGCTGTGTAAAACATATGCTGGATAAGTTGGCGGTTCATTCTGCTGTGGCGACCCCTAATTAATAAAGGGACTAAGCTGAAAAGAAAATGAATGAACAGAGTAAGTTTTCCCATAAATTTATATGCGTGTATACTGTATACGTGACAGTATATAATGATGTAACATTATTTCACCCATATTAAGATATTTTTTTTTTACAAAACATATTTAATTATTTTTAAGTAAATTCTTGCATTTTAACAAATTTTATGTCTATAAAATATAGAATTTTTATTGTAATTTTTTTTGTCAGAAATATTGTTAAATATTATTACAATTGAAAAGTACTGTTCCCTATTAATACATGTATAAATAAAATAAAGTATATTAATGCATGCCATTCATATTATATATTATTATTATTACCTAAATAGTTGAAGTCAGAATTATTAGCCCCCCTGTTTGTTTCCCCAATTTCTGTTTAACGGGGAGATTTTTTTTCAGCACATTTCTAACCATAATAGTTTTAATAACTTATCTCTAATAACTGATTTATTTCATCTTTGCCATGATGACAGTAAATAATATTTTACGGGATTTTTTTCAAGACACTTCTATGCAGCTTAAAGTGACATTTAAAGGCTTAACTAGATTAATTAGGATTACTAGGCAGGTTAGGGTAATTAGGCAAGTTATTGTATAACAGTGGTTTGTTTTGTAGACTATTGAAAAATATATATAGCTTAAAGGGGCTAACAATTTTGACCTTAAAATGGCTTTTAAAAAATTAAAAACTGTTTTTATTCTAGCCGAAATAAAACAAATAAAACTTTATCTGGAAGAAAAAACATTGTCAGACACACTGTGAAATTTTCTTTGCTCTGTTAAACAAAAATTAGGCAAATATTAAAAGGAAAAAAAATTTAAGGGGGGCTAATAATTATGACTTCAACTGTACATTATACATCATTACTGTCACTTTTGCTCAATTAAAAGCATCCTTACTAAATATAAATTGGGACTGTTATAAAAATAAATAGTCAATACTAACTTTACTTATTTTTGTCTTTAGATTAGATTACAGAGACTTTAGTGCACTCTGATCACAAGCATAATCTTTTAAGCCTCAAATAATTTAATAACACCATTAAATATAATCTTTAGCAAATCTCAATAAATACCCATTTTTGATATCCATCATTTATAATACTGTACGTTTATAATGGTGCATGACTAAATTCAGTTTGAAAATGACAGATTTAGTCCATTTTGCTGAAAAATATAAATAAATACTAAATTTAATAAATAGGCATAGCATAGAAATTATTTTCTGCTTACTAGTATTGGCTAGAAGAGGTTATTTTCATGTTGTATTTTTATATTATAAATAATTTCTAACAACCTTTTTTTAAGGTTTTTAATTTGAGATCTCTGTGTTTTGCACCTTGATGTTTTTTTGTGTGTGTTATTAGATTTAAATAGATCAGAAAATTCTTTGTCACTTGTTTATTTTAGTATGATCATTGGGTAAATAAAGTAATTGTAAAAACAACTAATAACAATAGCATTTCTCTCTAGGGAAATGTTAAATCGCAAGAAATGTCATTATTGCAGCAACAATACTGCATATCTAGCTCTAATTTATTGGATTGATATACTAGTTTGATTGTACTGACTGAATGGAGATTGTAGAAACATCTCAAGCTTCTACAAAAGCCACATTTGTATGAAATCTCCAGCGTGAGGCTTGTTTTGTGCGGGGAGTGAATGGCGTGTGTGATTGGATCCAGCGCAGTGATGCATGAGGCATTTTTATTACAGTGTAAGTGAATCCGCTCGGCCTCTCCTTCCACACAATAATACTCGTCACGTGATGCAGTAATTCTGTTTCTGCCTCCGGCGTTCATCTCTGTCTTCAGCTGTAGATCAATGCCTGCATTCATCCTACATACTTTACTGTTTCTCTAGCTCAGCTGATCGAGCAAAAAAAAAAAAAAAAACTCGGATATACAGTACGACTGCTCAGAACTGTTGTATTAAATGCCGTTTTTCTTCAGTGAAAATGTTGATGCTTAACTCATTTTGTCTTAAATAATATTCAGAAAGAACTAATTAAAAAATCAGTTGTTAAAAAATGACAATTATTATTTTAAATATAATGTTAATTTATACACACACACACACACACACACACACACACACACACACACACACACA
>CAIGQZ010034910.1:15595649-15614927 GCA_903798205.1 Danio tinwini
CACAGTTATAAACGTCTACACCTTCTCCTACCCTAAACCCAACCATCTGTTACAAATGTCTACATCTTCCCCAAGAGAAGACGCGGAGTAGACTAACAGTCATGACAAAACGGATGAAGAAGTCAGTGAGTGGATCTCGATAACTGCATGTTACACCTCTAACTTACTACAAGTTACACCCCTTCATGTTACAACCCCCGTCTTGCAGTCCACAGACAGATGCACTTGTATCGATATTAAAATGATTTCTGAATCATTAGGATCATGTGATTCCTATAGCCGGATTTTCATAATCATTTCTTTACATACAATATATTCAAATCAAAAATATAATTGAAGTAATAAAATGACTGTTACTCTTTTATTATATTTTTATTGCTCAAATAAATGCAGCCGTACTGAGTAGAAAACACGTCTTTCAGAAACATCAGTAAATCCTCAGACTCTTAACCGCTCATATATGCGAGTGTGTGTTTTCTCTGGTTCTGTGAAGTCGTGCAGGCTGAAGTTTGCTGCATGTTTTAAAGTTCTGCCGCATCTCTAAGAATGGAGTTTTGTCTTCACACAGTTCGTTTCAGACCAGAGCTTTTGATTTGGTTTCTTGTGTTTGTTTGGATGGAGAAACGATGATCCTCAACAACACCTGATGTGCTTTGTCCAGTCGCTTGCCGGCTGTCTACCTCAACACATCTGCAGATTATGACCTCACGCTTCTCATCTCAGACCCTGCACCACAAAACCAGCCAGAACGGACCATTTTTGGAAATTGAGATTGATGCATCATCTGAATAAATCAGCTTTCTATTGATCTATGGTTTGTTGGAATATGATAACACCAATTCGGAACTTGGGGTGGCTCAGTGGTTAGCACTGTCGCCTCACAGCAAGTAGGTCGCTGGTCGGAGTCCCGGCTGGAACAGGAGGTGTTTCTGTGTGGAGTTTGCATGTTCTTCCCTTGTTGACGTGAGTTTCCTCTGGGTGCTCCAGTTTCCCCCACAGTCCAAACACATGCGCTATAGGGGAATTAGGTGAGCTAAATTGTCTTTAGTGTATGAGTGTTTCTCAGTACTGGGTTGCGGTTGGAAGGGCATCAACTGCGTAAAACATATGCTGGAATAGTTGGTGGTTCATTCTGCTGTAGTGACCTCTGAAATCGAGACTAACCCGAATGAATTTGTAACTTTTTGATTTAGTGGCTAATTAGTAGTGATGGTAAAATAAAGCTTTCTGAGGCAGTGAACCGTTCCACTCAATTGTATCGGTAAAAGATTCGTTACTCGAAGCTTTCCAAATCAGAGCTTTATGAGGACCTCTGCTGGTTAAAGTGTGGGAAAGCACTGTGCTGCAAAAATGTCAAACGTTCACAACCGACAAACTCAATCATGTTGTAATACAACAATAGTAATAGAAACAAATTACTTACTGTAGTTTTTTTACATATAAGGTATGATTCATTACACCACTGATATAACTGTAGTAAAACAACCAAGGTATTCAAAAGTATTTGTTTATCGTACTCCATCTGGTCCTTTACCCACACATTCATTCAGAGCGGGGATCGAACCAGCGAATCCTGCATGGGAGACAAATGCTCTAAGGACGAGGCTATGAGAGTGAAGCTTTTGCGCTGCACTCGCCAGCTGGCCTCCGTTACACACTATACTACAATATGCAGTGGCCTTCTTAAAAAAAAAAAATGTAAATAATACACTTTAATGTGGTTCAAAAGCTTTTTACTATTTATTACTATTGTACTTTAGTTGAATTACTGGTTTGTGGGACAGTTGCAGTGCTTTGAAACCGCAGAAATGTATGAAATTGACGACTAATCTCTCACTGTACACTTTACTAACCCACAAGGGTGTTTAAACTATTGAATCAAAGTTCAGCGCAGTCACATGGGTATAAGCGAAAATGAAGCTTCGGACGTCACTAATCACGTGATTATGGCAAATGGAATCAAGCTCCAGTACACTGCTTCACTGCGAGATGTATTTTCTTTATACATGCTTCGAAGCCTCGATGCACAACATCACATCACTACTAATTAGTATGAATTTGTACAATCTCATTCGTACAATTTGCTCATCCCGTAATGTGTTGGGTTTAGGGGCGGGGTTTGGTGCCATGCCGCCCAGTATTGTACGACTAAACTAGTGCAATTTTGTACGAATTTGCCGTTAAACTGATAAAGCGTAAATTGGTTACGTTTCCCTGTGAGATCAGGCTGAATAATGAAAAAAAAAACGCAAATTAAGTTGCGTATTATTATTATTATATGTATATTATTGATATTGTATTAATCAGAAATTGCTTTAATAATAATTCTTTAGGGGGTTTTCACTTTTAATTGGAAAGGACAGTGAAGGCAAAGGACCTCGAGCTGGGAATTGAACTCAGATGTCTGTGAGCACCATGGTGCTATATGTTGGCACACTTAACCACCAGGCTATTGGCGTGGACAGAGATTGAGTTTTGATCTATTTACTGTTGGTCATTCACAAACTTTTATGGAACATCTTTAATATTCATTCATTCAGCTTAGTCTCTTATTTATCAGGGGTCACCACAGTGGCATGAACCACCAATTATAATTTTACTCCACGGAGAGTTGTCATTCTAACGCGATCGCTGATTGGCTCCTGTACTAGAAGGTGGGCTTTTTTCACCATAAAGCGATTGCTGATTGGCTCCATTCCTTGGGGAAAAGGAAGTACCCAGAGGAAACTCACAGCAATACGGGGAGAACATGCAAACTCCACACAGAAATGCCAACTGACCCAGTCAGGTCTTGAACCAGCGACCTTCTTGCTAAGAGGCGACAGTGCTAACCACTGAGTCGCCTTTAATTAATACTATAATGAATTTTGAACCATGTCATGTATTTTTGGTTATTGCTGAAAATGTACCAGTTCATCATAAGACTGGTTTTTGTAGTCCAGGGTCACTTATTACACAATTAAGCTGAAATCATCTTTCAGCAGTGTTTCTGCTCGTGTGTGTGTGTGTGTGTGTGTGTGTGTGTGTGTGTGTATATATGTGTACAGGAGTCTTAAGCTTTGTAAATGGTGCTTCTTTCTGATGTTGCTTCATGAATATTTCAGCCGGCTGTTTGTGGCTCATGCACAGGCCGTCTGAAATACGCACTAAAAATGGAACATAAAGATGTGTTGTGATGTTAGAAGAAGGGTTCACCCGTAAATGAAAGTTTGCTGTTGAATTGGCTCTCTCTCAGGCTGGTGGAGATGTAGGAGTTGACCTGCATGCCTATCTCAGCACTGTGTAGAAGGTGAAAAATGATTGGTAAAATGGTAGGTGAAGAGTACCTGGATGATGCACTATTTCCAGAGAGAGAAATGCATATCAAATACAGTGCAGATTACACTCTTGCTTTCTTACATAGACATATTTATTATAATTCTCACTATTAAATATGACTTTTGCCTCAACAAACTCTTAATTTGCTGCTTATTAAAGGGGTAGTTCACACAAAAATGGAAATTGACTCTTTTTACTCTTCAAGTAGTTATAAACCTTTTTGTTTCTTCAGTTAAACACAAATGAAGATATTTTCACTAAAGCTGTAACTGATGACTTCCATAGTAGGAAGAACAAATACTATGAAAGTCAGTGGTTACAGGTTTCTGACATTTCAAAATTTCTTCTTTAAAGGTTCGAGTGAACTATCTCTTTCATAGTTATTTAGTTAGTAGTTAGCATTAGTGAGATACAGGAGCAATATCACATGAGTAGCAGTTCCATATGGCTGTATATCAGCACTGGTTGGAGGCGTGCCGATATAGTCATATCGCTGTATGTCGTGATATTGCATTTATACAACAGTTTGACGACATAATTGTGTAAATAAGAAAGAAAATCAAACACGGAGAGTCTCAAAATCCTTTTGTATGAGGAACTACTTTTTTCCACCATTCATTCACATCTGCAGCTGACGTCAGAACAGCAAAAACTGTTGCTCATTTACAAACGTCAATGATTCTCTAGCATAATGTCTAAAGTGATGACAGTGATTTTGCTGACATTTTAAGATTATAAGGCTGAACGGTATGAAATACAATCAGTCTACAGCGATATCTCCCAGTATTTCTCTGTTGCAATCTGGAGATCACAATAATTAACCCTGAAAAAGCCAAAGCAGACACTATCAGATTACTATGCTATAAATACAGGAAAACAAAATACAAAAGAGAGAGATTGACTTAGTGTCACTCACCCGTTCTGTAATGTTTTGATCATCTGTAGTTTAAAATGACAGAGTTTTTCTCCTCTAAGGGCTTATTTTGTGGCGGAACATCAAACATCTTTGCTCTGCTCAGTATGACAGGTTGATGGTTGTTGACTCGCTGTATCTCAGAAATGATAAATATTTAAAATAGGCACTATCCTTAAAAATAAACTGCATAATTGCATCTATATTTGTCAAACTGTAGTGAGTTTATTGATCTGCTGTAACTCAATGTGGGCAGAGTAACATACAAGAGTGAAGAGGCTGTAACGCCCCATTCACACGGGGCGTCAACGCTTGCACTTTAAATAGGTGACATCAAGCATTGCTGAACTGAATTGTGGATCCATCTGCGCTGCTTCAAGCCCCGTGTAAATGCACAATAAGTGCTGTTATTGCAGAATATCACACGGCTCAGATTTGAGAACGAGACAGAACTGTTGTATAAATATAAGATCATGCAGAATTTGTAGTTTATAAGTACTAATAAACAGCCAATAAATATCTTCATAGGGAAGAGTTCATAGTGAGAATTGGTACTTTTTAACTGACAGACCTGTTTGAGGTTATTAAGTATATACTTTAGTTGAACTCATCTGTTTGTATTTATTCAACTAAATCTCATTTTTGTCCTGATTTCATGTGAGAAACTACATTACCCATGATGATTTGACCAATCAGAGAGCAGCAGTGAACAAAAATGGAGTGAAACTGATCATTTTCTGCCTCCTGCATCTGCATTTGATGAATCAGCGATGACCACAGGTTCAAGTAATAATGTACAAATCTGGAAAAAAGTCATCTAGATCTTGAATAGCCTGAGAGTGCATTAACAGCTAATATTCATTTGTGGGTAAACCATGCCTTTAAACTGCAGTCTGGATGTGGCTGATCTGTGGACAGTTGCATAAACCACTTGGACTGGTCTTAAAAGTTAGTCGTGTGTGTGTGTGTGTGTTTCCCCCCCCTGAAGCCTGGTCCTAATTTTGCATTGGCTCGGTTCAGGTCTGATCAGAACATTCTCAATTTGCATCAGTGAATCAAGTGGCATCACAAATCAAAAGTACACTGTAGCATACCACAAGGCTCAGTTCTTGGTCCCTTTTTGCATTATTTTACACTGCGTAAACATATGCCAGAATAGTTGGTGGTTCATTCCACTGTGGCGATTTGTGATAAATAAGGCACTAAGCCGAAAGAAAATGAATAAAACTATAAAAAGCAAGGGACCAAGAACTGAGCCTTGCGGTACTCCACAGTGTAATTTTGATTAAAACAATGCTTCATTTATTGGTCATAATCATAAAAAAACTAAACAGAGTTAGTTTCCACTGTATTGCCAACGATACACAACTCTACATCTCACAATCTGTTAATTTGTACAAACTCACAAAATTACCTAAGTGTATATCTGATATTAAAAATTGAATGACCAATAACTTTCCATTACTAAATTGAGGAGAAAAACCTGGTCTTGTTGATTGGACGAACATCCTAGAATACTGTCTATCCCATAACGAATGTTGACGACCACCTTTCAATCATCTATAAATTTGACAAAAGTTTTGAATCCAAAAAGTAAGATTACTCGTTACCTCTCGATTACCTGCTAGTTAGTCAAACTAGTTCTTAAGACAGTCTACATATAAAGGCTGAGTTTCTGCAACTGGCCCTGATCTCGTGCTCAGTTTTCTGTTTTAAAAGTGAAGTGTGTTTTTGTTTACGTGTTGATGAGATTCCAGTGGTACTCAGTGCCTCGATCTGTGACTTTGGACCTGAGCTTTGTAAAAGCAGTTTTTTTTTTTCTGATCGTCGTTACTGCTTCTGCCTTCAGTTTCTTTCCCCACTCGATCTTCATTCTGGATTCTTCTGTCCACTTGACTAATGAGAAACAAAACAGCACTTTAACTGTGGCTTTCTGTTGAATGTGTAGAGATGAAATGCAGTCATATAGCCAGATTTCAAATAAAAGTTTTGATCAAATAAAACAGGCGTGATTTATACAGCAGATCCCCATTTTACTGAAATAGTCTGAGCATGTGAAATGTGTTGTTTAAATTTCTCAACTGGTACCAGTGAATGAAGTTTAATCAAAAGTAAACTGGCATACCACAAGGCTCAGTTCTTGGTTCCTTTTATATGCTACTGATTTTATATGCTAGGTCAGGGAAGTCAACTCAATTCCTGGAGGGCCGCAGACCTGCACAGTTTAGTTCCAACCCTGATTAAACACCTAATTAAATTAATTGAGTCCTTCAGGCTTGTTTGAAACCTACCAGTAAGTGTGTTATGGCAAGGTTGGAACTAAACTGTGCAGGGCTGTGGCTCTCCAGGAATTGAGTTTGACATCCCTGTGCTAGATGTTATCATTTAAAAAGCAGTTTGTTTACACTAATGTCGTGGTCACACTAGAGTTTGAGCATGCAGAATTCTGTCGTACGGCGCTGTAAGAAGGGGCCGGATTAAACAGGATGTTTAGACATTAAAAAAAAGCAAGCCGTTGGTCCATATTTTAAATTTCTGTACAGAGAGGACATGTTTTGATCTTCGATTGGTCTCACAGTCACATGATGCGATTTCGCAGGTCGGAGTTCATCAAGCTTGAACTTTGCAACGCAGCAAACTGCGAATCGTCACACAAGCTCGCGTTTCCAGTCTGTTGCTTTCATGTGCATATGAATAGAAGTCTATGGGGCTATGCTTATAACTTATGAGGCTTTCTTTTAATCTGTATTTTTTATTATTTTTTTAATCTGTACTTTTTTGTGTGTATTTCATGTTCTACTGTGTATTGATGCTCTTGTTAGCACTTTGAGTCTAAGAAAAGCGCAATATAAATAAAATGTATTATTATTATATCAGTGGTTCCCAACGTAGACAATGATAGGGGGTCGCTTGGTGATATCCAAAAATCCAATTAATTTAATTAAACTAGTAGAATTAACCTACAGAAGAAAAAAAAATAGTTACATAAAAAAGCTAATAAAAAGCCATCAGCCTTTTGTTTTTTTGCGACCCCTGGGGTGATTATGTTATATTAAAGACACAGCAATAGCGTCAGATGCAGCACATTGATTTTATGGCACCAGATTAAACTTTCTGACACCTTTACGGCGCTCGCGTACATTAAAAATAAAATCAGGTCACAGCTAAATATGGAGGACGGTCTCTGAGTTGTGTTCTCCAAAATAAATAGACTTGGTTTGTGTGGTATTGGTACACTTTTCTTCTGTTGAATGTGTAGAGATGAAATGCAGTCATACAGTGATATTCCAATAAAGCTTGTGCTAAAACAAAACAGGCGTGATTTATAGATCCCCATTTTATTGAAATAGTATGAGCATGTGAAAAGTGTTGTCCAAACCGATACAAATAAACAGAATTCCACCTTAAATACACGTGTGCAAATAAAAAAGAAAAGAAAAACAAAAATAAGGGAAATGGTCTACGCTGAAATATGGAGGGGGGATTCATTTTCACATCCCAACCATTCAACTCCACACAGCTCAATAAAACACAATAAAAATCCAGCCGCACAGTCCTTAAAACAAGTGATTACACCTATGACATGCAAAAAAATCTGTACATAGTCTTACAAAAGTCTAAAATCAAGAGGAAGAAACGATATGATGATGTGAAAGAGCAGTTCACTAACAAGGCCAACAAAAATCCTCAAAGAGTGAATGTGTCTATCAAAAGTCTCCAGTCGTGTCCTCTCTTTCTAGTTCATTCTACACTGATCTAGGAAAACTAAGGCACCTCCCGCTCTAATATATTGATCTATTCGTCTCTAAGTAACAGTCCTACTGATTAAACAACCGACCCTCTCCACGCAAAACATATAATCATTGGTTCTGACATACCTGAGATCATTTCAAACAGGTGACCTGTTCATGTTAATACCATAACCCTGGCAAAGAGATTCTAACCCGTTACAGCCTTATTAGAAAGAAGAAACAACAACCTGTATCATGAATAGTGATTTGTGTTTGGAAATAAACATGATGATGGAATAGAGCAAATGCATAACTAAAGGTCCCGAGAGTAAAACCTCAAAATGAGTTCTTGATTGTGTAGAGCAGAGGTCTCAAACTGGATTCCTGGAGGACCGCAGCTCTGCACAGTTCTGGGCCAACCCTAATCAAACACAGCTCATCAAGACTACTAGAGACTATTAACCAGGTGTGATTCGGAGGTGGTTGGAGATAAACTATCCAGAGCTGCGGCCCTCCAGGAATTCAGTTTGAGACCAATGGTGTAGAGTTTCTGGACTGGTCCACAGTGAAGGCTTCAATAGTGCTTGCATATAATGGAACACACAATAAATGCTGGCAATACTAGAATGAAGGAAAGCACAGGCAGAAACAGCCTGATCTCACGAGGAAAGGGAAATATTTTACGTGTGTCAGTTTAGTGATTAATTCATACTAATTCGTATGAGTTCATTCGAATGTAATTGTACAATTTTAAAAAGGAGATGCAATACCAAACTACCTAAACCCAACCGTCATTGGGGGATGAGTAAATCAGAATAAAATTGTACTAATGAGATTGTAACAATTCATACGAATTAGCCACTGCATCAAAAAGTTAGGAATTGCCGTGAGATTGTGTTGGTATAAACACACATCATTTCTTTAGCTGGATGTGCTTTAATGCTGAAGAATAGCTCACTCAGAAATAAACCCAAACCTGTAATTTACTTTTGATCATACGTGTGTTTAGCATTCTGTTGACTAATTATAACAATTTGCAAGTGTGATTTACGTAGTATGGAAAAACATCAAAAGTTAGTTTATCTAAATAAATATGTATGGTCTCACTTATACACTATTCCACAATTGATGCCCTTAATGTTTTGAACCCTCCATGGCACGGTGTTCTCCTCAGTTTTTTAGCCAACAAAACACCCTTTTACATTTTTTACAAATTAAATTTCAGAAAAAAGCCTAATAATAAGTTAGTCACTGATGAAATTTGAGGTGGGTGTAGGTTTGACCTTTCTTTTGGGGGGCAAAAGAGCCATTTTTGGGAGTCGCTGGTTTAGGTGTGTCTAATTAGGGATAGAGCTATACTCTGCAGGACACCGGCCCACCAGGGCCAAGCTTGGGCACCCCTGACTTAAAGCTAAGTGATGAAAATGTGGCACCCACCTCTGCCACCCATCCACCAATAAGTGCTTTCTGAGGTTCCACAGTGAATAATAAAGATTGGTAAATAAGTACATTCGATCGGTACCCCACAGGAACACACAATACACCATTTATGACTAGTTATGGATGAAATATTACTTGTTGATACTCATTCATTCATTTTCTTTTTTCGACCTAGTTCCTTTATTATTTTGGGGTCGCCACAGCAGAATGATCCGCCAACTTATCCAGCTTATGTTTTACGCAGCGGATATCTTTACAGCTGCAAACCATCACTGGGAAACACCCATACACTCTCATTCACTCACATACACTACAGATAATTTAGTTTACTCAATTCACCCATCCGCTTGTTAAGTCATGATGACGTATCGTTGATGTATGAAATACAGTTTCGGGGTCCAAGCCGCTACTCATTTGAATAGAGAAAATATTCGCTTATGGCCACTTTTCAGTCATATCACACATTAAAGTGAATTTTATATAAAATCATAGTGTACACATCAGTATCTGGACTTGCTGCATCACAAATACCAAAATTGTAAAAATTTATAAAAAATTCATCACTTTCTGGCCATCGGATCATGGATATATACATTGAGGTCGTGATTTTCGAAAGTATTACAGCGATTTGTAAACATTTATTATTACCATTTGATGAGTCTCCCCATACAGTTTGATAGAGCGATTCGAACCGGAAGCCGAATCGCATGACGTCACACTTAAGCAGATAGCTCATGTGTTTGGACTTGTGGGGGAAACCGGAGCACCTGAAGGAAACCCACGCCAACACGGGGAGAACATGCAAACTCCACACAGAAATGCCAACTAGCCCAGCCGAGGCTCGAATCAGCGACCTTATTGCTGTGAGGCAATTGTACTACCCACTGCAATACCGTGATGCCCTACTTGTTGATATCATGTTAAATTAAAACTTTTTCTAATGTATTTATGGTTAGTTTGTTCCTCATTTCACATATAATAATATCGAGAAAACCTTGGTGTTTTAGTGCCCTAATAGCAAAACCAAAATCTGGTGGGGGGCTAGGTGGAAGCACATTTTATGATTGATTCATTATAAAGGACCCCCAAGCACCCATGAATTAGTATGAAAAATGTTTTTTCTCCTAAAACAAAAATTCATGCCATAGAGGGTTAATATTTGAGTAATTTAATGTCAGGAAGTAGAATATTTATTCCTCTATTTGAATTTCTCAATTTTTTCCTGTGCAAATATTCAAACTACTTTCAATAAGATGCGCACATTTTCTGAGAAACTGAACAGAATTAGAAGAGCTTATCCATTTAACTAGTTAACGAGATGTTAACAGGGTATTAACATTTTTATTCGCTTTTTTAATTTTGCAGATATTTGTTCTTGTTTTAATTAAAAAAAGTCTGAAAAAGGAAATTTCGTTAAAGGAAAAGTTACATTTTGCATCGCAAGTAAAAGCATCTTGATGTAAGAATCTTTAGAACTTTGCACCAGAAAACAAGACAAACAATATGTATTTGGCCAAAACATCTCTTTTTTGCAGTGATTACAAAGCTCAGTTAAAGTTTTACAGCTTATTTTGTATTTTTTTGGTAAATAAATGAAGTGACTACGTTTACATGGACATCAGTAATCGAATGATTTACCTTCATCTGAATAAGACAATAATATGATTAAGGGGTTTACATGAGTTGCTTTTTGAATGTTCTTTTCATGATCCTGTTTTACATGTGATAGCACATAGTTCCATTAACGTCATTGCATTACCGCACTATCCACATTTCCTCTGGAGTTTCATGTATATTCGGGTGTTTCATTTTTAATGTGTCGACTTTAACTGCAGTTTGACACTTTCACTTTCATTCAGGAACATTACAAGCATGCTCCACAAGACAAACGAGATATTGGATGCGAGTATGAACTGCTGGAAGAGAGTTGTTTTAATGGAATTTGATACCGCAAGCCTTATGGGGGAAAAAAAGCCCTCCGCATTTCGCGGTGCAGGTGTATGTGGTCCTTCACTGACTCGGTAGATGCAGAGATTTATCCTGTTGCAAAATGCTGCAAAAACCCTACACAATGGTAATAGTTTAATTGGAATGTTTACATGTCTGTACTGCACTTCAATAATGCCACTAAAATCGGCAAACTCCACATGTCTTAATCCGATTTCTCTGATTATTCATGTCCATGTAAACATACTAAATGATGACGGTGTATTTTAAAAGGGATGTGTTGCAAATACTACCACACTCCCTATAGATTATTTCAGTGTGGTGATGTCATTGGCCCATGAACATTATCCAGCTTGTTATCAAACTGTTTCATAACTGTAACAAGAGGCAATTCAATCATAACCTAATGTTAAAACAGCTATCATAACATTATTGATCAATATGTGGCTCTTTTTGGATTCACTGAAGCTCTAGAAATTAAAAAAGTAAATCAGAAAGTATGTTAGGACCATTGTTATTGTTTACATCCCTCAAAATGGTCTATAAATGAATCGCTGAATTTCATTAATCAGTCCTAAAAATACCTGACATTGACCTAAAAATCTGCCGAACATTCTCAGACATTTTGATGTTTTTTCATTCAGTCTGTATTCATGCAATCCAAGTATACCATATTTATAATTAAATGCATACTTTCAGTGCATGACAACGAGAAAAATCACAGGAGAATCAAGTCTGATATGAGGGCTTATTTTTATCTCTGAATGAGCTTTCTCCGAAACATCCTGGAATATGTAGGAATTTTGAACAGCATCTAAACACACACGTCTAGATCTGTGCAATATGTTTTATAGGAATGGCTGAAATTGGTTTCTCGATGAAGGAAAATCTGACATAAAAATACGAGCAGTAGTGCATGTGAATAATTCATAAATGCCAATTAGTGTGTGAAATCGGACAGGCTGACAGCTAAATTGTCACACCGATCATGAGGTTCAGATGGAGTCGTAATGGCTTGGCTCTTAAATTGAGGTATTCTGAGGTTCGGGGATGTCAGACCCTGCGCTTTAAAAACATCACTACAGCAGCTTTACTGTATGCCCACGCTGAATTTAATTACGTTATAAATGACCTAATCTCCGGCTGGTCCTCGCGGTTCCTGTGGTGTCATTATGAGCTGCAGGAAATGGCGTTGAAGGCTTCACCTGATGAGTTTAGTGTCAAACAAACATCGAAAACTAGTGGTAGAAGTAACACACTACATGTTCTATTCACATGTACATCTTAGGCAAAGTTTGGTTCTCGTGAGTTGGAAAACAAAACCAACATTAAAAATCAAATAATAATAATAATAATAATAATAATTACAGAACAAAACATCTTTGGAAACAGCATTATAGCTTCAGTAACAGAAGCATGAAGCACAGGCAAGAGTAAAATGAGCAAGGCTGCAGTGAATCTGTTACATTCAGCACAACAGCTTATTTATGAGCACACGTGACGCTTTTAGCAGTATACACGTATTAGCACTGGATTTTGCACACATTGGGACAACATTTATGAAACACAAGCAGAGCTCGTTTGTGTAAATCATTCTTTGAGGACATTTTGACGTCGGTTGTTGGTCATTGCTACATTCAGCGTGACATTTTGCACTTCATTTGTTGAAATTGAATTCTGCGTTTAATGTGAACCTTCGTACAAGAGCGGTATTTACAAACAGTAATAGTGACCTTCTAAATCTTGCAACAATCTATTTCTTTTTTTAACTACCTTGCATTTGGAATTTCAATTAATTATTTTGTTTACATAATAATGGTTTTATGAGTAATTTCATGGTGATCTTGTGAACGTTTGTTTAACGTGACACTTTATTGTTGTACAGTTTGTATAAGAGCAGTTTTTAGAAACATTTACGAGAATCTTGTTAATCTGCATACGTTGCAACAATCTACTTTTTCTTAACTACTTTGTGTTTGGAATTCCAATTATTATTATTTTTACATAATATTGGATTTAGGAATAATTTCATTGTGATCTTGTAAACTTCTCTTAAACATGACACTTTACGCACAAATGGTTTTATGATCAATTTCACAATGGAAAAAAAATCCATTGTTATGCAGTTTGTACTAGAGCAGAATTTAGAAACATTAACGACAATCTTGTAAATCTTGCATATGTTGTGACGATTTAATAGTTTTCTTTGCAATTTCATAGATTTGTTTAAAGACAATTTATGCACAAATGTTTTTTTACGAACAATTTCTTAATCAAAATTCGAACAACCACTTTTATGGCAGACATGTCTATCTTACATTAAATACAATTTGCGCATTATGTTGTCCTTGGAGCTGTGGCGAACAATAGTTTGAGAAATTAATTCGGAAATTTTCAAAATTTCTCACTATTCTCTCTTGAATAAATTTTTTGCTTGGTTTTCTTTTTGAAACAATTTAACTTTTGTGTTTAGTATTTAATTTTTTTTTTATATAATAATGGTTTTATGAGTAATTTCATAGGTGATCTTGGAAACATTTGTTTTAGTTTACACACAAATGGTTTTATGATCAATTTCACGATGTAAAAAAATATCTATGGTTTACCTTATCGTATACTTTAACTATGACCTTGTAAATCTTGCATCTATTGTGACAATTTAGCCAAGGGTTAATTTTATTTTTTACAATTTTACTTTGGCTGTTTAAATATTTGATATAAAGGTTTAGGAATGTTGTAGTGATTTTGTGAACATTTGTTTAACGACAGTTAATGCACAAATAGTTTTATGACCAATTTCATGATAGAAAAAAATATTCAGATTGAAAATGTTTAACATCACAGTTTACGCAGAAAACTTACACAAGTACCTTTTGAAAAATTTTACTATGACCTAGTAAATTTTGCATTGCTGTGACAATCTATACAAGATTATTATTTTTTTTTACAATTTTACTTTGGCTGTTCAAACATTTTATATAAGAATTTTATTAGCAATGTCATGGTAATTTCGTGAACATTTCTTTAACGACTTTAATGCAAAAAAAGTTTTTATGACCAATTTTACGTTCTAATTTAACATGTCCACATAACGAGCTTAATAAACAATTTTATGGCTGAGTTGTTAAGCTTGCATTCAAGACCATTTGCGCATGATGCCCATGTGATTTCATCACTGTTGTTATAACATACATGACTTCATATTATGTAATTATTGTATTTTACCCTAATTATTGTCTTAAGCTGGCTTTATTGTACGTGAATTTTCTTTTCCTTCAATAATAAAAAACCAAGCTCAGAATCCATTTAAAAGAGAATAGTGATGCATTTTGAAAATCTTAATTTTTTTATTTTTCTACCACAGCTCTACACTACCTGACAAAAGTCTTGTTGCCTATCCAAGTTTTAGAAACAACAAATAATAACTTGACTTAAGATATTGTATCAAAATAAAATATGATCATGCCTTAATTTTTAATTATTTAATCAGGACAGTAAGGTCTGACTTTGCTTAGACAAAAGTCTTGTCACTTAACAAAAATAATGTACAGTATAGAATATAAAGTCATGGTGCAGTGGAAAATGAATGAATAAAAGAATGAGTAAAAGAATTAATATTGCGTATGACTCCCATGAGCTTGAAGGACTGCATCCATACATCTCTGCAATGACTGAAATAACTCATTAATAAAGTCATCCTGAATGGCAAAGAAAGCGTTCTTGCAGTACATGTTCAATAATGTCCATGTCTGGAGACTAGGCTGGCCAATACTGGAGCTCCTTGACCAGGAACTTTGATGTGGAGGCTGAAGTATGAGGAGGAGCGCTATCCTGGTGAAGAATTTACCCTCTCCTGTGGTTTATAATGTAATGGGCAGCACAAATGTCTTGATACCTCAGGCTGTTGATGTTGCCATCCACTCTGCAGATCTCTCGCACGCCCCCATACTGAATGTAACCCCAAACCATGATTTTTCCTTCACCAAACTTGACTAATTTCTGTAAGAATCTTGAGTCCGTGCAGGTTCCAATAGGTCTTCTGCAGTATTTGTGATGATTGGGATGCAGTTCAACAGATGATTCATCAGATAGGCCACTTTTCCAGATGATCAACTAGAAAACAAGTTGCTTTATTGATATCGACTGATATCGACGACAAGACTTTTGTCAGGTAGGGTAGTCTACTTAAGAATGACTTCACTCCAAGCTAATGTTAACGTCATATACGATGAATAAATTTAGATAAGATTGCCTTTTTTGAATGATTTACACACACAAACAAAATCAATATTGTGTTTCACAAATGACGTCCCACAAGTTTGCGTAGTGTTCCCTTTCCTAATCTTAATCTGAGCAATTTCAGTGGAAATAACAAAACAAAAAAAGCATCTTGACAAAGTAATCCTTAAACCGACAATAACCTTTTCACGAAGAAATCCAAAGGAAAGAAGTCTCTCTCTTTTAAAAAGCCATACTTATTTATCATCAACAGAATAGTGTTTAACGATTCCATAATATATTATACTCTACTAAAACTTTATTTACATTATTGAACTCAGAGTCTCTTCTTGACCTCTGAATGTGAAGGTCTGCATGGCACTGGAGGGTAGAGGCTACAGAGTTATACAGTAGTGCCACAGACAGGGGGCGCTATATCTTATCAGGGCGCAACTTAATAATATCGTTTCCGTATTACGTTTAGGTTAAAAGTTCCCATGATCTTAACGACTGTTATTTTTTTAGTGTTATGCATTTAAAGTAACATTCCCACGGGATCCATTAAGACTTCTGAATACATACGTAATATCAGGCACACTGATAAACTCACATTAAAGCTTTATATTTGTCTTTTTTTCCACCCGCAACACACACCTGGTGGATCAGCTACACTCAGTGGTCTGTTTCTCCATCCAGCACAATATCAGTGGTGAAGGGATGTAAGGTGCACAGTAATATGCGTGTGCAGCGCAATCACACGTGTAATGCATATGCACACTAATACACGCAAACACACTCACTCAGTCACTCTCTCACACACACACACACACACCTGGCCCCCAGCGCCATGTTTGGGAATATGATTGATAAGGAGTCGGCTCTTGGTCTTGGTTAAATGTGTGACTCTTGCTAGCAGAAGAGGAGCCAGAAGATGGCTGGACGCCTTGATTTTGTGGTGATTTCGGGTCCGAGCTGCTCATGTCCCCCAGCCGAGGTGCTCGCTGCGCTCCAGAGATTGGGTCTTGCTCTTATGTGGGGATGAAGGGCTCGGGGGGCTGCTCAGGTTGGAGCTGTTGGAGGCCGTGGAGTGACGAGGAGAGTCTAAATCCTGAAATCACAACAGACAAAAAGTTAACACTAGAATAACTCCATTAGGACCCACGACATAAACACAGAGCAGTAACACTTTAGAATAATTGTCCATTATAAGACCCACTTGTCCAAAATGGCTTTTAATGCATAGTAGCACTGACACTTTTCTCAGTTTTAATGTTTTGCTGTATTTTATTGACATTTCTTGTATTGTTTTTGCATGGTTTGCTTTCTAGTTGTGTTTTATAATTTGTTTTTACTGGTGTGAAGCGCTTTGGTCAAACTTGGTTGTAGTAAGGTGCTATATAAACAAAAGCTGATTGATTGATTGAATAATGGTCCATTAGTAAATGCATTAACAAACATTAACTAAGTATTAACAATCTAATAATAACAGCATATATAAATCATAGTTCAACATTTACTAATGCATTATCAATAGCCAAAGTTGGGCTTGTTAACATTAGTTAATGCACCATAAGTAAAAATGAACTAATTTTCTTTAACTTAAACAACATTAACTAATGTTTACAAAGATGAATAAATACTGTAATAAATGTATTACTAATTGATTGTTCATGTTAGCAAAAACATAACTAGCATGAACTATTGGGCCCTTTTTATTTTAGTGTTACCCAAAGAGCATATAAATAAACAGACTCAATGCACTACATTTCAAAAGTTTAAGGTCAATATTTTTTAATAATCATTTTATTTAGACCATTAATTTGATGAATAGACAGAAAAAACTGCCTATATTAGCCAAAGTATTTGGTTTCAAAAATGCTGATATTCTGACATTCCTTATATATATATATATATATATATATATATTAAACTGCAAAATGGTTTTCAGTATTGGTAACAATAGGAGATTAATAAAAAAAAAACATCTGCATCATGTAGTAATGAATGGAGTAATGAAACTGAAAATATATTGACCAATATTAAATGGATATTACAGACAAATTGTGATCTTTTTTTAATGATTGTGTATTGTGCATAATATCAGGGAAACGGCTTTGATTTCCCAAAGTAATTTCCTTGAAATGTATTATTTATGGCTGTAGTCATGATGCTTGAAAGAAGACCAATTTTAAATAATAAAAAAAAACTCCCTAAAAAGCTGAAATCATAAAATGACTGCTTTTCAAGCACAACACATCTTTTGTTTTAAATAAATGATAAAAAAATAAATAAAACAATTCTGGACTAGTCTGTTAGTTGACCATTTAGACTAATATATGTACCACAATTCGGTTACACCTACAAATCAAAATGTTTATTTATTCTTATGTTATTAATCTGCGCTATTGCATGTTAGTTTATTTATTCTTATTTTACCCCTGGGTCTTGCCTTCAATAATGTTTTAAATCAAAATATGACCCTTTTTAATGCATAATAGGGGCTCTTTAATGATGCACAACTCGCATTGACAGGTGAAAATTCGACGAGGGCACAGATCCGATTCATATCGGATAAATTTCCACATATGAACAAGGCCTGAATCTGACTTTAGGAAATCGTAATCCTTGGGATTGTTTCCTGCTTACACATACATGGGATATATCCGATCTGTGCCACATGGGAGAAAAAAACCTGAATTGAGTCGCTTGCAGTGTAAATGCAGCCAGAGCTTATTTATTAGAATATCTGATACAAACTTTTTTGGGGGTTTAAAAAAAAAAGTCTACTGGTTAGTAAAAAATCCATAACGCTGAACAAATGCTGTAATTGCTGTAAACACCAAAGTAAAAAATAAATAAATAAGCTGATTCCACTTCAAACTTGCTGAATATAATGCATTGCTCAACATTTATTCAAATGAACTGAAATATCTTGAATATCATTTGTCATCCATTTACTCGGCTGCTTGTAGATTGTGGCTTTGACATAAATCTACTAATCCACCCTTCTGTAGCATTCATTGATTAACCTCATTTGTTCTACTCATTGATCAGCTGACTAAACAGTTTATGATGACTATCTTGAACAATCACATCTATAATCCTCCACTACAAAATGTAGATAAATGACACATTAAAGGGATAGTTGACCCAAAACAAATAATTTACTCATTTAAAGAATGTTGGAAACCTGTAACTATAGACTTCTACAGTAGGAAAAACATATACTATGGAAGCCAATGGTTACAGGTTTCTAACATTTTTCAAAATATCTACTTTTGTGTTCAACAGAATTAATTAACCATGGCAAAATGTTTATTTTTGGGGTGAACTGTCCCTTTAACACCAATACTAACACCAAAGCTAGCAAACTTTACACACTTCCACCATCTACACAGATCAAACATGCTTTTAGTGTGGAAACTGCTCAGCTAAATCCACTTTCTCCATCTGAGGTGACATAAAAACACATGACAGAGCTACAGGGTTCAGATCTGGGGGAGCAGGTCATGGATGTTACCTTTAGCTTACTAAGCAGGGTCCTTAAAGCCCTTTTCAGATCAGGGGTCTTCTCTGTGGGTGAAACTCCTGGCCACTAAAGAGTCACACACAGCACCCACACGTCATTATATAACTGTCAAAAATAAGGCTGAGGCGAAGGTTCTGTGTGTGTGTGTGTGTGTGTGTGTGTGTGTGTGTGTGTGTGTGTGT
>CAIGQZ010034910.1:15614937-15635831 GCA_903798205.1 Danio tinwini
GTGTGTGTGTGTGTGTGTGTGTGTGTGTGTGTGTGTGTGTGTGTGTGGTGTGTGGTGTGTGTGGTGTGTGGTGTGTGGTGTGTGTGTAGGTGGAGTGCTCGCAGGTCAACACTTCAATCTGTGGATATGGTGCCACTTCACACACTCAACACATGCACAGAGCGTGAGAAAGAGGATGGAGAACCACATTTTAGCAGGTGAAATTAAATAAATGTGTGTGTATTAATTTTAGGGATTGCATAACACACTTCTAGTGCTCTATGTTGAGTTTTAGCTGTGGTTACAATCACAAAGAATTCCAGGAGAGAAACCTTTACCTGTTCTGAATTGTCTGGAGGTCAAACTGACACGTTAAACCAACAATAATACAAATAATACACCATAAAATGGCAAATGCACTAGGGCAACTTTATAGTATTCAAATAAAGTTGCAGCACTGACCTCTCTGTCGAACTGGGAGAGGGGGGCATCACCACCGCAGTCCATGCCCCCTCCGGATGACAGAGAGCCGTCAGATGGTGATGTCATCTGCCGTTTGGTGGAACCATAGCTGCCGACAGAAAAGTCCCGTCTCAGTGCGCTGCCATTTTGAGAGGAGGAACCTGGGATGTGAGACACATTAGCAGATCATTTGAAAATTTGGAAAAAAATACAAATAAAAAAGAGGCAGCATTCATTTAGAAGTTCATAAGAAAGTTGTAAATTTAAGACAGCTTTAAAGTTCAAATAAAAGGTTCAAAAACAGTTTGAAAATTATAAACAATGTCAAAAACAGTTTGAAAATTATAAACAATGTTAAAGTTTAAAATAAAGTTTCAGGGTGCATTCACACCTATAAGTTTGTTTCAGAACCTGTCTTGTTTGTCCAGATAGTGCGGATCGTTTGGCACATGTGAATCCAGCAATTGTGCTCTGATCCACACCAAAACAATCAATCCGAGATCACTTAAATGAGGTGGTCTCGGCTCAATTGAACTCTGGAGTGGGTCGATTGTAGTGAGAAAGCAATACGATCCAACGAACTAACAAACCAGGCTATATCACAGTGTATTATGGATATGTAATAGCCATATATATGGCTATAAGAAGAGAGAAATATGAGTAGGCCGGGATGTCATTCCTACCGGTAAATCTGCATTTTATGTTGAATACAAAAGTGAAAGCATGCTGAAATATTAACAAGAGCTGTTTATCCATTAGGGAAGAAACTAGCATCTGATATATTTTCCATATTTTAATCTTATGAAATTCTGTATTAGGCCTATTGTTTTGTTCTGCACTGAAAGCTCAAAAAAAAAAGATTGATCTGTCTTATGATCTGATGCGGTCTCAATTCATCTGTTATTCCTCTCTATAATGTAAGCCTATAATGCATAATTCTAGCCGTTTTTTAAGCTCAAAAGTAATAATGAAAACAAAGTTATTAAATGTCTTATTCTTATTTTATTTCCCAGAGATGGGTTGCAGCTGGAAGGGCATCTGCTGCGTAAAAACGTGCTGGATAAGTTGGCGGATTATTCCGATGTGGCGACCCCGGATTAATAAAGGGACTAAGCCGAAAAGAAAATGAGTGAATTCTTATTTTAAAATAACTAATTAAATATTACAAAAAATGACAAGCAATATGCTGATTGATTGATTCAATAGATAGATTAGTACAACCCTTGACAACTGAAATAAGGCTCTGTATGAGAAAGTCTTACCTCTTTGATTTATATTTGGTGACGATGTCTGTGAGTGTCACCATTAAAAATTAAAGTGCACCTTATCACTTATAATTTCTCATCATCAAAAATTTAAATTATGACGTATGACAGATGAGCAGATTCTGTGGGACTCTGAAAAAATAAACCTTAAAACTCTGACCAATGTGAGGAGAGTTTATTTGCACGTGACTTGCTTGAACTATTTTGGTCCGTTTAGAAACTTTGCTGTGTGAAAGCAAAACGCACCAAGAACTAAGAGCAACATTGTAACAATTTTAATCCCTGTTTCGGAACAAAACAGGTGTGAAAGCGTCCTAAAAGGCAGAACACTCATTTAGAAGTTCATAAGACAGCTTTGAAGTTTGAAAGTTCAAATAAAAGTTTAAAACACAATTTATAATTCTAAAGAGTTTGAAAACAATTTGAAAGGATTGATGTTCAAAAGAAAGATCAAAAGGCAGTTTGAAAAATTAAGTTCAAAAGAATATGAGAGTAATTAATTTTGTCAGCAACATTAGCTACTCTTATAGACTATTCAATTTGCTCTTGGAGAAAAAAAGAGCCAGAATTTAGCTTTTTGTAAAACACTGTCATTTAACTTGACTTCTTGAAGTATCATTGTTCTACCAGGGTACTAAATATTTATTTAATATATATATATATATATATATATATATATATATATATATATATATATATATATATTGTACAAATACCTTCTTTCTTATTCTTATCCATAAATCTTTGCATGTAAATGGATATTTGTGCACTCACGTGTGCCGAGGCCGCTGCTGGCGCTCATAGATCGGCCCGTTTCAGGCCTGGTCTTGCTGATGGAGGGGATACTGACGGATGCTCCCAGAACACTACGGCTCTCCTGAGAGCGCATGTTCTGTACAATACAACACACAATGGTCAGAAAACACCTTAGGCTTTTTAATATCATCAAACAATAAATAAAAGTACAAAAGCTGTGGTAAAAGCACAATAATGGCACTATTCATGATATGATGACATGATAAACAATATACAGTTGATGGTAAAACTATTCACCTTCTTGTGAATTTTTTATTCTTTTTCAAATATTTCCCAAGTGATGTTTAACAGAGCAATGAATTTTTTGCAGTAGTTTTTTCTTTTTCTGGAGAAAGTCTTTTTTTTTTGGCTGGAATTTCAAGGTCAATATTATTAGTTGTCCTAATAAATACAGTATATATATATATTTATATATTTATATATAGATATTTTATTTTTTTTATTTTTTTTTTCAATTGTCTACAGAACAAACCACTGTTATAAAATAACTTGCATTAACCTAGTTAGGCCTTTAAATGTCACTTTAAGCTGAATACTCTTACTCTGAATATTCTTTGTTCTCTATTTATTGTGACATTTGGTCCATTGATGTGATCCAAGACCTGTGAAGAGATGATGACAACCATAGAGGACACCTAGAGCAGGGGTGTCCAAACTCTGTCCTGGAAGGCAAATGTCCTGGAGAGTTTAGCTCCAACCCTAATCAAACACACCTGAACCAGCTAATCGAGCTCTTACTAGATATACTAGAAACTTCTTAGCAGGTGTGTTGAAGCAAGTTGGAGCTAAACTAAGCAGGACACTGGCCCTCCAGGACCGAGTTTGGACACCCTTGTTCTAGAGGTATTCATAATCCTGGACCAGGTCAAATCATGAGCAGATGCTGTGGCAGTCATGAAGGATTGGAGAGCATGAGACTGATTCCTGAAAGACCCCAGTGACAGATGAGTCTCCACATTGATCCCATGGGCCAGCCTGAACACCAACCGGTGACCTACTTACACCACAACTTCTCAACGATGGAAGTCCAACGTTCTCCAGTCTCCAACACCTGCACAAGAAGTTCCGCACAAGAAGTTTGGCCAGAGGAGAAATGGTCGTGCTTAACTGAGCCTGGTTTCTTTCAAGGTTTTTTTTTTTCATTTACTTCCGTCAATTGGTGAAGTTTTGATCCTCGCCACCTTCGCCTGCGGGCTTGCTTGGTTTGGGACTTGTGGAGATGTGCATAGATGGATTTGCTCTTCAGTGTTCGGACTTTTAACATTGAAAATTAAATCACACTCAACTGAACTAAACTAAACTTCAACTCTGGAAAATATGAATATGTGGTATGAATATGTGGGAAACTCACAGAGCTTCTGGGAAAGGTCACACAGTTTGATGAGACACTAGATAGAGGCGATCGCTCTGCTCATGTCACAGCAGCTCAAAACACTGGATATACAATGGTTGCAACAAAGAGACCTCGCGAGCCGCACTAATAAACTGTATAAACAGAGGTCGCACCGCATCTGTATGTATTTTAGCTGCTATCATTTACCTCCTCACATGTTGTAGCTGCTTTATGTATAACCTGGTGTGCACATGCATCTTCCTCAGCTTGTAAACTCAAACAAACACTTGCGATCGCTTCATGAGAGCGGCCAGATCAGCAAGTAACGATCAAGTCATTAAATGGGATTACTGGCCGATGCTGATCTCCGGCCGATCGATTGGAGCATCCCTAACTAAAACTAAATGTGTTGAATCTCTGTTAAACAGCACTTGGGAAATATAAATTTAGCAGGAGGGCTAATCATTTTGATTTTAACTGTACACACAAAACACACACAAAAAAAAATCATGCAACACTACAGCATAAAATGCCTTGTTACCTTGTTCTTCAAGTGTTTTAAATATGATTTTATTGCTTAAATCTAAAATTAAATAAATAAATGGAGAGATGATATGGCATGCAGAGAAAAGACAGATTGTAAGTCGAGCATAATTGAACTGTGATGCAGCGAGATGCTCTGGGGTGTGAATGTGAGCTAATGCATGTGGGCATAAACGGATTCTCTTTAGAGAGAGCAGATGGAGTGTTTCTGTGCGTCTCTCTGGTCCTACCAGAGAGCAGATGGAGGCAGGGGTCCCGGGGGCGGAGCTGAGGGACAGGGAGTGGGAGGATACAGGGGAGGAGTCCTGGGACAGGAAGTTGTCCGCAGAGGTGACAGTCATGTGATAGACATGCTCAAAGCTGGTAGGGGTGGAGATGAGGTGCAGACGAGGAGAGGGAAGAGGAGAACCAGGCTACAGCCAGAAAAACCCAAGAGACAAGGAGAAATGGAGGAGAAATGAAAAAATATAGATGCATGCAAAAGTTTACTGTGCAATAATGCTATGAAAAGTGATGATGCAAAGTGAACATGAAGGGCTGTAGTCATTAAAAAGACAATATGAAACCCAAAACTGGCCTTATGTACTTCATAAATAGCTGAGTTTACATGGATTTATGATTAGGGATTTGTAATCAGAGTTATAAACCCAAAAGAGGATAAATGAAAAATATAGATGCATGCAAAGGTTTACTGTGCTGGAATGCTTTAAATAGTGAACATGAAGAGCTGAGGTCATTGGAAAGACAATATGAAACCAAAACTGGCCTTATTTACTTCATAAATAGCTGAGTTTATATGGACTAACGATTATGCGTTTGTTATAAGAGTTATAACCCCAAGAGACAAGGAGAAATGGAGGAGAAATTAAAAATATAGATGTATGCAATAGTATACTGTGCAAAAATGCTATGTAAAGTGATGATGAATAGTGAACATGAAGAGCTGAAGTCATTAAAAAGACAATTTGAAACCAAAACTGACCTTATTTACATAATAAATAGCTGAGTTTACATGGATTCATGATTATGCTATTTCAAAAAGAGTTATAAATCCAAGAGAAGAGGAGAAATGAAACATATAGATGCATGCAAAGGTTTACTGTGCTGGAATGCTTTGAAAAGTGAACATGAAGAGCTGAAGTCATTGAAAAAACAATATGAAACCCAAACTGGCCTTATTTACTTCATAAATAGCTAAAAAGAGTTTATATGGACTAACGATTATGCGTTTGTTAAAAGAGTTATAACTCCAAGAGACGAGGAGAAATGGAGGAGAAATTAAAAATATAGATACATGCAATAGTTTACTGTGCAATAATGCTATGAAAAGTGATGATGAATAGTGAACATGAAGAACTAAAGTCATTGAAAAGACAATATGAAACCAATATTGGCCTTATTTACTTCATAAATAGCTGTGCTTACATAGATTGATGATTATGTTTTTGTAATAAGACTAATAACCCACTTAATATAAGCAATGTCGTGTAACCACAGCAATCTGAATGCATTGGTCAAATACTATTGTTTGTGGTGATTTAAACCATTTTAGTGTAATCAACAGGACATGTAAACACTTGATCAGATTGGAAATGTAAACGTGTAAAAAAAAGGATGCTTTTGGGGGGATTTTTCACATTAAAAACTATTTACATTTTGCTGAGTGCGTTATTGTGCTTATATATTGGGCTGGTTAAAGTCTGTATGAAGTAAATATGACAAAAACTGATTTATTGAATCATTCAAGTAATTTCTTCTTGACAGATTTGGACAAATGAATGATAAATGAATGATGATTGGTCTTAATGAATGATAAAAAAGGCAATAGTGTCTTAAAAATTTAATTCAATACTAACTTCCTGTTTGTTGAAATTTCGTATAATCTATATCACATTAGAGATCGTACTTGTATTGCATTCAGAAAAAAACAGCCCTATTAGTATTACTTAACTACATAAAATTTTATGCTGTAAACATAAAAAATATAATATAGAGAGCTCAGCATCAATGAGTCCATTACTCAATAAATATAAGCAATATTTTTTTGTGCATACAAACAAAACGGCTTTACTAAACAGGTACATCTGTTAAATAAGAGTTTGTTTACCAAACATCTTTAGCAATAGAAAGACAAAACATTTAAATTAAATTTAACACAAACTACAACATTTTAACAACATTGTATATATTTTTTTGTTTATTAAAATTGTATTTGATATTTTATTTTGTGTGTATTCATTTTTGTACTCTGATCTTAAGTTTTTTTTCTTAGATTAGCTCCAGTTTTGCTTTGGTGCTGACTAATCTAATGCACACTACCTGCCAAAAATCTTGTTGCCTATCCAAGTTTTAGAAACAACAAATAATAACTTGACTTCTAGTTGATTATTGGTGTTAGAAGTGGCTTATATGAAAGGCAAAGGTTTACGCTTATTGTATCAAAATAAAATATGATCATGCCTTGTCTTTTACTTATTTAATCAGGACAGTAAGGTCTGACTGTGCTTAGACAAAAGTCTTGTCACTTAACAGAAATAATGTACAGTATAGAATATAAAGTCATGGTGCAGTGAAAGAAGAATAAATATTGTGTATGACTTCCATGAGCTTGGAGGACTGCATCCATACATCTCTGCAATGACTCTAATAACTTATTAATAAAGTCATCTGGAATGGCGAAGAAAGCTTGCTTGCAATATTTTTTGGATTTATCTTCAATGCCTCCTCCTCCATCTTACCCCAGACATGCTCAATAATATTCTAGTCTGGTGACTGGGCTGGCTTATCCTGAAGTACCTTGACCTTCTTTGCTTTCAGGAACTTTGATGTGAAGGCTGAAGTATGAGAAGAAGCGCTATCCTGCTAAAGAATTGGCCCTCTCCTGTGGTTTGTAATGTAATGGACAGGACAAATGTCTTGATACCTCAGGCTGTTGATGTTGCCATCCACTCTGCAGATCTCCGCACTCCCCCCATACTGAATGTAACCCCAAACCATGATTTTTCCTTCACATAACTTGACTGAATTCTGTGAGAATCTTGGGTCCATATGGTTCCGAAAGGTCTTCTGCAGCATTTGTGATGTTTGGGATGCAGTTCAACAGATGATTCATCAGAAAAATCTACCCTCTGCCACTTTTCCAAATGATCAACTACAAGTTAAGTTATTATTGTTGCTCTTACAACTGGGATTGACGATAAAACTTTTGTCAGGTTGTGTATATGCATAAATAAATTATTGTAAAGCATCTTATAAAAGAATATGAATTTAAAAGAGAGATCTATTTATGTTTATCTTAATTTAAATATCTCAGACATTGTTAAAGATACCATGAAAGTCAAAGGTAGCTTCATGTTGTCTTTTAACCCAGCTCATCTATAAAACTGAAATTATAGCAGTAGAAAAATGAAGAAAAGATGGCTCATGCTCATTAAAAAACAGCTCCTAGAAACAGATGGATGGAGGCGTAGAAAAGCAGGAGAAGAAAACGAGAGGTGACGTTCTCCCTGCTGTGTGCTGCTCCTACCATTGGCAGATCTTTCAGGATCTGGATCCCATCTCCCGGACCCATATGAACCACATGGTTGAAGTTAGTTGGGTTTGAAATCAACTTATTCCTTATTTCTGGGTCTCTCAGCATCTCCCTGAGGAGCACAAAAAGCAATACAATGAGACCCAGAACCCATAATTATAGTCTCAAGACTAGAATACAGCAAACATGAAAATTGGATAACAATTAAAGGCTTTTCACGCTGTGCTTAAAGGGTTTTCTCAAAAACAAAATTGCGATCACATACTCATAATCAGGTTGTTTCACCTAAAAATGAAATATTCTATCATCATTTACTCACCGTTCGCTTGTTCAAAACCTATTTGGGATATATCTTCTGTTAATATATAGATATCTTTTTAAAATGCTGGTACCCATTGACATCCACAGTATTTTTTGTCCTACTAAGGATGTGGATGGATGCTAGCAACCAGCGTAAATATAATAAAAAAAATGCTGACATATTTTGTAGTTTTGGGTGAACTATCCCTTTAATTCTTGCACTTGTCTTTGGGACACAAATGAAGTTAACAAAATCTGAAACATTTCTGTACCTACATAGCAAGTCTGCTCATCCAAGCATCTGATTTGAGTGCTTTAATCAGAGTAGGGCTGGGCGATATTGCAAAATATATATATATATATATATATATCACAATATCATGTTTCATATCATTCGGTATCGATAATTATTGAATATTTTTAACAAGACATTTAGAAATATTAGAATTTTTGTATTTAACCATAATTTTTCATGTATTATTATTTTTTTATTAACCAACATTACTAAGGCAAATAGTTTAAATAGTTAAAAACAAAAATATTTAAACAAAATATCTGATCTCCTTATTATAATATAAACATTAGTGTTGAAGAGACTCATAAACTTGATAAATAAAATGTTACAAAGAGTGTGCAGTGGTAAAGTGTAAGTACTGAACAATCAAAGCAAACTTTAAGGTGCGAATAATAATGATACAGTAAACCTCAAACTATCAACAATTCAAATTATGATAATCAAATCTGAGCTTTCAAGTAAAGGAACCAGCCATCATTATTCAAATACATACTGCAACATAACAAAATGTAAAGTTCAATGACTATATTATCCCCTACGCTAAGAAATCTGTCAGATGGGGAGCTAGTGGCTGGAATGTTGTTCTGACCTGAAGTGACAAGCATGCGTGTGGATTCCTTGACCATTTACAATGGATTTTGCTTGCACTACACTGGCGTCTCCTCGATGGATTTGCTCTTCAGTGTTTGAACTTTCAGCAGTGAAAATTAAACCACACTGAACTGAACTAATCTGAACTTCAACTCTGAAAACTGGACTGACACAGTTTCAATTTACTATAACCCTCTATGTTAAGGTGCTTTGACACAATCTACATTGTAAAAGCTCTATAGAATTAAAGCTGAATTGAATGACTAGGGGACCATCAAGCGTTTTCTTAGAGGATGACAAATGAACAAACCATTGCTGCGGTTTAGCAAAAGTAAAAAAGCGTGAAGTAAAAAGCACTGCAGTGTTTGGATGTGCTGTGTTTGTCTGAGGTAATTAGTCTACCGTTTATTTCTGAAATGTGTATATTCCATACAAAGTGTGAAGCAGATTGGTTCGTTTTACTTACATGAATCTCTGCGCACGTGGCATTCAGAAAAATTGAGATGTTTTCAACTAGGTGCGGCTGGAAAATGCGCCATGCAAGTCGCGTGCCTCCATTGGAAATGACAAACTGACACCCTAAGCTTATTGACATTGTTTCAAGGGCGCGCGCTCAGCAGCCACATTTTAATAAAACTATAGCCTTCATACTGAAACTACATACCAAATCTTTTTTGAATCGATATTGACAATGCTGTTCGGTCAATTAATGTCGAAATACTGATTTTATCACCCGGCCCTAAATCAGAGTCTTCTGAAAAGATGTAATCTCTTTGATGAGATTTAATTGATCTATTTATTTAAACAGAAACTATGACCTACTACTTAACTACATGATTTTTTTAAAGTCTTGTTACAGGGCTTGCAAAACTGCTAGTCGTCCCAAATTTAAATGAAGAAACCCTTAACTATGGGTTCTCGAACAGCAAATTGATCAGGAATAGCAAATCTTATGCTATGTATCAAATGTTTTTCACAAAAATGTTCACATGCTGTTACAAAGGGTTGCCAAAATTTTAAAATAGTCATAAGTCATCATAAAAACCCATCTTATCCGAGAGTACATGAAGTACCAGATGAAAAAAAGACCCCCTCTTCTCTCCCCCACCTCATCATACACCAACCCAAAACACTATCAATTCTGAGTGTGCCTCACACAGGTGAGTAGGCTTAACAAACCACCTGTAGAAAACACACTAATTTATCTCACCGACACGTTAACCGACACAAACACTGCATTTATGAAGTGTGCTTCACACAGGTGAGTGGGTTTAACAAACCACCTGTTGAAACACTTTCTGTTTCTCTCTCTCAAAAAAACCCCTAAACTCTGGCACTCTTACTCTAGCACTTAATTCTCTGAGCACTAACAGTTCTTTTGTATAATGAGCACTGCTTGTATGTATTGCCTCTTCTTGTTGAATTGTTGAATGCCTCTTCAATTGTAAGTCGCTTGGAACAAAAGTGCCTGCTAAATGACTAAATGTAAGTGCAATGTAAATGTAAATATGACCTCACAAATATGCAAATAACAATATCAAAACAGGTTTCAAAATCATCAAACCGGGATGTATTAACTAAATACAATAAAATAGATATGAAACGAATGACATTTTCTCAGTGTTTAAAATGGCTCACATGTAAAATATCAAGCGTGTAAAGTTCATTTTAGTTTCCTTTAAAAGTCATTATGGTTATAGTTGTGAGGTTTGAGCATCACCTCCTCTGCAGAACTCTCTCCTCCTCCGGTATGCGGAAGGAAAAGCGGCGCTTGCTCGTCGTACTGCGCACCATCTGTTTGCGACTGTTGTCAGATGTCTCTGGCACCACCAGCTCATCTCCCTCTGCACATCATTACACAGTACACAAAGCATTACACACATTACACAACACATTAAACAGCATGAAAAAACAGAACAACAAGCTTTTCCATTAGGAAGTACAACTCTGTTGCATTATATAGTACATGCGTGAGTTCACAAAACACTGCTCATTCAGATGATTGTATACATTTTTATAACAAAATTTGACCCTTTCTGTTTTTAATAAATGTGCTTAAAAGGGTACTTGAACCAAACATGTATTCAGCCTTCACTTGTTCAAAACCTATTTGATTTTCTTTTTTCTGTTGAACAAAAAAGAAGATATTTTGAAAAATGCTGGTAGCTGGAACCCATTGACTTCCATAGTTGTTGTAATAAAAAAAAAAAAAATACTATAGAAGTCAATGGGCTCCAGCGAGCAGGATTATTCACAATATTTTCTTTTGTGTTCAACATAAAAAAAAAAAAACTTTGAAAAGTTTAAAGCCATGTGAGAAATGTAATTTTAATTTTCAGATATCATTAAGAAACAATCAATAATTTATACTCAAATAAATAGTTTTCCAGTTAAATCGAGCTGCAACATCACGCTCTCCCTCGTGATGCTAATACGGAAGTAACTGAAACTGCAATTCATCGAAATTCCACTAGGCCTGGCTTCAAAATAGAGCACATTTCTGTTGATCCCAACGTTAAAATGGCCAACTTTACAGCAGAAAACAATGTGTACAGCCTGGTACAAAAAGTGATTTTAGTGTATATAGCTAATATTACCCTTCATGACAACTGTGAGCAGGGGTGCCCCGAAGGGACCACTGTGTAAACTCTAGCCACACCAATATGATTTTGCTGTTGATATTATTAATTTAAATGTACTTGCGTAAATTCACAATAATTCAATAAATAAATAGCAGCCAATAAATTATTGTGGATTGATTGATGCCACTGACGTAGCTGATTCACTGCCCCTCACCCTCCCCAATCGTCGTTGACAGCACGCACACACCTTCAATGGACAGCAATGGCAATTTGATATTTACCTTAAAGTACAGTACATTAATAAAAGCAGCTGTATTAATAATATTGTGGCTCAAAAAGGAATATGGATAAATGATATTATTAGAGTCTGAGTCTGTATAGTGTGTGTGTGTGTGTGTGTGTGTGTGTGTAGTATTGTCTTTTGTTCATTTGTTTGTTTTATTAATTAATTCATTATTCTTCATTCATTTTAGACATGGCATATAACGTATGCTGTACAATAAAAGTAAGTGAAAAAATAACTGAATAGTCATTTATATATATGAAAAGTGTTTTCACACTTTTTGGTTATCCACAGTCGGTGCAATGGTTGACCACGCCCACTTGTAGTTTAATTTTTTCATTTGCGCTCTTTAGAAACCTATAGGTGATGTCACCAAAACTACGTCCATATTTTTTACAGTCTATGAGTTAAATCAGCAACTTTAAAGGGGACCTATTATGGCCTGTTTCCACTGAGTGGTACGGTACGGTATGCTTTTATGGCATTTCCACTATCAAAAGGTGTACTGAAACAAACCGTACCACTTTTTTGGCACCCTTTCGAAAGGGTACCAAACACGAGAAAGGGTACCACGAGGTCCTGACTCTCTGTGGTCATAAAAAATCCCACAGCACTTCTCGTAAAGAGTAGGGGTGTAACCCCAGTGTCCTGGCTAAATTCCCTCTCGGCCCTTACGATCATGGCCTCCCAATTATCCCTTATCCACTGAATTGGCTCTATCACTGTCTCTCCACTCCACCAATAGCTGGTGTCTGGTAAACGCACTGGCGCCGTTGTCCTGTGGCTGCTGTCGCATCAAGCAAGTGATTGCTGCTCGTGGTGGGGGCTGTGGAGAGCCCCCCCCCCCCCCCCCTCATAATTGTGAAGCGCTTTGGGTGTACACAATAAATGCACTATATAAATACACATTACATTACGTTACTAAAAGGTGGAACTACATGCAGTAGCTGAACGCTGATTGGTTACAGAGATACGTCGCGATCTCGTGGAGCTAGCCAGAATGAAAACAAAAGAACCGCCATGTTTTTAATACACAGCCGAGGCCAGAGACATTACAACGTAAAACTATATGCATATAATAACTAGCCATGGATGACTCGAGCTCAAACAAACCTTGTTGTTGTCTTGACGAACAGCCACAAAACCAAGAAGAACAAAATCTGCCATATCCTGTTGTTGTTTTACGAGGCCATCTAAAAGTGTGAGTGGTTTGCTTTCTCCAGGTAGCTTGTGATCACATCTATATTTGATATAACGAACTTCTTAAGCTGATGATAATAACTAATGTGTGTAGTTATTGAAGTGTCTTTGATGTCTGATCCGTTCAGAAAAGAAAAGGACAAACGCGAGAGCGAAGCGCGAAAAAAAAGGAGAAGCCCGACAAAACACAGGAGCAAATTGTTTCAGCGACCTGAATCACGAACAAACTGCCATGTTTATCATCGCCATTTGGACTATTATGAACTCGGAATGACGGAATTATTCTCAAACAGAGGTTACGTGCTGGTGAAGATTACAAACACAGATGAGAGGTTTACTCTGACTGTGGGCTATATGTTGCATGTTGTTTTTGAACCTAAATAAGGACTAAATGTATGCTGTGTGTAGTTTATCTGTAATTGGTCACATATCGGAGACTGTAAGGGTCTGTATGTGTTTATATATGTTGCATTTATTTATTTATTTTATATAATTGCAGATGTTACAGTAGGCTATTTTGCATCATTGATCTGCAGTTATAATCAGATCATGTTCATAAAAAAGGTTAGTAATAAACATTTATACACAAGTATTTGTGTATAAAGCATATGTTTTGTGAGAAGTGCTTCTCATATGATATGTGAACGACCTGTACAGCTTTACTGTAGACATTTATTCGAGTGAGAATGACGTTGACTGAAACTTTCTGTAGTACACCCAACCACTAAAACGATACCTTTTGTAGTGGAAACGCAAGCCTGATAAAGGTGACCCGTATTGTACGTACTGTACCAGTCAGTGGAAACGAGCCATTATGCAAAAATAAGGGGTTTAAACAAGTTTGTGTGGCAACAGTGTGTGAATATAGCCAGCCTCTAATGGTAAAAATTTATACATTTTATTTCTTAATAATCACTTCAAAAAAACAGAAACACTTTAATTGACATTCTCTCTTTGTGTGCGTCATCAGAGGGGGAAAGCCCCACCCAATAGTGACGATCTGTCTCTCATTAGCATTGTTTTCTAATCTGCCACTATGCTGACACAGGCATTTGTAGCTCGACCCACTCATTTAAATCACTAAAATGGCACAATTAAAACCTCAAAGGTTAGTTTCAAAGAGTTATAAAACATTATCTGTGGGTTATTTTTTAGCTGAAACTTCAAATAAACACTCTGGGGACACCAGAGACTTATTTTCTTATTTCTTATCTTGTAAAAATAGGCATAACAGGACCCCTTTAAATGAAAACATGACTAACTTTCGTGCAAATAATCAAAATGCATTTGCTATCACTGCCTCTGAAACACCTTTCATTCGTTTATCATATATTTCCTGCTGAATATTCATAAGTACACAGGCAAGGAATATTGAATACGTGTTGGAGCAGTAGGAGGGAGCATCTGACCTGCTGTCTTGTTCTTGAAGTAGATGAGCCGTACAGTCTCCAGCCCCAGCAGGTTTAGAGAGCCATCAGAGTTCAGTGGAAGGACCTGCAATGAAGGAGACACACTGCTCATTAACACTCCGCACTTCTTCTGCCACTATACTCGATTTCATGTCAAGATGAGAACCTCTCTTTGGAAGGTGTCTGCATTTGTGTGTTTTTTTGTTCTTTGTACATCAAGCAAAATGAAAGTGTACCTTTTTCAAAGGAATTGTCTGAATCCAATCCATAGTGTTGACGTCAAATACATCTACCGCATTCTCACTATACACTGACAGATAAGGTGCATTATAACCTGCAAGACAAAAGCAACACGTCTTCATTTTGAAAGGACTTGTATGGGAATACCTAGTATCCAGACTACATTATTTTTAAATTTAGCATAATTAAAAAACTCTTTTATTATTCATAACTATTATAACAAATTTGTGCAATAATGTATTTAGGTTTTTATTCATCGTCTGTGATTTTCATTGTCTAACATTTTATATAGTTATATTTTGATATTTGTGCGACACAGTGGCTTAGTGGGCAACACAATTGCCTCACAGCAAGAAGGTCACTGAGTCCCGGCTGGGTCAGTTGGCATTTCTGTGTGAAGTTTGCATGTTCTCCCCATGTTCTCACGCTATAGGTGAATTGGATTAACTAAATTGGCTGTAGTGTGTGAGTATGTGTGTGAATGAGTGTGTGCAGATGTTTCTCAGTGCTGGGTTGCAGCTGGAAGGGCATCCACTGTGTAAAACATATGCTGTATAAGTTGGCAGTTCATTCCTCTGTGGCGACCTCTGATGAATAAAAGGGACAAACCCGATGGAAAATAAATGAATGAATGATATTTTGATATTTATGAATCACTAAAGCGTATTTATTTATTTAGGTTTTTTATAATGTTTTTCTGCTGATAAGGTTCATTTGTTCATTTTCCTTCGGCTTAGTCCCTGATTTATCAGGGGCCGTCACAGTGGAATGAACCGCTAACTACTCTGGCATATGTTTTACACAGCAGATGCCCTTCCAGCAGCAACCCAGAACGATTCAGGGAAACACCCATACACTCTCTCATCCACCACAAACACTCATACACTAAGGTCAATTTTAGTTAATCCAATTCACCTTCTTAAATATTTGTTTATTTATTTATTTATTTATTTATTTTTATGCTGAGTGCAGGTGCAATTTCTTTCTGCATTACAGCTCCTGCTATGTTTTGAATGCAAAAAAAAGGAAAATTGACCTTGAAAATCGCACTTTACATACTAAAGTAACTATATGGACCTATAAAAAAATTATTATAAAAAGAAAATAACAAAAAAAAGGTCAAAATAAACTTCAACCAATGAAAACAAAAATATAAATCAAAACTATTTCAAATTAGTAACTTTTCAGCTAGTTTTCAAAGAACATATTTGTCACACACACATATATATATTCTATGTAAAATAATCTCTAAGTGCCGTTTAATGGAGAGATTTCTCTCCAACACATTTTTAAACATAATAACTAATTCTGTAATAATTACATAATAACTAGTGCCAGATAGAATCTGCCAACGTGTTTTGCTATTTAAGTGCAGAATTGTAAAAAAAATGTGGATTTATGTGGAATGATTTTGGGAATATCATAACTAAAAACTTAATATATGAAATAAAAAAAACACAAGTGTAAATCAAATTACAGTAGATCCACTAAATACAGAAAATATTACTTTACAAACTGTATTGTAAATAAATAACATGAGCATTTTCATATTAGTCAATAATATTATTGAAATAAAAAAAAATGGAATAAATATAAATTTACACACATTCACACAAGTAAATAAACAGACTCAATGATGGGCTGAAAATCTGCGCATGAATTTCTGCGTGTGCAGATTCTGTGTGGGCCTAATAATAACTAATTTATTTATATTTTAATAACTAATTTCTTTAACCTAATAAGTTTTTGCCATGATGACAGTAGATAATATTATACTACTTATTTTGCAAGATACTAGTATTCAGCTTAAAGTGACATTTAAAGGCTTAACTTGGTTAATTACGTTAACTAGTCAACTTAGGTTAATTGGGTTATATAAGTTAATAAGTTATAAGATAAGTCAATCAAAAAAAAAATATTTAAGGAGGCTAATAATATTGACCTCAAAAAAATAAATTAAAAACTGCTTTTATTCCAAAGCAACACTGAAACCCTTGGTACCCTTTAGGCAGTGGAAACGCAAGCCTGATAAAGGTGACCCGTATCGAACCATACTGTACCATTCAGTTGAAACGGGCCAAAATACACACACACACAAACACACACACACCCTCAAAACATCACTTACGACATGCAGTTGGTGTCGCGGGCCACATCAGCTCCTGCTGTCGTGACCGTCTGCCTTGATAGTCCACATATATGCCAATACTGCTGAAACACAAGAGCAGCTCTTTACTGGAGATCTCTACGGCACACAGAGCGTCCAGCCCGAGCTGCTCGATGAACCCCAGTGTGTGATCGTCAGGATGGAGGAGGCTGCTAGCGCCTCCATCGCCCTGAAGACTGTATCGCAAAAACCCTGACTGGAAACCCACGCAAAGCTTCTCGCCCTGGAGCCCCATCCACTGCACGGCTCCCGGGACCAGAATTTCCCGCAGCTTCCGATGGCGCCCTTTGTTTTTGTTGAGCTCGTAGACAATCACCTTGTCAGGTTTCTTCATGGCCACAAAGAGACAAGTGAGAGAGCCGTGTCTGATCGTGCCCGAAAGGAGAGTTTGGCAGCCTTTGGTCTCGGCTATCTTGTAGGACTCAGCGTCGCGATCATCCAGGGCCGTCATTGGGTACAAGCGCACGTGGCCATTTCGGCCGGATATCACAGCGATCAACTGTTCGGATGGGATCAGTTCGATTTGATGGACCCTTTTGTTATCCCCTACTTTGATAATTTCTGCAAAGAGGAACATGTAAACAATGAGAGGCTTTGTATTACAGGGTTATTACACTTTTTACAATTTAAGCACTTTCAAACACCCTCCAGATGCATTTTCCACATTTTCTTGACAAATATTGCAGCATATAACAAGTGAGGCAAATTAAATATTTACATACTTAATCACATAATGTCAGATGGTATAGTATTCTGTATAGTATATTATAGTGCAACATAGCATAGCATAGTATAGTATAGCATACCATAGCACAGTATAGTGTAGTATAGTATAACAGTTTAGTATAGCAAAGCATAGTGTATTATAGTATAGTATAGTATAGCATACCATAGTTATAGTGTATTATAGTATAGTTTAGTATAGCATAGAATAGAATTGTATAGCATACATAGCATAGCATATTACAGTATAGCATAGCATATACCATAGCATAGTATAGTGTAGTATAGTATAGTATAACATATTTTAGTATAGTATAGCATACCATACCATAGTATAGTATAGCATTGTATAGCATATTATAGTAAAGTATAGTTTAATTTAGTATAGCATAGCATAGTATAACATAGTGTACATAGCATAGCATAGTATAGCATACCATACCATAGTATAATGTAGTATAGTATAACATAGTTTAGTATATCATAGCATAGCATAGAATAGGATACCATATTATAGCATAGTATAGTACAGTATAGTATAATATAGTATAGTACAGCATAGCACAGGATAGTATAGCATACATTGCATAGCAAATTACAGTATAGCATAGCATACCGTAGCATAGTATAGTTTAGTATAATATAATTATAGTATAGTTTAGTATAACAGTTTATAGTAAAGTTTAGTATAACATAGCATATTACAGTATAGCATAGCATACTGTAGCATTGTATAGTATAGTTTAATTTAGTATAGCATAGCACATCATAGTATAGTGTAGCATAGCATACCATAGCATAGTGTAGTATAGTATAACATAGTTTTGTATAGTATAGCATCACATAGAATAGCATACCATACCATAGCATTGTATAGTATAGCACAGCATTGCACTGCATAGCATACTATAGTACAGCATAGTATAATGTAGCAGAGTATAACATAGTTTAATTTAGTATACCATAGCATAGTGTACCATAGTATAGCATAGCATAGCGCACCATAGCATGGTATAGTGTAGTACAGTTTAGTTATGTATAGCATAGCATAGAATAGTTTACCATAGCATAGCAAAGCATAGCATAGCATAGCATAGCGTACCATAGCATAGTCAAGTATTGTGTATCCTATGAACTTATTTTAATGAATGCCCCAATCCAACATTGAATTACTGTCATTTACTCAAATAAATGTACTCACATTTTACATTTTTAAAACATCCAGATGTGTTTCTAAACATTATAGTTTAAAGTAACTAATGTCTAATAACGGCGCTGTCATTGGGTACAAGTGCATGTGGCATCATCAACTGTTTCAATGGGATCAGTTCGATTTGATGGACCCTTTTGTTATCCCCTACTTTGGGGAACATGTAAACAGTGAGAGGCTTTGTATTACAGAATTATTACACATTTTTACAATTTAAGCACTTTCAAACACCCTTCAGATGCATTTTCAAAACTATTCCAGCATTTTACAAGAGTGGCAAATTACATATTTACATACTTAATCAAGGATAGATATAACCAATAAGCGAGGTAATCGGCAAATTGGGGCGCCTAGGAAATCTGGGGCTCACAATAAATACCTAGAAGTTTCTAAATAAACATATATAACGTCATTTTCTATCATATTTTGTAAGATGAGGGTCTAACAAATACAAGTTTACCTTAATTATCACATTCGTGCAAATGTTGATCGATCAGTCCATCGGTCAAATCAGATGAAAATTTCGTTTTAAAAACCAAATAGTTCATTCATTATTTTTAGTTGTGAACTCATTTTAAGCAAACAAATCTTTTTAAGAGAGACTGTGTTAAGATAAAAATGTAGAAAGCGAGACTGAGTGATATAAGAAAAAGACAAGTAAATAAATAAATAAATAAATCAATACAAATACGTAGAGTGCATATTACTGTAGGACTGCCGAGTCTTGAGGCTGGAATTGCTTAGGGCCCCCAAATCACAAAGGCCCAATCCCAATTCTACCCTTTGGCCCTTCCCGTTACCCCTCGTTTTTCGCGTTCACGTGAAGGGGTAGGGGTGTCGCAATTGAAAACATTAGATTAACATGCAAGTATGTTCACAAATTTCCAGCAATCATAAGAACTCTAGTATTAGCAACAAATAATGTAGCGAGGCACCACATTATAAATACAATAGATAAATACAGTAAACACAGATTATGCTTTAATTAAAACTTACCATCTTTGGTAACATGAATAACGTACAACCCCTCCTCGTTTCCCAAAGCAATCCTCTCATGATCTGTGCATAAATATAAGTATATATTAATATAAGCAGAAAGCAGAGTTTGATAAAGCTAAGCTGGATTGAGCTGAACTACTCCAGACCAGTTCTTCAATTGTTATTTTATGAGTATATTTTCATGCTCTTTTGAAGTACTAATATATCTAATATATGTATATGTATCTAATATCTATTATACAATATAATATAATATAGCATAATACAATATAATACAATGTCATATAACATAATATAATATAATGTGATATAATATAATATAATATAATATAATATAATATAATATAATATAATGTAATATAATATAATGTGATATAATATAATATAATATAATGTAATGTAATATAATATAATGTGATATAATATAATATAATATAATATAATGTGATATAATATAATATAACGTAATGTAATATAATATAATGTGATATAATATAATATAATGTGATATAATATAATGTGATATAATATAATGTGATATGATATAATATAATGTGATATAATATAATGTGATATAATATAATATAATGTTATAAATATAATGTTATATAATGTAATATAATATAATATAATGTGATACAATATATAATGTAATTTAATGTAATGTAACGTAATGTAATATAATATAATATTATGTGATATATTATAATATAATGTGATATAACATAATATAATATAATGTGATATAATATTATATAATATAATGTGATATAATATAATATAATGTGATATAAAATAATATAATATAATGTGATATAACATAATATAATGTGTGATAAATATAATATAATAAATATAATGTGATATATAATATAATAAATATAATGTGATATATAATGTAATGCAATGTAATATAACATAATATAATGTGATATAATATAATATAATGTGATATAACATAATAT
>CAIGQZ010034910.1:15643197-15662478 GCA_903798205.1 Danio tinwini
TATATTATATTATATTATATTATATTATATTATATTATATTATATTAACCAAAAATATTACATTGAAATATTGGAATATTACATTTAGTGACAGGCTATTTTTAAACTACTGTAGTAATTATTAATTATTTGAGCACCGCCTTGTGGTACCATTGCAGAGAGGCTATAAGTCACTTTCCAAAACCTTTTCATTCAATGTTCCCTGCTGGTGGAATGATTTTCCATTCCCACTTGGACTGCGGATACACTGGTTACCTTCAAACGACAACTAAAAACCCATCTCTTCAGGTACACCTAAACCCCGGTGAATAATACCAAAACCACTTATAGAAGCACTTTCGCTCTCTCTCCTTCTCTCTCTTTCTCTCAAGAAAAACTCTAGCACTAAATTTCTCTATGCACAAACAAGTTAAAGTAAAACAACTTTAAATAACTAGCATTTCTTGTGTGTATACCTCCTCAATTGTAAGTCACTTTGGACAAAAGTGTCTGCTATATGACTAAATGTAAATGTAATTATAAGAAATCTTTCTATTAGTTCTTTTGAAAAATATAGCTACAAAACCATTATTGACACACTATAATGACTTACTGTGCTAACAGCTTATTTTGATCACAAAATGTTTATGGTGATTTAATCTAAAGTGTTTAACCTTTACGTGGCCCTCATACGCTGTGCCGATGCCCTTCTGAGGGTCGATGCCTAGTGGTCCTTTGGTTTGATCTGGTGGGATTGGGCACACTGCTGGAGCTTTATCCGCACACGTCACATGACAGGAGAAGTTACAGACTGCAGGAGGAGAACAAGGTGAACGGCAATCTTAACACTATTTACCATTTTTATGACACCCTCGGTTTCAGCGTAAATGACCCCTCTCACCTTCACACGTGCATCCCTGACGGATGATCCCCACCATCAAAGACGTACACTGGTTACATTTAGTGGGTGTGTAGAAGGTCTTCACCACAAACTGATGGGCTTTTGGCTAAAAAGAGCAATTCAGAAAACTAGTAAATACATTTAAAATGTTGACTAATATGAAAAAATGCCCTTCCAGACATAATTATTAGCCCTCCTGTATTATTAGCCCCCCTACATATTTTTCCCCCAATTTCTGTTTAACATAATGAATTTAACACATTTCTAAACATAATAGTTTTAACAACTAACACCACTTTCACACCGTATGCACAAGCAGAGCGTGAGCGTGTTTTTGTCGGCGTCCATGTTAACAGATTAGAGCTTTCATTCCACACACAGAAGCAGCCGGTCAGTGTGTGAAGCAGCAGTGCCGTGATCATTCCAGGCCTATTATTGTTGAGCTGCTCACACTCAATTAAAGTGACAGTGCAATGATTATAACCAAAAACACATTGATTGACAGTAAAAAGTAGCAATTTTACCAAAAAATGCATCTGTAATATCCACTGATTTTTATATAGTCAATCAAATGAACTTAAATGATAAAAAAAATTTAAGTAATATTTGTTTGAGCCCGAACTACAAAACCAAATTTAAAACAATTTTAGTATCAGTTTTGCTAAAGTTGCACACTAGTTTGATCATGTATAAACATCATTATATAGTATAAAGATTATAACTATAGGCCTACATCATGCTGACAATCAAAAACAAAATGACATGACATCACAGGCGATTGTCTTCTGAGTGCACCTTAAAAGGCATTAATGAAACTTCTCAAAGAGCATGAGATGCATACCGTTCTTTATGATCTATATCATTTGTAAAATAAAGACTTGTTAAGAAAACAGCACAAGGAAGTTGCCACGGGCCTTGGTGAAGATGAAAAGTGAAAAAAAAACATTGTATTCATTCATTGATTCGTTCGTTCGTTCATTCATTCATTCATTCATTCATTCATTCATTCATTTATTCAGACAGACAGACAGACAGACAGATAGATGATAATGATTGATTGATGGTTTCATTAAAAACTGCTATTATTCTAGCTGAAACAAAACAAATAAGTAATACAGTGAAAAATTCCTTGCTCTGTTAAACATCATTTGGGAAATTTAAAAAAAAGAAAAAAATATTCAGATTTCAACTGTATAAATTAAGTTTATGTATAACCATTAATATAGTTCCATGATGACCGTTAACACATAAGGAAGCAATGTTTAATTTCACAAAAATAAAATATTCAAGAGATGAGAAAGAAAATAAATGAGTTAAATAATTACTTTAGGTATGCTGTGAGCAGAGCTACTGTATCCTGAGCGTACAGAAGTTTGTGCACCTCGCTGTGGCTGATCTACCTGCTGGAAAACAGACAGAACTATTAGTCACAACGTACCAACATCCTTATAGAGAAACATTAAAGCCACATCTGCACCGTTTCTTCGCAATGAAGCTTTGTTTATAAACTCAAGTATGTTTATTTTAGATGCCTAAATAGACTGATTTCAGAGGTATCATGCGTAGACTGCAAAAAAAGCTTTTCTTACTAAGGGTGCTTCACACCTGTGGATCGATTCTCTTGTTCCGAAACAGGGATTAAAATTGTTACAATGATGCACTTTGTTCTTGGTGTGGTTCGCTTTCACACGGCAAGATTCTAAACGAACCAAAAGAGCTAAAATAAGTCATCTGCGAGTAAACTCTCCTCACAATGGTCAGAGTTTCAGGGTTTATTTTGCAGAGTTCTGCTCAGCTGTTATTTTAATTTATGACGATGAGCAATACGACAACATAAGCAAAAAGCTGTGCTTTAATTTTGAATGGTGACACCCACAGACGGCGACGTGTGGGTAGTGACCTAATGAGACATAATGAGAGAAGTAAACAGTAATATATTGTCCATAGATAATCCATTCCCCTAACCCTCGTTCGTTAACTCCATTAACAAAACAAGACAAATAAATAAATCCCAAATTAAGTTCATTAGATACATAAGTACATAACATCAGAGAATAACTGCATAAAGAAAAACAAAATAATAATTAATAATAATTAAAAATTTCTAATATAAATGACAAAAGTTACAGGTTGCCAGCACTAGGTGTAATAGGCATGCCTTTAATATAGTCCAGAAAGGGATCCCATGTCTTATAAAAGACTATATATCCACGTTAGAAGTATGCCACGTCTGGCTAAAACTGTAGTAAAAGCAAAACCCTTTCTAGTCCAAATATCTAAAAATGTAATCAAAAAGCATTTTCTAGACAAGTAAAAAAAATGGTCTTGTTTTTAGAAATAAGTCAAAATTAAGTGATTTTTTTTCATTAAAACAAGCAAAATAATCTGCCAATGGGGTAAGATAAATGTTCTTCAAAGCAAGATTATTTAGTTTACCGCATTTGCAGATTATTTTACTTCATTTTGACTTAATATTTTGAAAAAAACAAGACTATATTTTTTGCTTGCCTATGAAATGCTTCTTGAATTAAGAATTTTTAAATATTTAGACTAGAGACAAGACAAAAACTCTAAGTAAGAAAAGCATTTATTTGCAGTGTATGCTTTTGGGCACACTACAAGGTGAGATCAAATACATCTATTGTGGAAAAGACAATCACTTTGTTAAAGAGAAAGTTCACTCAAACATTTACTCACCATTTACTCATCCACAGGTTGTTTAAAAAACTTTTTGTTTTTGATTTAGTTTCCATCCAGCTTTTGTGTTTTGTTCAATGTAAAAGAAGATATTTTGAAGAATTTTGGAAACTGTAGTCACTGACACCCACAAATGGAAAAAAATACTATAGATGTCAATGGCTACCAGACTCAAACATAATTCAAACTTCTTTTGTGTTCAACAGAAGAAAGAAACTCAAATATGTGAAACAAGTGGACAGTAAATCAATTGAGTGAACAATCCCTTTAAAGGGGATCTATTATTGCCCTTTTTACAAGTTGTAAAATAAGTCTCTGATGCGTTTATGTGAAGTTTCAGCTCAAAATACCACACAAATAATGTTTTATTAACTCTGAAACTGCCTCTTTTAGGCTTTGATCCTACTTGTGCCATTTTGGGGACTGTCGCTTTAAATTCAAATGAGATTTAGATTCAAATGAGCTAAACTGAACTGAACTTAAACTCTGAAATATCGAACTGACACTGTTTCAATTTATTATAATCTTGAATGTGAAGCTGCTTTGACACAATCTACATTGTATAAGCGCTATACAAATAAAGATGAATTGAATTGAATTGTGTTTGTTTTTTTCTTCAAAAGAGGGCGGAGCTACAAATATCTGTGTGTCAGCATAGTGGCAGATTCAAAAACAAGACAAGGTCCTATGCTAATGAGGAAGAGATGGTCACTACTGGGCGGGGCTTTCCCACTCTTGATGACACATACAAAGAGGGAATGTCAATCTAAGTGTTTCTGCAGCCTTTTTTTATCAAGTGTGATTATTAAAATTAAATGAATACATTTTTACCATTAGAGGCTGGTTATATTCACAGACTGTCGCCACACAACTGTGTTTAAACACCTTATGAAAGCGATTTCCGCAAAATAGGTCCCCGTTTAAGTTAAATCCAAAATGGGAGAAAGTTTTACTGTTGCTTGAAAGAAGCAGAATCGTGAGGTCACCTCATGAGACTCCACGTCGCTAGTAGTAGAGGGCGAGCGAGAGTGGGATGTCATCTGGGATCTTCCATCTTCCTCCCTTGACGGTGTGTTGGAGAGGCTGAAGTTATCGATGGAATCAATCTAATTAGAAGATTAGATACAGAAAATGTTTCTAGCTGTACCTTTAGCAGCCGATGGAAAACATATCTGCTGGAAACATAAGACATGCCTGAGAAATGTCAAGCAACAGGTAGGGCTAGGCGGTATGAAGGTATATAACGTTACTGCGGAACGGAATGTGTACCGTAAGACAATTTTTTATTCCATGTATACTGCGAAATGTAAATAAGTGGGTGTGGCCAATTCACCATTGCTTTATATTTTCAACAAGAAGTGATCACGTAGTTCAGTGGTCCCCAACGGCCAGGCCGCAGACCGGTACCGGTTCGTGGATCAATTAGTACCGGGCTGCACATTCATTCATTCACTTTCCTTCGGCTTAGTCCCTTTAATCATCAGGGGTCACCACAGCGGAACAAACTGAAATTTATCCAGCATATGTTTTACACAGTGGATGCCCTTTCAGCTGAAACCCAGCACAGGGAAACACCGATACACTCTCACATTCACACACATACACTACGGCCAATTTAGCTTATTCAATTCACCTACAGTATAGCGCATGTCTTTGGACTGTGGGGGAAACCGGAGCACCCGGGAGAAACCCACGCCAACACAGGGAGAACATGCAAGGCTCAGCTGGGACTCAAACCAGTGACCTTCTTGCTGTGAGGCGACAGTGCTAACCACTGAGCAACCGCCAGGCCGCACAAGAAATCATTAATTATTTCTGCTTTATTTTTATCTGATTCTATAAAAAATTATTTTAAAAAATGACCGTATTCTCTCAGTTACATCTCGGTCACTTGAGGGCCACAAGCTAGCAAAATGAGTAAGAAACAGACATCTTTGGAAAGTTTCTTTGCATAGGGGAAAAGGTCCAGTGAAAGACCCACAAACTGCCAAAGAATAAATCCACAACACATTTGACAGCAAATCAGGTCAATGTCTGTGCAAAAAGAAGATCAACTGCTGGAGATTGCAAATGACGGCGGCCATTCACATTTTACGTCTTTTCTGTGCGCAAGTTCGTTATTCCCTTCCAGGCGCTTCCAGTTAAAAATATAACCTTTTTCAGAATACTGCGAGTCACGTGACAAGTAATAACCGATCAGTTTCATACTTCGTAAGGAATATACAGATTCACTAATTACTTCAGACAAACACAGAACACACCCAAACACTGCAGTGCTTTTTAATTTTCTCCATAAGTAAAACTTGTATCAGAGTTGCAGTAATGTTTTGTCAGCTTGTCATCCTCTGAGAAAAAAGTTTACCACCCCCCTGACCACAGTAAAGTTGTCAAATGTTGACCAGTCTGTAGTGACAAAAAGGTTGGGGACCACTGACGTAGTTTTAATATATATACTGTATATACATACACAGTTGAAGTCAGAATTATTAGCCCCCCTTTGAGTTTTCTTTTTTAAATATTTCCCAAATTACGTTTAACAGAGCAAGGAAATTTTCACAGTATGTCTAATAATACTTTTTATAATAAACTATTCTTTCTGAAAAGATCTTATTTGTTTTATTTCAGCTAGCAGTTTTTATTTTAACAAAAAAAACAAAAGCAGTTTTTATTTTTTTTAAGAACCATTTTAAGGTCAAAATTATTAGCCCCTTTAAGCTAATTTTTTTTCGATAGTCTACAGAACAAACCATCTATATACACTAATTTGCCTAATTCCCCTAACCTGCCTAGTTAACCTAATTAACCTAGTTAAGCCTTTAAATCTCACTTTAAGCTGTATAGAAGTGTCTTGAAAAATATCTATTAAAATATTATTTACTTTCATCATGACAAAGATAAAATAATTCAGTTATTAGAAATGAGTTATTAAAACTATTATGTTTAGAAATGTGTTAAAGAAATCTTCTCTCTGTTAAACAGAACCTGGGGGAAAATAAAGAGGGGGGCTAATAATTCTGACTTCAACTGTATATATAAGAACTGTAAATATTATATTCAGTAATTATATTTTGTATTTTCGAAGGAAAAATCTGATACCTTTAAAATGATTACATATTTATATTTTCATATTCAAGTCTTCTTTTCCTGTTACTTGGGATATACTTTATCTATGTGAGAAGATGTTACTTGAGGAATGTTTATAATAATAAGGTCTAGGGTTGTCACCATACTGGAATTCAGTACCAATCTGTACTGAAATAAAAAAACGTCCATTTCCCGCTAATATTTGAGCGATGTTGAGCGTGTTCTTCAACACAACTGATTTGCCATTGTGTTCACGTGCTCAACAGGAAATGACCGTGATTGGCTGTGAAGGTCATCAGTTCGCTGAACTCACCGCTGTTTACTGGCTGTAACAACAGATACAGGGAGCTTTTCAAAGTCACGTTGATCAGCTGGTTCGTCTATAAGCTGCCATACAAGCGATCTGCTGACGAATTGCTGCTTTAAAGCACTCCAGTGTCCCTGTATCTCTGGTTTAAAAATGTGCTCAATATCGCTCAAATGTTAGCGTGAAATGGAGGTTTTTACAATTCCAGTATCGTGACAACCCTAATAAGTTCTGTCCACATAAAACTGTGAAACACAGTAGAATTTGTTGTTCATCCAAAGTCATGTTTCGTTTACTATATTTATAAGATTCAAAATAAAATACAAAATAATTAAATAAGATCAAGCACTTTTATCTTATAAATATTCCAGCTTATGTTTTATATTGCGCCCTTTTGTACATTTTCTGGAATTATTACCTTTATAAATAAAATAAAAACTATATTGTAGAAAATATCGTTACTGTATGTCGTAACTTTCTCATACCGTGAAATAAAATTTTGGTCATACCGCCCAGCCCTACCAACAGGCCCTTTAGAAACACATCATGCACATTAGCAATATTCTGCCAAAAATAAAACATTTCCAAAGACCCAAACACCATGTAAGTGACACCTCACAGAAGCCCAAGAGAGCAGCATAAATGATCAAAAAAGAAGCACAGATGAGCACAAATGCCACGTGTCTATTTCACAATGGTTTTAGAAACAGTAAATAAAAGCAAAATGTGTTAGATTGCAGTCACCAGTACAAAATGTTGCAGATGTATTAGAGTCAAAAAGCGTCAATTCTCTGCAGACAAAATTGACCCTCGAACTTAGGAGTATTACACTTGAAAGACGCTTTGGGATGTGTATATATGTCACTTATGCCATGCAGTAATGGACCACACATGCATAAAAAGTCACACAATTGAGGTAGAGATGAACCACAGCACCAGAACACAACAAAATGAGCTTACACGTCTGCCTTTACCAGCCGGCCCACTGGCAGTTGAGCGCTTCATCACAGACAAAAAACACAGGTAAAGAAATAAAAGAGAGCAAATAATACATGAACACAGAGAAAGGGATTTAAAATCTCAAGTCTCAAAAGCCCTGAAGTAATAATGGAGGATGTGCTATTTAATACACACTTTAAAAGGCAATTAAAGAGAATAGAGGAAGCTGAACCATCAATAATGTCTGAATAACAAATATAAAAGCAGACAGAATGAATTTATATGAAAATGATGATCACTTCTGCTGTGATTTCTTCTTAAAGTCATTTTTAAAAAAATACTTACATCAAACTGATCCAGAGCGGAGGTCGGAGCATTGAGGAACGCCAGGAAGGAATTCTGGGAGTCTTGGTGCTTGACCCCTGGAAAAAAAATACATTATATGAAATGCATGTCACATATGACCATACGTAACATTCATTCATTAATTTTCCTTCTGCTTAGTCATGAGTCACCACAGCGAAATGAACCGCCAACTATTCCGGCATATGTTTTACGCAGCGGATGCCCTTCCAGCCACAACCCATTACTGGGAAACACCCATACACACACACACACACACACACACACACACACACACACACACACACACACACACACACACACACACACACTCAAACACTACAGCCAATTTAGATCATCCTATTCACCAATGGTGCATGTGTTTGGACTCTGGGGCAAACCATGGAACATGCAAACTCCACACAGAAACGCCAACTGGCTCAGCCTGGACTCGAACCAGCAACCTTCTTGCTGTAAAGTGACAGTACTAACCACTAAGCCTTACATTATTTTATCAAAACTGATTTCAAAGGTTTGGGTTTTTACCTTTAGACATGCGCAGATTGTCCGTTTCTTGTTTCAGCCTCTGGATCTCTGTCTGCAGGTCCTGGTTTTGCTTTTCCGACTCCTCCAGTTTGCTGTGCAGAAGAAAGTCATACACAATGTGATGACAAAACCTAATTAATATAACAAAATATGGGTAAAACAAATGTTTTAAGGGTTTTCAATAATTTGACATACTGTACATCTGAGCGTAACTGATTATAAAAGAAATCCAATGGGGTTTTTTCTTTTATTTTGAGATGAAGATGTACTTAAAAATGAATGCAAGACTAATGCAAACATGCATAAATGGAAAATTAGAAGTTTAGTCATTCTATACAATATCATGAGGCTATTTTTTTTTATAAAAACAATAACAAAAAGTAGAATAAATAAATAAATATTTATCATAATGACTGTAATGATTAAAGAACCAACATTTCTAAGTGCCTATTTTTATTCAGAAGTTTTAACTTTAAATATGTATATCAGGCCCTGCACCACAAAACTACGGAGACCCGGAAGGGACGTGATGGTGGGGAAAAAAACTGAGCGGGAGAAGAAAAAAAAACAGCGATAGGAAAATATATATTTTTAAAAGTTTTTGCGTTCCCTCGAAAAAATGTTTTGCGAGGGAACGCAAAGATGTTTTGCGAGGGAACGCAAAACTGTTTTTCCACAAAAACTTCCTGTTCACTTCATACATGTCGACCCTCCCGTTTTTGCCTGGATTATCCCGTATTTTACAATTCTATCCTGATATCATCATATCATTCAGTATTTTCCCATATTTCTCATGTATTTTTAATCTTGAATGCATGCTGAAATGAATATAAAAATGTCTTCATTCACTTTCTTTCCATTAAAGCTGTGCGTCGATCATCAATTTCTAGCGGGTACCCTTCATATGCAATCTCTGAATCAGCGAATGCATGTACTGTATGAGCCAATGACTGGTATAAGTGCTGACTGACAAAAGCGCTCCGTATGATAAACTGATCCCAGATCAGCTTCTGTACACGCCATTTAAAGAGGAAAGTGCAGGGCAATTTGGGATATTCGGGTGTATGTTTAAACAAAACAAATACTCTTAATAATATGTAAACATGTCCGTCCTGCGTGTTTTATTTTAAACACACCTAATGACAAACTAATGCACAAACAGTTATGAAAGTAATGGAATAGCCATTTTCATTATAGATCTGTGCATTCTTACAGTGAAACCTCTGTTATCAAATTAAAAACGAGAGATTAATTTGCTGCTCTTCACTTGTTTGATATCAGTTTATCATACGGAGCGCTTCCGTCAGTCAGCACTTATACCACTCATTGGCTCATACATGCATTCGTTGATTCAGAAGTTGCATATGAAGGGTGATGATCGACGCACAGCTTTAATGGAAAGAAAGTGAATGAAGACATTTTTATATTCATTTCAGCATGCATTCAAGATAAAAAATACATGAGAAATATGGGAAAATACTGAATGATATGATGATATCAGAATAGAATTGTTAAATATGGGATAATCCAGGCGAAAATGGGAGGGTTGACATATATGACGTGAACAGGAAGTGTTTGTGGAAAAACAGTTTTGCGAGGGAATGCAAAAACTTTAAAAAATATATATTTTCTATTTTCCTATCACTGTTTTTTTTTTTCTCCCACCCATTTTTTTTCTTCTCCCACTCAATTTTTTTCCCCACCATCACGTCTCTTCTGGGACTCTGTACAAAAACAATCAATAAGTGTCAATTTTTGTAAATTGAGATTTATACATCATATGAAATTCTGATGGTTCAAAAACAAAATCTAAATCTTGAGAAAACAATTGTCAAAATTAAGCTCTTAGCAATACAAATTACTAATGAAAGATTGAGTTTTGTCCACCCTGGTTTCATCTTTATCTTCCTGGTAATGTAGATGTTGGACTGAAGCAGCTAATATTCATTTACGCTGAGGAATGGCAGAGGCTTGCTGAAAAACTACTGAGAGATTTCAGCTACTGTCTGAGCTTTCACTGCCTTTCTACACCTCCCTTTCTTCATGTGTTTAATACCTTTTCCCTGCGTCATTTTATTTTATTATGCATAACTTAATTCGTAAAATAATTAGATTAGTTTATTTTGCATATATGGATTACTTTAGTTGTTACCAACATCTGGGAAAAATTTCAAGTCAACGGCACCTTTAGAAATATGTTTTCTGAGAATGTTTTCCATTTGGGTTTTTTGGCAACTAAATCTGGAACATTAACTAGATAATTGCTATCAACTAATTTCCTGATCTAGCCACAGGTACAAGGCTTTTAAGGAGAGCTGTGTGTTTTACCACTCAGTAGCCATATGGGATGCCTTGACTTTGTTGAGCTCATCCTGGATGGTCTGTTTGGCTCTAATCTCAGCATCCAGTGCAGACTGCAGCTCCAGACGGGCAGACATGTCCAGTTTAGCCAGACGTCTCATCTTCCATGGCATGTCCTGGAAAACCAGAATAAAAGTTTAAACAGGTTGGGTCACAGATAGGTTGACATTTAAAAGTATACAAACAGATTGCTTTTGATATTAAAGTGATATTTCAACCATAAATGAAAATTACCTAATTTATTTGACTTCATATGAGTTTTAAACCTTTGACTTTCTTTTTTTATTGGACAAAAAAAGAAGATAGTTTAAAGAGTGCTGGTTGTTGGCACCCATTGACTTCCATAGTTTTTTTTGTCCTACTATAGAAGTTAATGGATGCCAGCTACCAGCATTCTTCAAAATATCTTCTTTTGTGTCCAACAGATGATAGTTAAAACATAACTGAATATTACCTCATCTTTTTTTGACCTTGTGGGTTTTAAACCTTTATGAGTTTTTTTGAGTGCTAGGTACCAGCATTCTTCAAACTATCTTCTATTATGTCCAACAGATAAAAGAAAAGTACGGTCACAATGTACGGGAGGATGTGATGACATAAAAACCAGATTGTTTTTGATATTAAAGTGATAGTTCAACCATAAATAATCACCCATTGACTTCCATAGTTTCTTTTGTTTGTTTGTCCTACTACAGTATGTAAGTCAATGGGTGCCAGCAACTATCTTCTTCAAACTATCTTCTCTTGTGTTCAGTAGAAATAAGAAATTTATAAAGGTTTAAAACTCACATGAGGTCAAATAAATGATTATTTCTATTGAACACAAAAGAAGATAGTTTGAAGAATGCTGATTGTTGACACCTATTGACTTCCATAGTTTTTTTTGTTCTACTATGGAAGTCAACGGTTGCCAGCTACCAGCATTTTTTTCCAAAATATTTTCTTTTGTGTCCAACAGATAAAATAAAGTTTAAATATGGGCTGGGTCACAGTGTGCACAGTAAGATGCGTTGACATAAATAGCATTGAAAGTCTGAAAAGATTGTTTTTGATATTAAAGTGATAGTTCAACCATAAATAAAAATGATCGCATCAAAAAGGTTTAAACCAAGGTTTCTTTAAAAGGGTTTAAACCTTATAAGTTATAAGTTTCTTCTACTGAACACAAAAAGATAGTTTAAAGAATGCTGGTTGTTGGCACGCATTGACTTCCATAGTAGGACAAAAAAGAAACTATGGAAGTCAATGGGTGCCAGCTACCAGCATCCTTCAAAATACCCTTATTTATGTACAACAGATGAAAGAAAAGTTTAAACATGGGAGTCACAATGTACATTAAGATGTGTTGACATAAATACCATCAAATGTCTGAAAAGATTGCTTTTGATATCAAAGTGATAGTACAGAAACATAAATGAAACATTACCTCATCATTTAGTTTATCTCATGTGAGTTTTAAACCTTCATGCATTTCTTTTTTGTATTGAACACAAAAGAAGATAGTTTAAAGAATGCTGGTTAATGGCACCCACTGACTTCACTGGGTGCCAGGTACCAGCATTCTTCTAAATATCTTTGTTTGTGTCCAACAGATGAAAGAAAACTTTAAACATCAGCTGGGTCACAATGTATGGCAAGATATGTTGACATTAACATCATTAAAAGTCTGAAAAGATTGCTTTTAATACTATAAAGTGATAGTTCAACCATAAACGAAAATTACCTTATCATTTATTTGACCTCATGTGAGTTTTAAACCTTCATGAGTTTCTTTTTTCTATTGAACACAAAAGAAGATAGCTTGAAGAATGCTGGTTGGTGACACTCATTGACTTCCATAGTAGGATAAATAAAAATAAAAAACTATGAAAGTCAATGGGTCCCTGGTTCAACCATAAACAAAAATTACCTCATCATTAATTTGACCTCATGCTAGTTTTAAACCTTTGTGAGCTTCTTTTCTTTCTATTGAACACAAAATAAGATAATTTAAAGAATGCTGGTTGGTGGCACCCATTGGCTTTCATAGTAGGACAAAAAAAAACAAAAACATGGAAGTCAATGGGTGCCAGGTACCAGCATGCTTAAAAATATCTTCTTTTGTGTCCAACAGATGAAAGAAAAATTTAAACATCTGCTGGGTCACAGTGTACAGTAAGATGTGTTGACATAAAGACCATTAAAAGTCTGAATGTTGGTTGTTGGCGCCCATTAAGTTTCATAGTAGGACAAACAAAAACTATAGAAGTCAATCAGTGCCAGCTACCAATATCTTATTTTGTGTTTAATAGATGAAAGAAACTAAAACAGGTTTTAAACAAGTGAAAAGTAAGCAAATAATGACTACTATGCTTATTTTGTTAACAGTCAAGAACAAATTTTAGTTATAAAAGGATTCTCACAGTGGCACGTGCACCCAAACTGGCATTCTTCAAGCCTTCCAGTTCCTCTGTCATTTTAGTGGCCAAAGCCTGCAGATATCCTCGAGCGTCTTTCTCATCACTGACCCTGAAAAAAAAACAGATGCTCAAAATTGCACTAACCAAACATCACCACTAGATGGCACCATAAACCCACAAACATTAAGGGTTTAGTGCAAAAAAGTGCATTCACATAATAAAAGTGATTTGCCTAACTTTAGAGACATATATTCAGTCTATTTTAGGATTTACAGCCAATGCACACTAATCTAAAATTGCAGAAGCTTCTCCTAGACAGTAGTTTGAAGCAGCAGACTGGACAACTATTCAATGCCTACTTATCTGTTTTATGTCAGCTGAATAATATATACAAGTCAAGCTTAAAAGATTCATAATGTGTTTCCTCCTCACTCTTAAGATCATTCATACACCTGAGCACTTATATCTCTTAGGTTTCAAGATCTGTGCATTCTGCTAATTGAATTGATGCATTAAGCTGATGACATTAATGTTTTATTTCAAAACTTCTGTGAGCTCAGGTCGACAAGCTATGTACACATCGATTGTGTATGGTTGAAATGGCTCTACTTTTGAGAATAAAATGCCTAACAAATGGTTAAATCTACATGGAAAAACTACTTTTGTAAAACAAAATTGAGCTGATGCCAGTATTTTATTTATTTTAAGACTCTTCTAATGGCCCGTTTCCACTGAGTGGTACGGTATGAAACAGTTCGGTTAGGTACGCTTTTATGGCCGTTTCCACTGTCAAAAGCGAACTGAACCGAACCATACCGTACCACTTTTTCGGCACCCTTTCGAAAGGGTACCAAGGACGAGAAAGGGTACCAAAAGGTGGAGCTACACGCGCAGCTGAACGCTGATTGGTTTACAGAGATACGTCACGATCTAGTGGAGCTAGCTAGAATCAAAACAATGGAGCCGCCATGTTTTTAAATGCACAGCCGAGACAACTATATGCATTATAATAACGAGTAATGGATGACCCGGGCTCAAAACAAACCTTGTCGTTGTCTTGATGATCAGCCACAAAGTCAAGAATCTGCTGTGTCCTGTTGTTGTTTTACGAGGCCGTCTAAAAGTCTAAAAGTGCGATCGCGTCTAGATTTGATACAACAAACTTCTTGAGCTGATGATAATAACGTGTGTGATTAATAAAGCGTCTTTAACATCTGATCCATTTAGAAAGAAAAGGACAAACGCGAGAGTGAAGAGCGGAAAAAAGAAGCCCGACAAAAAAATAGTTTCATCAACCTGAACAATTTGCCATGAACAAATCATGAACAAACTACCATGTTTATCATCACCTTTTGGACTATTATGAACTGGGAATGATGGAATTACTCTCTAACAGAGGCTACATGTGCTGGTGAAGATTAAAGATACAGATGAGAGGTTAGCTCTGACTGTGGGCTACTGTATATGTTGCATGTTGTTTTTGAACTCAAATAAGGACTTAATGTCTGCTGTGTGTAGTTTATCTGTAAGTGGTAACATATCGGAGACTGTAAGGGTCTGTATGTGTTTATTTTATATAATTGCAGACGTTACAGTAGGCTGTATAACACTATCACACTGTCATTGATCTGCAGTTATAATCAAATCATGTTCATAGAAATGTTAGTAATAAACATTCATAAACAAGTATTAATATGTTTAAAACATCTGTTTTGTTAGAAGAGCTTCTCATATAATGTGAACGACCTGTACAGCTTTACTGTAGACAGTTATTCGAGCGAGAATGACGTCGACTGAAACTCTCTGTAGTACACCACGCCCACCAAAAGGGTTACCTTTGTAGTGGAAACACAAGCTTGATAAAGGTGACCCGTACCGTACTGTACCACTCAGTGGAAACGAGCCATTAGAGCTCAGGTTGACAAGGTGTGTACATATTGATTGTGTATGTTTGAAATGGATCTATTTTTGAAAATAAAATGCCTGACAAATAGTTAAATCTACAAGGAAACATTATTTTTGTGAAACACAATTGAGCTGATGCCATTATTTTTTTATTTTAAGACTCCTCTAAGAGCTCAGGTAGACGTGTGTACATATTGATTGTGTATGGTTACAATTGCTCTGCTTTTGAGAATAAAATGCCTGACAAATAATTAAATCTACAAGGAAAAACTCCTCTAAGACAGTTTCATGGGTTTATAAGGACTGATTTGATTTATTAACCTCAGTTTAGTTTTTTTTTTGCTCTCACTTTGACTTTTGCATATCAAAGGTTTTAATTCTATTAAATTACAGACAAGTCGTGACTGCAATGTCTTAGTTGGGGACTGGTTTGTTTGGGTTTGTTAACAGGGTAAAAAGTTTAATTCTGTACAGAGACTCTGTATTCTATTCTGTATTTTGCTTAAAGGGCACCTAGTTTACCCCTTTTTCCAGATTTAATATAAGTATTTTGTGTCCCCAGAATGTGTCTGTAAAGTTTCAGCTCAAAACACCCATCAGATTACTTATTATAGCTTTCACTAGATGGTGTTTTATAGCTCTCAACAGATTTTTGCTGTTTTTGTGTACTGTGCCTTTAAGGCTAGTCTTCCCCGCCCACCGTTCTCACGTGCCTGTCAGCGTGCCTCAGTATACGCCCTAGGCTGCCTCAGACAACTGACACAGACATAAAGGAAGCAGATCGCACGTAACGTTTGTGAGAAAAACTACAGTAAAAGCTTTGTCAATGATTATTTGATGCATTTGTTGTGTGGAGCTGCACGATGAGTCACTCACAATGTCGTTGTTGAACAAAGTTTACGCACACACACAGCGCAGACACACACGCACATACAGCGCAGAAACACAGCGCGCGTGTTTAGCTTTGCATTGTTTTTGCACGCAAATGTGACAAGATACAGGTTAATATCCACTGCTGTATGGATATCTGTTACGTTAATGTACAAAATAAACCTAATTTAATGTCCACAATCCGGGATTGAAGCGTCTTCTTTTATAATTGTGCTGACACGCGGCTGTGTTGATGAAGTAAATCTGAAGTAAATGGCTGTAATTCATTAACATGCACTGTTTTAAAACATTTTAAACTTGTAAAACTCACTCTTGATCACATTTGATGATGATTGATGATCCTAGCAAACTGAACAGACCTTTTACTTACGTTTGATTTGAGCACGTCCTGTCTTGTTGATTTGATTATACACGTTAATACAGAGAAATGTTAATACGCGGCTGTCAATCAATTCGGTGGGCGGGTCGACCGCACTCCTACGTCAAGTTGCGGTCGGTCTGAAAACCGCTCCAATTGGTCCACCGTTTTTATGTTGTTAAATTGAAAAAAAATCAGCTGGGTGTGTTTATTTTAGCCCAATATGACGGTCGGTCTATACACTATACCTACACGTCTGTCCAAACAGCTTGAAAAGTAGATTTTTTACCAAAGGTGCTTAAAAGTGTGAGTACACTTTAAAGGTGTACTCACACTTCGCTTCGCTTTAGTGCTAGTGCAAAGTGCGCCTGAGCCCGAAACTGAAGACGCAGCGTCACTTTTAAGGGACTGTTTCATAAGGATTTATTAATCATTCTTAATTTTCAATGAACGCAAACTGCCATAGTTTATTAAAGACTCAAACCCCACACTGCACATCAGCTGCACCTTCAGCAAACCTCCTAATACATGCAGCACAAGGACTTTCATGAACATTTATAAGCATCAAAAGTGATGGATTTGATGGATTAGAGCAAAAGATTTAACTAAAACTCCTCTAAGAGCTCAGGTTGACAAGGTGTGTGCATAGTGATTGTGTATGGTTGAAATGGCTCTAGTTTTAAGAATAAAATGACTGACAAATAGGTAAATCTACAGGAAAAAACTACTTTTTAAAAAATGTGTGTGTGTGTGTGTGTGTGTGTGTGTGTGTGTGTGTGTGTGTGTGTGTGTGTGTGTGTGTGTGTGTGTGTGTGTTTAATATTTTCAGGTTTTTGGTCAGCCAACAAAGGGTTGAAAATCAATCAAGTTTTAAGGAGAAAAAGAAAAAAAGAGCAAAAGGCGTTTCTAGCTCCTGTGGTGCAAAAAGCAGGTACTTCCACCAATTGATCTAGGAGCTACTGTATGAAGAAGTTATTTAGGTGAGAAAGGCCCTACAGTGATCTGCAGTCAACTGCAAAGGCAGTAGCTACACAGTCAAAAAAATCTGTAAATTAATAATTTTCTGTATTTTGAGATTTATCTTTATTATTATTATTATTATTATTATTATTAATGCTTTTTAAATGTGTTGTGGGACCTTGATCTTTCCTTCAACAACATTTGAAAAAAAATGACTTTTATTGACATTTTTAGTACTTTAAACTGATTTATTTTCTCGGTGTTTAAAATTACAATACAAAAAAAAAACCTGGTAATAAACCACCAGTACTTTTTTCTGTCATTTTACATTCTCTATTTAATATTATTGTTATATAATATATTGTTGTATATTTTAGTAATAGTCACTTTGTTAAGCTGCACTGTACAATTTTCATCATCAAAAGTCGAAAGAGCAGAGGTTTTTATTTTTATCATCAGGAAAGATGTCTGTGGGTCAATGTTATGTGTCTGTTTGTTCAATCCCATCTCCTGATATACAAAGAATTAAAACCAAATGGGAGGAGTTAGCTACAGACTCCATATCTCCCCTAACCACAGACATCTATTTAATCCTTCTAATTTGTCTATGTGTTTAAAATCTAAAACTGACGTAGGTACTTTGACGCAGACTTTAACAGACTGCAAAAGTTTTGGTCTTTAGAGCTGAGGGAAATGGAAAAGATCTTTAACATGCCATTGGATTTTGACCCAGTTTCATTGATTTTGGGTATACCTAATGGTTAACGCATTTTTTCATTAGCTAATAAAAAATTGTATAATATGTTAACCTTTGCTGCCAGAAAAAAATATTTTACCCAACTGGATTAGTGATAAATCTCCATCACTTAAAGGTTGGCACAAGATCATTTTTTAGTTATTTCCCCTGGAACATCTTATCCATGTTTTACACACACAAAAAAAAACATTTTTTCAAAGGCATGCCCTATCATGCTGAAAAGAATATTGTAGCTGTGTTGTTATTTGAAAATTAAGCAATGTTTTTAGCCCTTTTTCTGATCTGGTAGTGCTGTTTTATATGTAATCTGAGCTTTTTTCTTTTTTTTTCTCTCCGTTGTTTTGTATTGATATTTTTTCTTTCCGTGTCTTTTGAAGATGTTTTGTTATGACTGAATTATTGTGAAAATCCAATAAGCATTTTTTTTAAGTCGAAAAAGCAGAGCTCAACATCCCATAATGATAATAATATTGGCCTTAAAATGGTTAAAAAATAAATAAAAACTGCTTTTATTCTAGCCAAAATAAAACAAATAAGACTTTCTCCAGAAGAAAAAATATTAAAGGAAATACTGTGAAAAAAAAATCCTTACTCTGTAGAACATTATTTGGGAAATACTTGAAAAAGAAAAAAGAATTCTGACTTCAACTGTATATGGTATAATGTGTCTTTGATACTCACCACTGAATGATTTCTGTTATCTGGGCCTCCCAGTGAGCCACGCTCTCTTTCTTATCAGCCAGTTCTCTCATCTCCTCCTCCAGCTGTTTGTTACTGCAGCTCAACTTCTCAAATGCGGAAATCATCTACACACACACACACACACACACACACACACACACACACACACACACA
>CAIGQZ010034910.1:15662488-15705479 GCA_903798205.1 Danio tinwini
CACACACACACACACACACACACACACACACACACACACACACACACGATATTTGTTACATTTTTATTTTCACATGTTGTTCTTTCCATTCCAACCCAACTACTGAAACCTACAGCAACAAAGCTGAAAAAAGTTTTACCATCACAGTAATAAACTGCATGATAAACTATGTTCAAATTCATTCATTTTCTTTTTGGCTTAGTACCTTTATTAATCAGTGGTCTCCACAATGGAATGAATCGCCAACTTATCCAGCATATGTTAAAAAGCTGGATTTATATTTTCACCTGGCGCAACATCATGCACCTTCGCTGACTGCACGCACACGAAACAGATGAGGCTTTTATACTTGCCGCGTTCACCGTTGTGATATTCTTTGAAATGACAGGGGGCAGTCAAAAGAAACAGAGTAGAAGAAAGTTTCCGGAACTACGTCATATCAATAATATCGTTCATTTTTAAACTAATTAATTGTATTATTTTTATTAATTATTTTAAGGATTTTAAAGATTTTTATAACCATTCAAGATTTTTTTTTACAAACTCTGATGCATCACTTGCTTTTGTTCATATCTCTGACATTTTTCCTATTAAAGTTTATTAAAATATTAATGTCAACAGAACATGGGTTGCTCTACAAATATGTTTTTTGTTATGGCAAAAACAAAAGCAAAAAATAAAGTACACTTACAAAAAAATACAGATGTTTTTTTTAGGTTTAGCCGGCTCCACATATCACACCTTACTGTCTGGCTAGTTCTTTCCTATACTTATATACTAAAAAGGCAATAATAGTCCAACACTCCTGATTATTACCATCAATAAAGCCCTAACCCTAACAAGGTGTATGGGTAAGGGAAGGGGCTAAAGGGTAGAATTGGGATTGGGCATTATTGTTCATCTGGAACATAAAGATGTCTGTACAGTCGTACCTGTTCCAGACAAAATCTCTTCAAAGTGATTCATATTCAACTCAAATGAAATGTGCCACCGCACACACTGTTTGCTCAAGTCTCAAAAAGAATGTGTGCTCCGCCAGCCGAAATCATGTCGTGCGCACCAAAAGCAAACGTCCGCAAACACAGCAATGATGTCCCATTGGCCGCGTGCACTCAAGCGACCTAGTGGATGCGTCGAGTATAAACCAGGCTTTATGCAGCGGATGCCCTTTCAGCCGCAACCCAACACTGGAAAACACCCATACACACTCATTCACACACATACACTACGGACAATTTAGCTCATTCAATTCACCTATAGCGCATGTCTTTGCCAACATAGGGAGAACATGCAAACTCCACACAGAAATGCCAACTGACCCAGCTGGGACTCGAATCAGCGACCTTCTTGCTGTGAGGCAATCGTGCTACCCACTGCGCCACTATGACGCCCTATGTTAAAATTATTTTTTTTTTATTTGTAGCAATATTTAAGTTTTTTTTATCTATATATTCATTATTTTTACATCTGGTAAACATTATTTTCTACCCACCCTACCAACACCCTCCCCTTTCTGGATTATTTCTTATGGCCCAGTTGAGCGAGCGGACAAGATTTGCCCCATCAAAAAAAAACAAAAAAAAAAACAAGTTGAACAATGTGTTAAAACAAGCATTTTTTTTTCTAAATAGATTTTCTTTTTTTAAATGACAAGCTTAAAAAATATTAAACTAAATTTAATATAAATTTACATAAACATAGACCATTTAAAGTGATTTAAGACCTGCAAGAAATTCTTTCAAGTAAATATAAAACTTTTTAAGGCTTAACAATTTAGATTTGAAATTTAAGGCATTTTAAGATTTTTAAGGCCCCGTGGACACCCTGTAAGAAGAATAAACAAATGCATATTATTTTACAATATATGGATCAGTAGTTAGCACCACCGCCTCACAGCAAAAATGACATTGGTTCACGTCTCGGCTAGGCCAGTTGGCCTTTCTGTGTGGAGTTTGCATGTTCCCCCACAGTCCAAAGACATGAGCTATAGTCAGTCAGTGAGTCAGTCTTTATTCATTTCCCGAAGGCAATCTGGTTGCAGCATATAAGCATGACACATAATACACATAATAGGTGAACTGAAGTGTATATATGTCTGAGTGTAAGAGTGTATGGGTGTTACCCAGTCTTGGGTTATGGCTGGAAGGGCATCCGCTGCGTAAAACATATGCTGGAATAGTTGGCAGTTCATTCCGCTGTGGCGACCCCTGATAAATAAGGGACTAAGCCGAAGGAACATTAATGAATGTTTTTGATCAAATGAACTAAACCTTGAACATCAGCATGAACAAAAAAACAATCAAACTACTGAACAATTTTGTTTTGAACACAATATTACACAGTGCTTTCGGATATATGCCTAGTCACTGACATCCCATAGATTTGATTCAGAAAATGCAGTTTAGCACATCTCTAACCGAGCAACACACTTTATATTCCAGCGAACAGAAAATAATCATCATTAAAGGGTTTCACTCCTGCACAAGCTTGAAAACATACTATACCATTATCACATCAGGAAATCACAAACCAATACGACGATTTGAGGGTCCAAGAGGCAATTATATGAACCAGACAGACAGCGACTGGCTCTCATCAGCGCCTGCAGGAGGACCACCATGCAAAAACCACTAGTATCTCTCTAATGCCCTCCACATTTCCACCACGAACAGCACAGCGCTCATGAATAAACATGACACCCTTATGGCTGACTCTGCAGTAAACATGTCTGTTAGTACACACATCTAGTCAACTCTGATTTAGCCATGCTCTCTATCTTAGGCAAGAGCTGGTGAGGTTGACCACCCTATAATTACACTTGCATTATGCGCCATTTTCATTTAACACGGTTCTCTGACCGAAGAGCTGAACCCTTGCTAGTGGTCCAAAGAAAAACCATTCCAGATTCCTGTCTGTTGATCAGCATATTTTCCTGTGCTTATAAAGTGGGAGGAACGCTGATTGGCTTCCCAGTAAAACACGGGCATGGTGGACCACATCTTCAGCTTAACGTACTCATGGAAAGAGTCGGTCGACACTACATGTTTTCTTACTTTCCATCTAAGGCTTCCTCTCTAAATATCTCTGCCATATATATACATCAGGGTTTCTGCAGATTTCATAATGTCAAATTTAAGACTTTTTAAGAAATTTTTAAGGTCTTTACCATTAAGTATTAAATTTAACACCTATATCATAATATCAAAAGCACGCATACACAAAGAGAAAATGCAAAAATCACAAAATTAGTGGCAAAATAAATGTATTCAAATTGAACAGTACTGAAGACCGGAATGCATAATTTATTTACAGGAAAAAAACAAACAAACATCTTAAGGCTGATTTATACTTTCGCCTGGTGCCGCATCGCGCACCTATAAATAGTGGAAAAACATATTCTGTAATTGTGTATGAAAACCCCCCGGGTCTCCACTTTTGCCATAGCCTTTCTTTTTGGTTTTAACAAACTTATCCCTCAAGTTTTTCTAAACTTTTACAAAAACTTTCCTGCTTTTCTAGTCAAGAATTATTGTTCATTTGGTTATTTTTTATGATCAGGCATGGACGGACTATGAAGATGTCTGTACAGGCGTATTTGTTTCAGACAAAATCTGAAAGTTATTCACATTCAACTCAAATCAAATGCGGCGCCGCACGAACTGTTCGCCCGAGTCTCAAAAAATGTTGTTCGGTCTGCGCACAAATCATGACGTGCACACCTAAAGCAAACCTCCGCAAACACAGCAATGACGTCACATTCACCGCACGCACTGAGTTCAATAACAGAAAGCTGATTGGCTATTGCATTTTGGTCTCATTTGTAGTTGTAATACCGCAAATTACATTTGGACTAGTGAAATAAAGAACTACAACACCACGAAAACCAAGCAACAGCAACAAAAAAGAATTTAAATGAGTAATCGAAAATTTCGATTTTTACATTTTAGACTTTTTTAAGACTTTGAGACCCCGGAAAACCCTGATATATATATTTATATTTTCACAGAGATGGGTTGCGTCTGGAAGGGCATCCGCTGGGTAAAAATGTGCTGGATAAGTTGGAGGTTCATTCGGCTGTGGCGACCCTGGATTAATAAAGAGACTGAGCCGAAAAGAAAATAAATGAATGAATGATATTATGAAATGAATGAATATTATATTTATATATATATATATATATATATATACATTTTTTTTTTGTCTAAGATATTTAGATATATTAAAATACCCCACAAATAATGTTTCATAACTCTGAAACTGCCTCTTTTAGACTTTGATTCTAATTGTAGTATTTTGGTCACTGTCACTTTAAATTCAAATGAGATCTTCAAATGATGCTCTTTTCAAAATTAGGTGGAGCTATAAATGCCTGTGTCAGCATAATGGCAGATTTAAAAACTATGCCTATGCTAATGAAGGAGAGATGGTCACTAATGGGTGGGGTTTTCCCCCTCTATCGACACGTGCAAAGGGAGAATGTCTATCAAAGTGTTTATGCATAAATGTTTACCTTTAGAAGCTGCTTATATTCACAGACTGTTGCAACACTTTTGTGTTTAAACCTCTTATAAAAGTGACTTTTGCATAATATGTCCACTTAGACATGTAACGAAAATAAAGGTACACAAATATATATATAAATACAACTATATATTTTTATATAGGACCCAGACCTACTGTCCTACTTAAGGAGAGTCTGGGAAGGGCTTTTTACAACTTATTTCCTATTTCCTATGCTACCTCTTGTCTGACCTGTCTTCCCATGAAATGTTTGTTTATGGTCGGAGGGGTCCAATTTCACTGCATGTAAAAGTGTGAGAGACAAATAAAGGCTTTTTCATCATTATCATCCTTATCATCATCATATAAATAAATGCACATACACATACAATGTAAAGGTATTGCAAACATGTCACATTATTACCAGGTGACACATGGTATATCAAGTTAGACAGAAAATAGATTCATATCGGCTTCAAAAATCCTAGATAGACTTATACAGGGCTAGACATTAAGGATTTTTTTCTAATGAGCCAGCTACTTCTGTAAATAGTTTTTTGTATTAATGGAAGATCATGTAAAGCAATGTGTTGCTTTAGTTTTCTTTCCCTGAGTAATTTGCAGAATTTGCAGTAAAAACATCTAACAGCTGTTAAAAAATTTTAAAAAAAATTTAAGATGGATTATTGGTGATTGGGTGTCAGCTAGATAGGGTAGCTTTACCTGGACAAAAATTAAGACCCGTTTAAAATGATTAAACACATCGGTGCCAATGGCGTAGTGAAAAGTGCATCAACACATACACTCTAGTGCTCACAGTGACCTGAGTTCGATTCCTGCCTCAAGGTTCTATGCCGATCCCTACCTCTCTCTGCTTCCAACACTTTCATGTCAATTCTCTCTACTGTCCTATCCAATAAAGATAAAAACCCTGAAAAATAATTATAAAAAAAACACCTACAACCCATTATTTCAGTGAATTTAAGGCTTTTTAAGGTCTAAAATATTGTTTTTTAAATGTAAGACATTCCACAGGCACCCTGTATAATACAATTCCTAATGTGAATAAACTTTTAAAATGTGATTTAGGCAAATCAAACTTTATGTGTTTATACCGGAAAACTGACAATAGTTTCATTATTAAACAAATCCCTCAATTTACTCAAACCATTTGAAGCCAGTATTTTAAAGGGGACCAACTGGGCAAAAATCCCTTTTATAAGGGGTTGGTTTAAACACAGTTGTGCAGTAACAGTGTGTGAATATAGTCAGCCTCTAATGACAAAAATGTAATTATAATCACACTTCATAAAAACAGTCTGTACAAACACTTTGATTGACATTTTCACTTTGTATGTGTCATCATAAGGGGAAAGCCCCGCCCATTAGTGACGATCTGTCTCTCATTAGCACAAACAGCCCTGAGTGAGAAGCAGCAGTCCACTATTAGAGTTTTGAATCTGATGCTATGCTGACACATTTATAGCTCCACCCTCTTTTGAAAAGCACAATCTCACTTGAATTTAAAGCGACAGTCACCAAAATGGCACAATTTGGATCAAAGCCTTTAAAACGGGAAGATTTGTAAAGTTCTAAAACATTATTTGTGTGGTATTTTGAGCTGAAACCTCACATACACACTCTAAGAACATCAGAGGCTTACTTTACATCTTAGGTCCCCTTTTAAAGGGCACTTATGAACCGCTACACATCTTTCTTTTAACCACTCTGTGTGCTTTACACTCCGTTTGAAGCGCTCAGGAATGAGACCCAGAATTAATTCATGGTTTTAACAAAGAGCATCAACTCTGACCACTAAGAACCGAGGCCTTCTGTCATCTCCAGCAGGATGACCACATCAAACAGAGACTGGAATCTCTGACTTCAGGCCTCAGTAATATGAGAGATGGAGGCTGTGGTTGCAGGATTATGGGCTGATGTGTGTTAGTGTTACACGGCATCCTGGAGCCACAGCAGTGTCACAGTATCCAAGCCTAAAAATACTGGTGCACCGCAACTTTTATTTTTGTAATAGAAGTAGTTTTACAATATCAATAACAATAATAGTGTTGTAGCTATATTTGTTGATACACCAACAGTTTAACTTTAATCTAATGTTTGGCTAAGATAATGCCAAAAACGGAAAATATAATATGAGGATGACAAAATTGTGAGAACGTACTGGCGGCTGTCATTTGAGAAGACTTAAAGGGAAAGTTCACCAAAACTGAACAATTCTGTCATCATTTATTCACCTTCAAGTGTTTCCAAACCTTTATGAGTTTATTTCTTCGGTTGAAGACAAAAAAAGAATATTTTGAAGAAAACTGGAAACCTGTAAGCATTGACTTCAATAGTATTTGTTTGCCCTACTATGAAAGTCAATAGTTACATGTTTCAGTTTTTTAAAATATCTTCTCTTGTTCAGCAGGGGAAAGAAACTTGAAAAGGTTTGAAAGCACTTTGAGGTTTATGGCCTGTTTCCACTGAGTGGTACGGTACAGTACGGATCGGTACGATTTTATGGCCGTTTCCACTGTAAAAAGGTACCAAAAAACGAACCATACAATTTTTGGGGGACTTTTTTTGGAAGGGTACCTACAGTACACAACAAAAGGGTGTCAAATAGCAGAGCAAGACACACAGCTGAACGCTATTGGTTTACAGAGAAACATCATTAGCTCGTGCAGAATCAGGAGAATGAAAACAAAGGAAGCATCATTTTTAAATACACAGCCGAGACATTACATCCTAATAATATATGCATATAATAGCAAACCATGATCGACCCAAGCTTAAACAAACCTTGTCATTGTCTTGATGAACAGCCACAAAGCCAAGAAGAAGAGCAGATTTTATCCTGTGCCTGTAGTTGTTTACGAGGCCGTCTAAAGCATGAGCTGTTTCGCTTTCTTGCGATCGCACGCCGCGCATCTATATTTGAAATAACGAACTTCTTGAGCTGATGATAATAACGTGCAGGTGTTCTATGAAGTGCTTCTGACATGCGATCCTTTCCGAAACGGACAAACGCGAGAGTGAAGCGCAAAAAATCATTTGCTCCTTTGTTTTTGGAAAGGATCGCATGTCAGAAGCACTTCATAGATCACCCTTCCGAAAAAGTCCCCCAAAAATTGGAAAAAAGTTTAGTTAAGTGTCGCATACGCTGAAGATTACGGTTTTGTTTCTGCATTTTTCTTTGGTTAGTTAGTTTAGTGGGTTGGGGTTTAGTTAGATTGTTTTGTTATCTTTGTTTTGGCAACATTCCTGTTTTTTGTTTAATTCAGTACTCCATATAAATACTAATGCAGGGAAACAAGACAAGAAAATGACAAAAGCCAATAATAATCAGAATATCCACTAAGGTTTTCAGTCATTCGTAGTGTTTTAAAGCTCAGAAAAATATCCATTACCTGTTTATTTTTGTATGATTATTACTTAAAGAAAACAAATTAAAATTGCTGATAAAATTGAGCCTTTTAAAGTAAGTGATATTGTATTAAATATTGTTATTGCAACACTCAACAACAATATCACACATTGCTTAATTTCATCATTCTCTCATGGCAAAGTTACGGTAAAAAGGGGTGGTTAAGATTAATGGGGCTCATCGCCACTTCAAACGCAGAAGCAAATGCTCAGTTTTTGATTAAAGTTAAACAAACAAAAAAATCAGTGGATTAACTTGCACAGTTTAATTGCTCACATAAAGAACAACAATGTGCCCTTTCTAAATAAACACTGTAAATGACAAGCAAATGAGCTTCAACTGATTTCAAAGCATCGTGGCAGTCCCAGAAGAGTGCGAATATTCACCTTGTCGAGCTCGCTGGACAGTTTCTTGTTCTCCTCAGACAGCAACACTCGCTCTATCTCAACATCAACTGGTTTGCTCACACTGTAAGGGTGAAATGATTTAATGAACATCAGGGTTAGTGCATTCAGCATCCAATACACAGAGCAAACAGACTAACACAAGCCAAACTCCATAGCTTATTTTAAAGAGGCTGGGTTCAAATTTTTAGTTGGACCAAATTAAATGTTTTAGTCATCTCAACTTGCATCAATCAAACTGACTAAAATACTAAGTTAAACTTTGTATAACTAAAAATACATTTAATTGAAACTTGATTTACGTATTGAAAAAAAGTTAAAGTAACATATAAACATTTTTTGTCTTGACTGTTTGCTATTAAACATTTTACAGTGCATTTAACACTACATTTTATGTTATTTCACAAGTCCACTTACAATGTTAGCCAAGTGCACCACATATGATTTTAATTTAGTTTTGCGTGACCCTTTGTAAGCCTCTGTAGAACTATCAAGTCAAATAAACACGCGCTTGTGTATTACATTCACTGTGTTTCTAGAATAGTGCATTAAAATGTGTACCTCTCTCTGCGGGTCTTGTCCAGCTTGTCTTTAAGCGTCATGATCTCTTCCTTCAAGCTGAGCTGCTGTCCCTCTGACTCTCTCAGCTCCTTCTTCAGGCTCTTCAGTTCATTGGCATGTTGCTGTTCTCTGCGGGAAAGCTCTTCTTCGTAGTGCACCGTCTTTCTTTCCAGGTCTGCTCGTAGTTTACTGAGCTCTTGGTGCTGCTCGGATGACCCGACGCTTGGAGAGCGGCCTACATGCTTCTGCTGCTCCACGACAGACCACAAGAAAAGAGATCAGAGACTTGCACACAGCTCATTTAAAGTTATGCATAAATAATTTAGACAAATGAATGGCTTGTTAATATAATTCTTTTTATTTTTCCCATAAAGTAATGTTTTGATTAAATGTAAACAAGCCATGTCCATGTGAACCGGATGTTGAAACTGAAACTGGATATTGAGTTGGGGGCAGGTCTTTCACTTTGTGCATAATTCCCTTATAGGAAACTAATAGTGAAAGAGGTGTGGTTAAAGCCGCCAAACTAGGGTTGGGCGATGTCCACCAATTTGGCTTCGTACAATGTCTAATGTAAAACATTGCGATGGATGATGGCATCGCCGTCGTAGGTGGCTATTTATTTATGAATAATTAATAAATTCATAACTAATTAATTATTTGTAGCCTACCGTTTCAACTACCTGACCTGCATGGTCTTTGTATTACCCATAATCATAAATAAATAAATAAAGTTTCACACAAATTACCACCTGTCAATCACTTTTTCCGCAGGACTCTGGCATGAATAGGCAGAGTGATCTATGTCGTTATAATGGCATCGACAAACTTGTACAAGACACAGAAACCAACCAACAGTATCTGAGGTTTATGCTACAATTATTAAGTACAATTGTGAAAGCGAAAGATTGAAGCAGTGTACTGACGCTGAGACACATTACCTGATAGATTCAAAAGATCGTAGAGTCGTTAGATAGAGACAAGATTAATTAAATATCACTTTAACAACTATAGTGAGACGCAATCGAGCGGTACATCCTTTATAAACTGTCCGACGTGCACTGCTCTCTAGGGTTTTGTGCGCATATGCTGCAGCACATGCCAGGGTGGGTGTGTGGTCATGTGATATGCGTTTTCAGCACCATAGTGTGGACAGAGAACTTTTCAGAAATGCTAGATGAAACGCCAGTGTGGACGTAGATCGTTTTCGTTCTAAAATGCCATTTTAAAAATGAGACGTATTCATGTATACGGGGCCTAAGTGTGTATTTTCGCGAGGGGGTTGCTGCTGCGGCGGGGCGGGACGGAGGATCGCGATGCCGGCTCAGCATTGTGATGCCTATCGCCGATGGACAATGGCATCGTCTTTTGACCCAACCCTAAATGTCAAACTGACATCATCAGAGAAGGACCGCCCCTTCAAATAAGTGATAAGCATAAGCAATTGGTTGGACCTTGATTAAAGATTACCAAAACAAACTTTTTTTTTCATTAGATTAACTTGACAGATATATTTTTCACCTAAAAAAATAACAATGTGAGCTAGTAAAATAAACATTGTACATTTTTATTTCATGCTGTCTTTAAATACAATAGTTATTAAGGACAAAATTCAAAAAAATATTTGAACTGATATTTTAATTAAAGATCTATTATATTAATACATTAATTCATGATGTACTATTATAACTATTGATATAATTAGTCTTTATAACTGTTATTAATAAAACATTTCTAAAATGTCCATAAAAAATCTATTAAAATAATAAAATGAATTATAAAATAACATTTTTTTGTATTAAAACAAACTATTAGAAACATTATTAAAAACAATTGAATGTGTTTAGAAATTAAATTATTATTTTAAATGAAATGTTTAGGCTTAATGAGCCTGTATCTTATAGTACCCATGATTATAGTAACTTTATTGTATTATTATGGTATAATTATAATATCACTCAAAAAATATATATAATAAAATAATGTAATAAAATAATAATAATATTTTAAAACAAAGTTGCTTGATTAATACGCCAGAATGAGAGTAGAATATCAACTTTTCATTTTCAGTCAGTCTTAGTACATGATGTAAATGCAGAAGAGTCAAGCTTTAAATAGCAAAATTATCTAAAATTATCTTTTTTCTTCTTCTTTTTTTTTGAGTGAGATGCTAATGGTCTAATCTGTTTCAATGATCTATGCTAAGCTAAACTAAAAGTGCTCCCCCCAGACCCGGAGATCGACTGAATAGATACAAAAATGGTAAAACTTATCTGCTTAGCTCTAAAGGAGTTGTGAAATGAGCCTATTTCTTAAAAAATGTGGAGGGATTTCATTGAACGTAAAACCTTCTTTACAGTGGCAAAATCCCTGCAAGGCAAGATTTATGCTATATTTTCAGAAAGAAGTGTTTATATGCACAAACCTTGATTCCGTCCAGCTCCTCTTCCAGCTGTCTGCTGAACTGCTCGCTGCGTTCCCTCAACTTCTTCTCTTTCTGAGCCTCAGCAGACCACTCTTCAGCCTGGACCTCCATCTACACACACACACACACACACACACACACACACACACACACACACACACACACACACACACACACACACACACACCACCCACCCACACACGCACGCACGCACGCACGCACACACACACACACACACACACACACACAATTTAGACATGTTTAATGTACAGATGAAGTCAGAATTATTAGCTCTCCTGAATTATTAGCCCCCTGTATATTTTTCCCCAATTTCTGTTTATCGGAGAGAGAACTTTTCAACACATTTTTAAACATAATAGTTAGCCCTTTTCTAATAACCGATTTCTTTTATTATTATCTTAGTTTTCAAGATACTAGTATTCAGTTTAAATGGCAATTTAACGGCTTAACTAGGTTAATTAGGCAAGTTAGGGTAATTAGGCAAGTCATTGTATAACAGAAAAACAAATAAATAAATAAATAAATAACAGGAGGGCGAATAATTTTGACTTTAACCGTATTTGTTCGTCAAAGATACACACTCAGGTATCGGTTCAGTACTCGGTATCAGAATTGGTATCAAAAAGAGAGAAAGGGTATCGCAGTGGTGGAACAAGTACTGAAAAATCATACTCACGTTCTATTACTTGCCTAAAAATGTAGTGCAAGTAAAGTAAAAGTACTTGTTGTAAATATTATTTAAAGTATGAGTAAAAACTAGCTCTTTGAAATGTACTTAGTAAGTATAATATATATAGTTTACAATATATAGTTTTAGCAATAATATAGCAATGTGGGATTCTGCAATAGTCACATCGCAGGATCTTCAACATCAAGTTGGGATTATAATTAACCAGTAACTACAGTTCAGAGCACATGATTTGATTGCAAAGTTTAACCCTAATATAACAGTGCAAAGAATTTTTATTTTGATGATATACAGTTGAAGTCAGAATTATTAGTGCCACTTTAAATTTTTGATGTTTAACAGAGCATGGAATTTTTTATTACAGTATTTCTGATAAGACTTTTTTTCTTCTGAAGAAAGTCTTATTCGTTTTATTTCGGCTAGAATAAAAGCAGTTTTTAATGTTTTAATCACCATTTTTATGTCAAAATTATTTTTCGATAGTCTACAAAACAAACCATCATTAAACAATAACTTGCCTTATTACCCTAACCTGCCTAGTTAACCTAATTAACCTAGTTAAGCCTTTAAATGTCACTTTAAGCTGTATAGAAGTGTCTTGAAAAATATCTAGTAAAACATTCTTTACTGTCATCATGAAAAAGATAAAATAAATCAGTTATTAGAAATGAGTTATTAAAACTATTATGTTCAGAAATGTGTTGAGAAAATCTCTCAGTTAATCAGACATTGGGAAAAAACATAATTCAGGGGGGCTAATAATTCTGACTTCAACTGTAGTTTTCAAGACCTGTGACTAAGGTTTCAAGTGAATTTAAACCATTTGGGCAGAAGGAATTATAAAGTTTGCCTCTTTAACAAAGAATGATTGTGTTTATTTATACAATGAAGATGACATGCTGTGTTATTTTACATTTGATTATTAAATTTCTCACAAAACCATAAAGCACTGTTTATTTTATTTTTGTCATTGTTCTGTTGTTTTCATACGTGCTTTAGTTTGTTGATATTTTGTATTTTGAGGTATTTTTGTATATTTTATGCACATGCACTCACCTACAATACTCCAGTCAAAGTCAAACTAGCAATTGGTGAATAATTTTCAAAGAGAGTTACTAAAGTTATCTTCTGAAATGATATTCATATCGTAATATCAACTGCAGATAAACAAAATATTGCAATGTCCATTTTTTCTAATATCGTGCAGCCCCAGTAGTGAGTATTACGATGTGAAATGCAAATGCGTTTATGTGCTGTAGGGAATGAGCTATATACACACAGACTTTTAATTTTCAGCCGGGCAGCCCAAGGGCCATTATAAAATTGCCAAGTTTAAGATCTGATTTCTTTAAAAATCAGCAATCTTCACTGCATGTTAGATATAGGGCTGGACAATAATTTGATATCAATATATATCGCAATAGATTTTTTTTCAATAATGGTGATATGATTTTTAAACCCATTTCGATTTAAACCGGTATTTCGATATAAATTTGCATATATATATTATTATTATTTATATATGATCGTATACATTTTATCACTTGTTACTGAATGAGGTTCAGTGCTCAGCAGTCAGCAAGCGGGATGTCACTTGCGTGATGACGTACATCACAGACACGCTGCCAGCGCACAGCACAGCAGTTGGTTAAGCTCCGTCGCAAAAAGTTTTAGCTACAAAATGAGTGCCCTAAAGCAGGGATGGAGCAAGCTAAACTGGCGCTCAGGGCGAATGGCGATTATGTCGCCCTCAATCCGAAAGTTAAAAAGAAAGTGACCGGTTTGCGGATGAAAGTGAGGTCCGGAAGGGAGGGGGTGGGCCCTTACTATTCTGCCGCCCTAGGCCGCCTCTATGGACGCGCCGGCCCTGCCCTGAATACAGATGTGAATGAACAAGCTTCCACAAGTAAGAATGCAGACAAAATACTTGATAAGAGAGGAAAGACTAATGCAGTGGTGTGAAAGTGGTTCAGCTTTTTAAGTTCAGATAAACTTATAGTTTTGGTGCCCTGCAAAATATGCCAGAGAGTGTGGCTGACTAGCAGCGGGGACGCATCAGATCTGTTTCACCATTTGAAGCAGTTACTCCTGATAAAACATACTGAGAGTCAGAAGATAAGGCATCATAAAAGTTTAAGCCAACCTGTCGCCACACAATCACCACCATCCACCTCCACCGTGTAAGGATTTAAATCAAACTTCGCACATCAACACGTGCATATACACTCATAAATTACTTGCATATACACCTATACTATTGAATGTTGGAAAAATTATGAAACTTGCGCATATAGCCTACATATAAAGTTGATGCATGCTGGATCCTTGCATATACTCCCGCATTAACACACATACATATAAACCCGATCCTTGCATATAATCAATAAAATATTAGTCTATATAAACAGACTATATAAAATATATAAGAAAAAGTTTTATGTTAAACCTTTTAATTTATTTAGGTAATTATACACAAATATAAATAGACAGAGAACCCTTAAGGCACGTTTAAGATGAAAAGTAACCAGAACTATGAATATACTAAAACAACTATTGCAAATATTGTTCGTAAAGGCTAAATACAAATAAAAAGTGAACATTAATTTTTTTGTGCTGTTTTTTTTTTAAGTTATAAGAGCCTGGAGGTATTATAGAATTGGCAAATTCAGTTTGCAAACATTTGTAGGTACAGACATCCATTGTGTGTGTTCTTGGCAGTTTTTTCCTGTCTTTTAAATATTGTCCATATCGATATCGGAATTATATCGTATCGACCGAAATTAAGAAATATATTGTGATATAAATTTTTGCCATATCGTCCAGCCCTAGTTAGATATAAGATATGAAGTGGGTCTCAGATTGGACAAGAAGCACTGCATTACATTCCATTTCCCCCCGCCATGTCTTTAAAATATGACAGTTTATTTTACCCCAGTATTTTCAATGGAATTTCTGCGCTAGCCTGTTGATACTGAAGGCGGTAGTGGTTACAACGGTCTTTCATCTCGTTTTACGCTTAACAACTAAATGAACGCTTAAGTCTATTTAACTGAATGTATTGTAATTACATTACAACGTCGATGCTGTAAAAACAACCTTGTGAAATTTACTTACATTAAGCTTTCACCAGAAGTTTATCGTTGGCTTTAAAACTCTAGCTGTGCATAGAGCCCATTTGGTGATTGTTTAAGGCCATTTGGTGAGTCCTCATCTTTAGTCCAGACATTTTAATTTTCATCATCACTATCATCTCTCGGTCATAGCGTGTAATGATTTTGCATCTTCTTGGACACTTTTAAAGCTTCTACACTGTACATATTTGCTGCATTTATAGAGCGCCTGTGTCTTGAGGTTGTTCTGTATGACGCGATTTTTCTATGTGCGATTAAATAAGACGGAATCACAGGACTGATTATTCTTAGCCAATCAAAATATAAAACAGTCAAACAGACAAAATTATCAGTCCAAACAGTTCCCAAATGACGTTTAACAGCAAGGAGTTTTGCACAGTATTTTAGACTTGCCTAATTACCCTAACTGCCCAATTAACCTAGTTAAGCCTTTAAATGTCACTTTAATCTAAATACTAGTATCTAGTAAAATATCTAGTAAAGTATTATGTACTGTCATCATCGCAGACAAAAAAAAATTAGAAATGAGTTATTAGTTAGGGAAAATAGTGGACTAAGAGTGCCGATACTGCACTAAAAATGTACTCAATTGAAAGTAAAAGTACACACTTTTAAAACCGCCTAGTAAAGTACAATTGCTGAGAAAAACTACTCAATTACAGTAATTTGAGTATTTGTAGTTTGTTATTGCTGAGAAAAACTACTCAATTACAGTAATTTGAGTATTTGTAGTTTGTTATTGCTGAGAAAAACTACTCAATTACAGTAATTTGAGTATTTGTAGTTTGTTATTTTTCACCATTGGGTATCGTAACAACTAGGGATGGGTATTGTTAAGGTTTTGACAGTATTACTACTTTTATTAATACCACTTATCGGTTCGGTACTTTAGCGGTTCTCTTATCTGTACTTTTTGTATGTTTTTTTTTATAAAAAATTTAAAAAACACCAGCAAATTTAACAGAATTAACAACACTTTGTTTTATTATAATGTTTTTAATGTCAAATAAAACAAAACCAATAATTGTAAAAACAAATAAATAACTTTTTTCCTGTAAAAGAATGTACACTGGCTTGAAGGAAAATTACTTTTAACTATTTTTCTGGAGAAAAATCAACATGTTTGACTTTTCTGGCAGAAGTCGGGACCTTTCTTGGTTTATTGTGCTCCCTGCAGTTAAAAATACCCTCTTTGAGTTTCAAAACGCAGTATGAGATAATGTTTATGATTTTCATTAACACATTTACATAAATGAGTTAATACAGTTTTGGAGCATCTTGCAATGTAAAAATAAGCAGTTTTTTTTTATAATTTCTTAATAAGCATAGTTTACTATTAGGCTATTCATAGGCTATTTTTGTAAATACAGCTGATGTAAAAGCATTTTAAATGTTTAAGATTTATTTAGGCTACTGCAGAAAAAATACTGTTTTCATTGTAACCGAATGTGTGTGTTTATTAAACTATTATTGTTATATTAATTTAGGGTGATTGACTGCTGGCATAACAATGTGGATAATGTAATGTTACCGTTAGTAGCTAAACGTTTCATTACTTTTCATTGGAGTTTATGCACATTTAAAAGATACTTTCACTTAACCAGATTGCTTGCGTTTCCACTTATACAAGAAAACAACTTGTTGCGTTTGTTGCAACAACTGTCCACTCGGGAAATACAACCCGTTTGATTCACTTCGTAAGCTTACGAGCTGTGTGTGCGCGCGAGTCTGTGTCGTAAGCTATGTGTGTGCGCTTAGTGCGAGCCTCTGCTGAGTGCACACGAACAGCGAGAACTGTGAAGGTTTTTATTTTTGATGTGCTCGCCGGAAATATGTGCATTTCTTATGTGAGATTGCCAACTGTGCAAACGAATATCAAATATGACAAATTAGAAAAGGTTGGTAAGTTAAATTATGCAACTGTATGTAATGTTCAGCAATAATTCTCCAGTACCGATAGCAGAACTGTTAACGTCAGAGCTTATCGATACTTCAGTCTTTTATAATTTAGCACCGATACCGATAAAGTACAGAGTTTCAGTACCCATCCCTAGTAACAACCCTACTTCACAAACCTCTTTCTTGGCTCTCTCAGCTTTGCGCACATCCAGCCGAAGCGTCTCCACCTTCTGATTGAGTGAATCCAGCTCCTCCTCTTTGTCCCGCAGCTGTCGGGTCAGACGCTGTTTCAGTGACCTCAGCTCCGTCACTTTCTCGCTCACCTCCGCAAACTCCTGCATGGCCATTTTCCTCTGACTGTCGGCCTCCTTCAGCTCCTTTCCCTGAGCTTTCTGCTTCTCTGAGGACTCCTGCAGACGCTGGTGAAAAGAAAAACACAATACAAAAATTGAGACAAATGATGCACTACATTTTCTTCACATATTTATATTCATTTAACTATTCAAATGGTTTAAATAATTCCATTTTAATCTAAAATCATTATAATAATAAAAATAATCTAAAAAAAGCTTAATTAAATATTAATAATACAAAGCATTGCATAATTAAAATTAAATAATGCAAATATAGAGATAACAAAGTTAAGACAAAAGAAGAATAAAACTGTATATTTATAATAATTGAGACAAATATGTTTTATTAAAAAATATTATTTATTTAATAATCAATTATTATTTAGTATTATTATTTATAATTAATACAATTTTAACTGCACTTCATTTCCTCCATTTATATTTATATTAATTTAACTATTATTAAAACAGATTAAATAATTACATTTCAATTATTAAATATAAAATACATTTTTTAAATGCTAAATTAAATAATAAAAATATAAAGCATTGCATGATTAAATTAAATAATTATTTCAAATATATTCATTCAAATAAATCATGTTACAGTTTATGTATAATTATCATAATTGATATTTTAATAATTATTTGTATTCATTTTAAAAACATTATTTTACTGTATTATTTCAAAGTTGAGACATACATGAATACAACTGGATTAATTATAATAATTTATACAATATATTAGTTTTAAATGTATTTTATTTTATCATTCATTCATTCATTTTCTTTTTGGCTTAGTCCTTTTATTAATCCGGGGTCGCCACAGTGAAATGAACGACAAACCCATCCAGCACGTTTTACACAGCGCATGCCCTTCCAGCTGCAACCCATCTCTGGGAAACATCCATACACACTCATACACTAGGGACAATTTTGCCTACCCAATTCACCTATAGCGCAAGTCTTTGGACTGTGGGGGAAACCGGAGCACCCGAAGGAAACCCACGCTAACGCAGGGAGAACATGCAAACTCCACACAGAAACGCCAACTGACTCAGCCGAGGCTCGAACCAGCGACCTTCTTGCTGTGAGGCTTTATTTTATCATAATTCAGAACAAATATATTTTTAGAATTTTTATTCATTATTTGGATTGAAATTAATTCTAACTTAATAAAACAGTTTAAATATTTACATTTCAATTAATTAAAAAATAATAATAAAAAATAACAAAGCATTACATAATTAAAATTAAAATAAAGTAGTGAAAATGATGAATAACAACTTGTATACTATATACAACTAATAATTAATTCAAAAATATTCATTAAAATATATGCTACTGTTTGTGTATATTTACAAATGTGACGTGTATTAGTAATTACTTATTATTATTTTAATGCATTGTTTTACTTTTTTATTATTTAATTTTTAAATGTTAATTTTTTTTTTTCCAAATTAATTTTACAGTGCTCTGCATAAATGAGTACACCCCATTTAAAAAATAAATATTTTTATCCATTTCTCAGTAAATATAGTATGTTGGTGCATTTAAACAAAACAGGTTTATTAAACAGATATATTTATGAAAATAATATTTTAGTCACCATACATATTGAGAAGTTGAAAGACAATACAATTAAATTCAAGCAAACTATTGCAAAAATGTATTACAACCTACAAAATTTCAACTAAATATTTCATAGTTTAGCTTCTCTTTACCTCTTTTTTAAATTTGTATTTAATATTTTTCTATAACATAAATTTGGGTGTATTAGTTTTTGGACCGTTACTGTAAGTTATTTTGTTAGATAAGCTCCAGATTTGGCTTCAGTACTGACTAAACTAATTTAAATGCACAAATATAATATTGTATAGCTTCTTATTAAAAATATGAATTCAAACATATATTTGTGAGAGGTGTACTTATACTGTATATGCTGAGAACTGTGCATCCTTTCATATTCACTCTTGATTTATTTTTAAATATAAATCAACTTTCTATAAATTACAGTAAAAATTATACAAATTTTGAATGTTTTAGGTGAATTTTGTGCATCTTCCAAATCAGTCAAGCCATACTGTCATACAGTAACCATAAAATACATCATTATACATCTCAAAAGATATAATGTAGTACTTTTAAATAAACCTATAGAGGCACTTCGCTTTTGAGCAGTATCGCATATGTGAAGTTGCAAATGAATGAGTACTTTCTGCAGGTCATCTCTCTCCTGCTTCGTGCTCTTGAGCTGTTTCTCCAGAGACCGGATCTGTTTGGAGGAGTCCTCCATATCCCTGCGTGCAGAACTAGCTTGTTCCAGCTGCTGCTCCACCTGTCCTGTATCTGAGAGAGACAAAAACGAGCAGACACAAACAACATGAGTGTTAAATAATGGGTATTTACAGCAAAATTATTAATCATTAAATTATTAATTATTAATCTTCATTTTCAAATAAGTGATGTTTAACAGAGTAATGCAGTTCTCACAGTGTTTCATATAATAATATTTTTCTTCTAGAGAAAGTCTATTTGCATGGAATATAAGTAAATAAATTAATAAAAAATATGGTCAATATTAAGAAAATATATTATTTTTTTTGATTGGCTACTTAATAAACTCTCCAATGACTTGTCTAAGGCGAATAACAAAAAATATCATGTGCTGTCATCATGGCAAAGACAAAACTGTTATTTAAACTACTATGATTAAAAATCTTCTGTACATTACTGTAAATGACACTTGCTATTTAATAAAAATTTCAGAGAAGGGCTAAGTTTTTGACTTCGACTGTATCAGTTACATTTGATATATGACAATTCTAAACATCAAGGAATAAAACAAACAGTTTCTTTAAATCTGGTCATACAATACTAACAACACTGTGAGATTACCTGCTATCTGTTTTTTTAGCATTTCTATCTCCTCCTTCAGTCCGCGGATCTCTAACTCTCTGTTGGAGGAAACAGGCCCATTCGAGCTGGAATACTGCAGAGCCTGCACCGCTTTTGTGGACTCTGTGGACCAGAAGACATTGCAACTGTCAGCCAGGCAGACCAACACTTTTGTGAGATTCTTTAATCTGAAAAATAACCTTAAGGAGTAGGGCAGCACAATGTGACTATACATCGAATTGACAAAATGAAAAAATTTACAGTAGTACTTTTTCATCATTTGGATTACACTAAAGGGAGAAATGAAAATAACAGCAAGGAGAGAAAGTTCAATGTTTATATATTGCATTTTATTTAGCAATGTTTTATGCTGGGCCTGCAATAATTCGTTTTTAAAAATTCCATTAATGTTTTGTTTATATTTATACATTCTTTATTTCTTTGATTTCTGAAGGTTTTACTAAATCAAATTTACGTTAAGTCATTTAAAAGTGACTTACAATTGAGGAGGCATTCAGAATTTCAACAAGAAGAGGCAATACACACACACAGAGAGGGAGAGAGAGAAATAATAATCAAATAATAATGTGATATATTGAATAATAAAATAAATTATTTATATTTTTTATTATTATATGTATGTGTGTATATGTATATATATATATATATCATCCGCGACACCCACCCCCTCCCTCCCGGTCCTTCCTTTCATCCGCGAACCGGTCACTTTTTAATTTCACTTTCGAGTTGAGGGCGGGTGGCATGATCGCCGTTCGCCTAGAGAGCCAGTTCAGCTTGCTCCAGCTCTGCGTGTGTTTAATGTGCAAAGAAATATGGAGTATATGGAGTTTCATCATAAAACAACTAAGGTTGCATCACCTGAAGGGAGTGCGCTGTACTGTGCTCTCTCTCTCTCTCTTTTTAAAGTATATACTTTAAAATGCATAAAATAAACACTCCTTAAAATGTGTCCAATATAAATAAATTATTAATTGATTAAATTTACAGAACAGGTGCTTTATCTTGACATACATCATTATAAGGATATGAGATGACTTATATTCATTCATTTTCCTTTTCCTTTCCTCACAATTTATCAGGGCTCACCACAGCGAAATCAACCGCCAACTACTCTGGCATGTGTTTTACGCCACGGATGCTCTTCCAGCTCCATCCCAGCACTGGGAAACACTCAAACACAGTCATTCACATACACACTTATGCACTACGACCTATTTAGTTCATCCAATACACTGCATGTCTTTGAACTTGAAGGAAACCCACGCCAATACAGGGAGAACATGCAAACTTCACACAGAAATGCCAAGTGGTCCAACCGGGACTTGAACCAGCGACTTTCTTATGACATAAATTGTGATATAAAATGTTTGTCATATCACCCAGCCCTATAAAGGAGAACGGTAAACACCTTGTAGTTTGCGACTGAGCTCCAGTTTCTCCTGCTCCAGACGGCGGATCCTCCTCTCGTACGCCTCAGTAGCCAGACTGTCCTCCAGGCCGCGCTGAACACAAACATCCATCTGTGCTGGAGCCGCAGACTCACGCAGGCAACCCCGATCAGAGAGCGTACTAGAGAAGGAAAGAAGATAAGAGCTCAATAGCTACGTTTCCATCCACCAAATTTATTTTTGCACATTTTGGAATATTGCATAAAAAAACCCTGGATGGAAACGCCAAGACGCACATACATTTTGAAAATGCACACAACTGAGGCTACGTTCACACTGCAGGCAAATGCGGCATGAATCTGATCTTTTCGCCTATATGTGACTCAGGTCTTAACAGTGTGAACAGCCCAAACCGCATGGAATCTGATCTTTTCACTTCAGATTTGTGCCACTTTCATATGTAGTCTTAAATCAGAAACAGATCTGATGTTTTGCAATGCGACCGCAGTGTAAACTGTTATGTCGGATTTCATGTGACTTTTACATAATCTTCGAGCAACATACGTCATTATTCTGTGCTGCAAACATTATCTACACCTCTGCAGCATAGTAGAATAACACACAGGGCGATTACTTTACCACAGAAAGTTGGTTGTTCATTTTGAAAAACATTTTTAGGGCAAAACTGGTGCTTGTTAACCACTCTGGTTAACAATCGGGGCACCGGATGATCGTGATGCTAAAGAGCGTCGGGGGTGTTGCGGAAAGGGGATCCGTGCACAAAGGAGGGGGAACTTTCATTTTAAGGACGAACATTATCTCCGAGCGAATAAAGGGCAGGAGCTCAAGCACCCTAACCCCCCATCTGCACGTTGTTTATAACAAAGTAAAATAAAATAACTGCAAACGGAGATAAACCAACTCCGCCTTCACAGTTCAGTCTGCGGCTGCTCATTAACCCTTGATGAGTTCACTACACCGGTGGTCAGACAGACGCGCGCCGCGGTTGCCATAAATCACAAATGATCAGTGTTTTCAACCACAAGGGACTTATTTTAGGTTTCAAATGTCAAAATACACATTAGTAGCAGCAGAACAACCCTTTACAGTTCATGTAATACATCACGGTTGTCTGTGAAAAGGGCAATAATCATATTAAGCATAATCTGACAACGTGCTTCATACAGTATACACATTGTGTGCATAATTAGACATTTTGTGCTGTCCGTAACTATACTTCTACGCATGCGGGTCAGTTTACGTCCATGATCTGTTTACACTGCAAATCTGATATTGGCCACATTTATAACAACAGTGTGAACAGCTAGACAAAAAAATCAGATCTGATAAAAAAATCTGATTTGAGCACTAAGCTTTGCAGTGTGAACGTAGCCTGAGTAGGTGAAACTTTTTATGCAATAAGAAAAAAAGGACATAGACTACGATGGAAACACATTTACCAAATAAATTAGAGCATCCACATAAAAAAATTCATGTGATTTTGCTTCAACAGATTATGTGATAACAAAAATGGTGGAAAGTGACAGGTACTGTATGTTTGGGTGGAAGATGAGGTCTGAACATGTGTAAATGTTATACATGAGAATGAAGTGACGAACATCCTTGATGGAAACCATCAGCGGAACGTGCAAATCTTCCAAGAAGTGCGAGCAGAGGTGATTCTAAAAGGATATGACAAATCGTGGAATATTTTGCATAATAATAGGAAAACATGGTTTCCGCTACATTCATTCTTCCATGGCGGGGCGCCACACCAAAATTGATCCCGCCACGGCTACATTACAGCTTCTCATTCAAAACATTCAGTCATTGTTGTTTTTTAAATAGCGGGTTATAATTGTACCAAAGTGTATTAAAAGGTAAGTGAATTATAATATAACAGCGCAAACTTTTCTGTAATCGTAGTAGTGCTGGGTGTTATTTGTTTAACCCTTCATGGTGACATCCTGACTGACTGACAGGTGCGTGATGCGTGAGGCCAGCAAACACGACGTAGCTTTCAGTTAAGATGAGCACAGTTTCCATAATTATACTTTATAGATAAAGGTCTATGGCTCTGCATACAATGACTTTATCTTGCTGGAGTTTATAGCCGTTTCACTTTACTTCAGGAGGAATTAATGCCGCTCTGTAGGTCTATTGGAGACATAAATATTCCTAGCAAATCTAAAAAATATTGGAGACATACTACATAAGTGCACTAAATCGCACTTCAGCAGTGTTTATTTGAGAGCGAACAAGAAAATCTGCGCTTGAGTATCGTATATTTGAGGGTGTGCAAAGAAGTTTTCTGCATGAACAGAAGAAATCTACGAGCAAGCAAAGAGATTCGCATGCTCGGATTACCTAAATGCAATCTAGACTTGTAATTCTGCGCTCACAACATTTGTCATTGAAATAACGCCATAGGTAGTTGGTAGATCTGTGTGAAAATGCCTGCCGCCACAGCTGGGAAAAAATCCTAGAGGAAACACTGGAAAAGTCTTAGGCAAAAATACTTGGCAGCGTTCCCAAAGAGCAGTCTCCCGCCTCTAAAAGCAAGATGACATGACTCCGCACATTGCGTTTCATCTACGTGTTCTAAGTTATTCAGCAACTTCCATTTTTCTTTTGATATTTGGGGCCAGTTTATCAGGAAGTGACCATTTTCTTCTCTTGGACTTGTTGGATGGAAACGGTGCTTGATCGCAAATGTTATATGCTACATTCCAGGTTTGCGCATGAATTTAATTTGCATCTATGGAAGGAAACATGGCTAATGACCACAGTAGAGAGTAGTACTAGACAAGAGGTAATCAGTTCTAAAGAGAATTCACCAAATTGAAATTATATCACCTTTGATTTGTTTCTTACCTGTAGGAACTTCCACAAAAAAGATTTGGAGAATGCTAAAAACCTGTAAGCATTGAGTTCCATGGTATTTGTTTTTCCTTCTATGAATGTCAGCTTTCAGCTTTCTTTAAAATAACTTATTTGGTGTACAAAAAAAGAAACTCATAAAGGTTTGGAACCACTTGAGTGAGAGTAAATGAGAGTAAATGAAAAAAGCTATCTCTTTAAGGCTAGTTTTTGTTTTATAGTCGCCATGACATCAAAATGTACTCTTTCTTATTGCATACAGTTGTTACTGTTATAAACAATGTATCTGTACACTTCCTGTGAAGAGATTATACCAAGGTTTCCACAATTCCAGACCAAGCCGTAGCAGCTGCTGTAGTGGTCATAGAGGAGTAGAGAGCATGCGTCTGATTCCTGTGAAATCTTTTTGTAACCTTCCCCAGCCTTGTGCCTCATAACAATCCTGTCTCGGAGGTCTACAAACAATTCCTTTGTCTTCATGCTTGGTTTGTGCTTTGACATGCACTGTCAACCCTGGGTCCTTATATAGACAGGTGTATGCCTTTTCAAATCATGTCCAATCAACCGAATTTACCACAGGTGAACTTCAATTAAGCTGCTGAAACATCTCAAGAATAATCAGTGGAAACAGAATGTACCTGAGCTCAATTTAGAGCTTCACGGCAAAGGCTGTGAATACTGAAGTACATAAGATTTTTCAGGTTTTTTATTTTATATAAATTTTACACATTGTCATTATGGGGTATTGTGTGTAGAATTTTGAGGAAATAAATTAACTTAATCCATTTTGGAATAAGGATGTAACATAAAAAAATGTGAAAAAAGTGAAGCGCTTTGAATACTTTCCGGATGCACTGTAACTAGCTACGGCTTTAAGTCGCCATGAAATCAAAGTGTACTCTTTTTATTTTACTATGTATATAGTAGCTCTTGTTATAAATCATGTATCTGTTAATTTCAGTATTTAGTAAAAATGAATTTGCCCTCATAAACTTTAATCAAATACCATAACCTTCATTTTTCCTAATGCAAAACATTACAAAAATATATTTAATAGTTAAGTATATTTACAGTGCAAATGATAACCATGAAATATGAGAGAAACAAAATGAGTGAATACATTGGAAATAAACCACTCATTCAATAATCGAAATCTAGGTCAAGTGATTCATTTTGTCATATCGTCTAGCCCTAATGCATCTCATTAAAAAAACTAAAGCTTTTATCTTTAATGTAAACCAATAGTAAAATACCTTCTACAAAACAAAACAGCCATAATAATTGCATAGTAATAATAATGCATAATTGGAGCAAAAAGGAATTAGATTGCAACAACCTACAGGCTTGATTTAAACCTGTATGTTCACCTCTGGTGAGTTTTACATTGATATCTTACCAGTTGCTGGTGTAGGTGAATCCAACAAATGGGAGATGGTGTCCTGAGAAAGCAGTATGGGAAGGAGGTGGCATCGTCTCCTAAAACCGAGCACAGGTCATAAGCTGCTGCATCTCAGACAAATTAATTAGTAACCTACAGGTTGTGGGGTTTTAAAGGAGAGTTCACAAAAAAAATCCTCGTTATGTACTCAGACTCAAGTGGTTTCTAAACATTAATACATATCTTTCTTCTGATAAACACAAAACAAGATATTCTGAAAAATGCTGGGAAATAGCAGCCATTGACATTCACAACAGTAAAAATTATGATATTAAAGTCAATGTATTATTTTTTCCAACATTCTTTAGTATATCTTCATTTATGTTCAACAGAAACTTCAACAGGTTTTGAACAAGGAGGATACGTAAATGATGACAGAATTTTCTTTTTTTTAAAGCGAACTATCCCTTTAAACTCAGAAACATCTGATGCATTAAGTTTCATTGAAAACAAAAGTGCAATATTTTTTACCGTGTTTTTGAGGCAGTCGTCATCCACGTCAAAGTTTGATGTGTCAGACGGGCTGCTGACTTCAGGGATGTAGGGGGCGTCACAGTTGCGGATGTTCTGCCAGTCGATGCCAGAGAAGAAGGGGTGTTGTTTGAAGTCCTCAATGCCGTTCTGCCCCAGCCTGTGCTCTCTGCAGCAGATGAGTCTGCGGATCAGATCTTTGGCATTTTCAGACACGTCCGTCATTTGAGCAGGAAACTGGAACCGTTCCTGTGGGAACACAGAGCACAAACATAAAACCACAATATTGGAAAATTTTCATGACACTATGTGATTCTTTACATGTAATGTAATGTAATATAGTATAAAATAATATAAAATGAAATAATATAATATGTAACTCTAGACCACAAAACTTATACAAACAAACCACATAAAATTAAATTAAAAGTAAAATTAAAATTTTATTAAATAAAATAAAATAAAATAAATGAAATTTAAATAAATTAATTTAATTTAATAAACTAATTAAAATAAAAAATATATAAAAAATAAATACTTAAAAATAAACTAAAATAAAATAAGTTTTTTATGTTATAATTCATTTGTAAGTCACTCTGGAATAAAGTGTCTGCTGAATTAATTAATAAGTAATGCAATTAAAGTAAACTAATGTAGCAAAAGTAATGTAAGTTAATATAATACAGATGAATATGGGTGCTTGATTAAAGAAGCTTGATGCCAAAAAAATCAAATAAAAATGCAAATCGGACTATACCTTGTGGTTCATAATCTTGCCATAGGTTTCCACCAGGGACTCAGCATAGAAAGGAGTTTCCCCATACAGCATTTCATACATGCAAACACCCAGTGACCACCAGTCACATTCAGGGCCATATTTCCCTTTCCCATCCTCCATGGCCTGCAGGATCTCAGGAGAGATGTAGTCTGGAGTGCCCACAGCAACAGACGACTGCACCTGTGACCACAGAAAATCAGTTGGAGGACAAGCCTATAAATACCAGAGGTGGGACCAAGTCATTGTTTGGCAGGTCACAAGTAAGTCTTAATTCATTGCCCTCAAGTACCGAGTCAAGACAGGCAAGTCCTGAGTCAAGTCCCAAGTCAAAGGCCAACAAGTCTCAAGTCAAGTCCAAGGTCCTACGGTTTGATTTTCGAGTCTTTTTAACAGAAAAATAAAATGTATACAGATTATGTATGGTTGTAAGATCTGTATTTATTAAACAAACCTTTTTTATGAAAAAACATTGCTCAGATACATGAAAATACAAATGTAATTTCCTGAAAAAAGTGCTGAACAGTCTCATCTCCACAGAATATTGCACAAGAACGAGTTCCACCACAATAGAGTCCATTTTGCCTCACATCACACAAAAATTGTAGGTCTACTGCAGTCTAATTCATTCAGTTTAGTTGTGTTACGTTATGTCTTCGTAGGCAGTATATCTAACACTCAAAAATACTAGTATTTATTATAGAATTTACCTTAACCTTTTAGTTTTTCATGTATTGTTAGTAAGCAGTGTAGCAATATAGAAACCATATCAACATTCTTGGGATAACCAATTTAACAGAAGGATCCCTGGAGAGCAAAAGCACGAAAGGTATGAGGCATCAGAGTGGACAAAAGTCAAGCGAAGGCAGAGAGACTGAATATGCGCGCGATCGACTGAACATACGCGTGAGAGAGACCGAGTATTGGCGCGCGAGTATTGGCTTGGTCCAAAGACGTATAAACTAGGCTCTGTCAAGTCCAAGGCGCAAGTCCAAGTGAAAGTCATGAGTCATTTATGTTTAAGTCCAAGTTGAGTTGCAAGTCTTTTTATATTTTGTCAAGTCGAGTCTAAAGTCATCAAATTCATCACTCGAGTCTGACTCGAGTCCAAGTCACATGACACGAGTCCACACCTCTGATAAACACTATAACTATCCTTATAAATAAACTCCATAGTTGCAATCTAAACAACTACATTCTCGCCTAAAAAAAAATCTAAAGTACATTATGTTGTCCAACAGCTGCGATATTTGTCAAACTGTATGTAGTGAGTTAGTTTAGATCTGCTTGTAACTCTATGTGGGTGGAGTAATACACAAGGGTGAAGAGGCTGTACGAGTGCTGGTATTGCAGAACATCGCAAGGCTGTCAGCCAATCAGATTCGAGAACCAGGCAGAACTGTTGTATAAATAAATATAGTTTTGTGAAAACATTTAATACATTAATATCAACACTATTTTTATTTTATCTTTAAATATAGTCTAACACCTTCCACATAGCTGTCATGAGATTCATCATATTACTGTGTAACATTTCTAATTACGACTGCAGGAGAATTCAGGACAAGGCATGTTGAGAACAGAAACACAGAGGACTCAGTGTCTGAGCTGATCAGATCACATCACATCACATCCTGTTAGTGAGCGAGCTTGCAAAACAAAGCAATCCCTGAAAATGCATCTCTTTTTAGCATTACACTCATCACCATTAAATGCAAATGAACTCAAGCCATCACATTGGTTGCAGCCAGCAGGGAGGGCGTGGCCTAGAAGAACATGACAACGGTCGGAGTATTCAGAAAAACAAAAAAGAAGGCACAGAGAGGAAAAAAGGAGAGACAGAGATATCACTAGAGACCACTAATGAAATGGGGGGATGATTGCAGCTTCCTGGCCCAGGTTCAATGCGGCAGAGTGGGCCGGAAACCCTCTGTAATGCAGCCTGTGGCAGATGTGTGCAGCTGGAAGAATTTGTGGAAGTGAGGCAGTAAATTAGCTGCTCTCTCTGGCAGTGACACACACTTGAAAAACACACGGACATGTGAAGAGAGTTAGGCGCACACACACGTGTGAACACGCACAGACCACACTCACTCTGCTCTTGTCAGAAGTCGGGGGGAAATCCTGCCGAGCTGTCTGCGACGTGCCAGAAAACAGCAGCACAGATCAGATCCAGTCAAATACTCACCGCTGCTTCAAAGACGCTTGACTGAAATACAACTCTCATCATAAACTGCCTTTCAAACCCGGGGTGTCCTCTGGAACTCCCATTATTTTAGATTAAAACAGTGTGCCTACAGGATACAGCTGGAGCCCGATTTCTTTTTCTAAGCACAAATCTCTATTTAATGTTTGAGCACTTCCCGTCATAACACTAGGTGAAAGAGCATGTGTCAGGAGACTTTAAGAGTACATATCATGCAACATCAATTTTTGAAAGATGTCTAGACAAAAATGTGTGTAGGTATAGTCATACTGGAGTGATATAAACACAACAAGTCTCTTTTTTAATTCCCTGATGTTAAAATTGGATACAAATACCAGCAATTTTGAGGCCCACCGCAACGGTTTTCCCCACCCACCAATATTGATTGACAGTTGCATATTATCATGTCTCAGTATTAATGCATATACACGTCTACAGGACAGGATTTGCAAACAAACTGTGATGAAAAGATTGTTTCCAACTGTCTGTGATCCAACTGCACTTCAAGAAGCATTAAGTGCTACTCTTTGTATTTTTTATAGCATTTGAAATACACTCACTAGCCACTTTATTAGGTACATCTTACTAGTACTGGGTTGGACCCCCTTTTGCCTTTAACTGCCTTAATTCTTCGTGGCATAGATTCAACAAGAAACTGGAAATACTCCTCAGAGACTTTGGTCCATATTGACATGATAGCATCACGCATTTGCTGCAGATTTGTCACATCCATGATGCAAATCTCCCATTCCACCACATCTCAAAGTTGCTCTATTGGATTGAGAACTGGTGACTGTGAAAGCCATTTGACTACAGTGAAATTATTGTCATGTTCAAGAAATCAGTCTGAGATCATTTGCGCTTGCTGCTGGAAAAAGCCATCTGAAGATGGGTACACTGTGGTCATAAAGGGATGGACATGGTCAGCAACAACACTCAGGTAGGCTGTGGCATTGACACAATGCTCAATTGGTACTACTGGGCCCAAAGTGTGCCAAGAAAATATCCCCCACACCATTACACCGCCTGAACCTTTGATACCAGGTAGGATGAATCCATGCTTTCAGGTTGTTGACGCCAAATTCTGACCCTACCATCTGAATGTTGCAGCAGAAATCAAGACTCATCAGACCAGGCAACGTTTTTCCAATCTTCTTTTGTCTAATTTTGGTGAGCCTGTGCCAATTGTAGCCTCAGTTTCCTGTTCTTAGCTGACAGGAGTGGCACCCGGTGTGGTCTTCTGCTGCTGTAGCCCATCCTCCTCAAGGTTCAATATGTTGTGTGTTCAGAGATGCTCTTCTGCATACCTCGATTGTAACGAGTGGCTGTTTGAGTTACTGTTGCCTTTCTATGAGCTCGAATCAGTCTGGTCATTCTCATCTGACCTCTGGTATCAACAAGGCATTTGCACCCACAAGGACTGCCGCTCACTGGATATTTTCTCTGTGTGTGAAAATCCCAGTAGATCAGCAGTCTCTGAAATACTCAGACCAGCCCATCTGGCACCAACAATTATGCCACGTTCAAAGTCACTTAAATCCCCTTTCTTCCCCTTTCTTCCCCATTCTAATGCTCGTTTTGAACTGCAGCACATCATATTGACCATGACTACATGCCTAAATGCATTGAGTTGCTGCCATGTGATTGGTTGATGAGAATTTGCATTAACAAGCAGTTAGACAGGTGTACTTAATAAAGTGGCCGGTGAGCATATACTTTAAGCAACACAATCCATAACTCCAGTTGCAAAGTATAAATATGCACACACAAAGTGCTATGGAAAACACAAAAATGCTAGTGTTCGGCATAGTGTCATATTTGTGCATTGATTAGATGTGAAATAAAATTTTAACTATTTGTTATTATTAGGCCAAAAAAATGTATAATGTTATCAACCACTAACAAGTAATATGCAGTAAGTATTTATACAGTTTTGTTAATATTAGTTGTTGTGGAATCTAAATTGGTATTAAATATTAGTATTTTTCAACGCATCATATCACGCAAGTTGTAAATTCCAGCATTGTGACAGTACTAGTGCAGATGTTTGGCATTGCTAGGTCTGCATCAATAATCCAGCCTACTGTTAAATCTTTTTATTAATCCAATACTGCTGCTCAAAAACAATTTTATTTTGATCAATTCTGAAAACCTGCTTCATTTTGGAAACTGCTATTATTTTCAGTGTTTTTATAAAAAAAAAGCATTTGTTAAAAATGAAAAACCTTTGTAACCTTTTTAATATCTTAGCCCTCACATGTGATTAAATTTAATGCATCTTTTACGAATAAAATTATCAATTTCTTTAGATAAAAGTGAAAATACAAATAAATAGGTTAACTTGCTGCCAAAGTTTTGAACAGCAGTAAACCAGAGCCAAAGATTGTTTGGACAGGAAGCAAACTAAAATATGGCAACAACTAGATCTCAAACTGAGCCCTAAAAAAAAGATTGAGACACTTACATCACACTTAAGAAACATCTGAAATGAATGTCACTGCATAATATAGTCTAAATGCTACTTCTCATCAGTTTTCTCTATGGTGATTTAAAAAAAATAAATAAATAAAATAAACAACAAATATTACATTAGAAGCAGAACATATTTTAATACAGTAAACAAAAATGTTTATAAATATGGCCGATGTTTTTGATTTTGAATTGACAACTTTCAAGCCAAGTTGCAAGATTTGTCATCATAGCATTGACAAGGACACCCGGTCAACACTTAACTACACTACAACTCACTATGAGCTCTAAATAACAATCTATATGACAATAAATAGATGATAAATAAGACGGTGTGCATTTATGTCTGCAAAATCACGCATATTTTAAAAATACTAACCGTTCCATCCTCTGTGAGTTTCAGACAGGAGCCGAAATCTGCAAGTCGAATGTGTCCGTTCACATCTATGAGGATGTTATCTGGCTTAATGTCTCTGTCAAAGGAGAAAACAGAAAGAAAACATCATTACTAAAACAATAATATGGAAGAAGTTACTATAAGGCATGTTTAAAGCTGCCAAGATTATAAATCTGAAACTCAGAGAACACAAATAATGATCATTGATTCACTAAATTCACAGTACAATGCACTTTTCTCTTAACACCAAAATGAACACGCGACAGAAATGGCATTAGTGAGAAAACAGTAGCTAAGAAAGCATCAAAGCATGGCTACAAGGTTATGGCCCAATCCTAATTCTACTTTTTTCGTATTCGAGTGTCATCAAGTGACAGATGTGAAAGCATGTTTGGGACTCCAATACAGGAGTTATTATTATGGATTATAGATTGCCGCGATTATAGAAACACGAAAGCCGTTATGAATGTATCACAACATTGCTTGTTTGTTGTAAAAAAATTTTAGTAATGCCAAAAAATACTGAAAGTTGTGCATCTCCTGGCTCACGTGAGCAGCCATGTTACCGCTGTAATAATTTTCATTACTTCATAACAGACTTTAATTCATATGCATGTGAATCCGTCAGACATGAAACGCAGGTGTGTGTGATAATATTTCACATTTTGCTGATAGCAAAGTTCAAGTTTGGTGTACTGACACGCAAATTTCCATCACATCAATACATAAGACCAATCAAAAAATATAATCATAACCTAGTGACTTGAATAATCTTGAAAAATCTAGTGACTTTTTGGCAAACACTTTAAAACTTCTAGACATCAAACCAGTAGGGTTGAACCAGAATATTTGATAATTCAAATATTTGTCCAGTGGGTTGTCAATTAATGTTCAATTTTGAGATTTGAGAGAACTGACTTACTTGAAATGGTTCTCACTCGCACTTGAATATGAATCATCCATGAATGAACATCACAATTCAGTTCATTTGGAAGAGAAGACTGAAGTTTTGATTTGTTTGCTAAATGTTAGGTTGTTTTATTAAAAGTATTGAGATGCGTTTTGCATCATTTGTGCTGTTTCTGTACTCTTAGCATATAAGGCCTGTCCGCGTGAGGCACATCATTTCTGGCTGCCAATGTCGTACAGTTTATTAAAGGTTGATTCATTTTAAGCATTGCGTGATTGTTTTGGACACAGAAACACAGAAACTTCGTTTGAAGTAAATAATAAATAAATTATAAATAATAATATAATTTATAATAATATAAATTATATATATATATATATATATATATATATATATATATATATATATATTTTAATAAAAATAGAAATTACAATATAAAATAATAATAATAATAAAAACCCAAACAGACAGACATAGAGATTTCTGCCTTTATTATAGATAATATTATGTCATGGTCCCCACACTGTGATGGGCTTAGGTTTACATATAAGATAACTATCTTGAAAATTGCATTTTCCAGGCATCACCTTTCAGTGGTTCCAGCCTTTTTTGCAACGTTTCAGTGTGTGTGTGAAATGTTGAGGTATAATCGCAGTTGTTTCGTGCACATGTGAAGATCATGGCAACGCATAACACAAATGGCCTGTTTCCACTGAGTGGCACGGTACGGTTCGGTACGTTTTTATGGCTTTTTCTACTGTCAAAAGGTACCTAAATGCGAACTGTACCATACCACATTTTGGGTACCCTTTAAAAAGAGTACTTAGCAAAATGGTACCAAAAGGCGGAGCTAGATGTGCCGCTGAACGCTATTGATTTGCAGAGATACGTCACTCGCTTCTGCAACAAGCCAGAATGAAAACAAAGGAGCCGCCATGTTTTAAATACACATCCAAGACATTACACTGTAATAATATAAACGTATAACAACAAGACATGGTCAACCCAAGCTCAAACAAACAGTGTCGTCATCTTGACAAACAGTCACAAAGCTAAAAATAAGAGCAGATTCTACCCTGTGCCCCGTAGTTTTATACGAGCCCATCTAAAGCGCAAACAGTTTTGCTTTTTCGCTTGCGCTCATGTGTGCGTCTATATATGAAATAACAAACTTCTTGAGCTGATAATAATAACGTGCACATGATTACTGAAGTGCTTCTGACACCTAAACTTTTCAGAAACGAACAAACGCGAGAGTGAAGTGCGAAAACACAAAGGAGAAGCCAGACAAAACAAAAGAAACAAATGATTTTTCAGCAAACATGAACAAACTGCCATGTTTAACTATTCATTCATAATTTAACTATTATGAACTCGGAATGACAGAAATACTTTCTAACAGAGGCTACATGTACTGGTGAAGATGGAAAAAGGTACAGACGAGAGGTTTGCTCTGACAGTGGGGTGTATTTCGTGTTGTTTTTGAACTTAAATAAGGACTAAATGTATGCTGTGTGTATTTTTTCTGTAATTGGTAACGTCGGAGACAGTAAGGGTCTGTATGTGTTCATATATGTTGAATTTATTTATTTATTTTATATAACTGCAGACGTTACAGTAGGCTATTTCGCATCATTGATCTGCAGTCACAATCAGATCATGTTCATAAAAAGTTAGTAATAAACATTTATACACAAGTATTTAGGTTGTGTGTATAATAAAGCATATGTTTTGTGAGAAGTGCTTCTCATATGATGTGAATGACCTGTACAGCTTTACTGTAGACATTTTCTCGAGCGAGAATGATGTTGACTGAAACTTTCTGTCGTACACCACTCCCACCATTGGTACTCTATTAGCAGTGGAAATGCAAGCCTGATAAAGGTGACTCCTACCGACCCGTACTATACTGTACCACAATTAGTGGAAAAGGGCCGAAAAGTGCCCCATGCAGAAAAGACTTAACATAATGAATGAGTATTGTGACCCATACTCTGAATTTGTGCTCTCCAATAATCACATTAAAATGTGCATAACTAAGATAAATCAAGCAAGCTAGTACGCATAGGACACAAAGTGTAGGCAAAACAAGAAAAGTTAGTGAATTGGAGGGAATAATATTAAATGTCTTCCAGAAAAATTCTTGCACAAAATATATTCAAGGACCTGTATCAATACATGTACTTACAAAAACTTTTCAGGGCCTTGAATTTTTTCTAGATTCTAACTTTCAAGGATTTTAAGCACCCATGGGAAACCTGATACTGTACAATCCTCCCCCATCTTCCAAAGCTTTGAATATTCAATGTTAATTACCAGTGAAGCGTCGAAGCTCAAAAAATGGTATTCAGACCAGCCCTACAAAACAGTTCATTCTTTGCCTCTACCTCTAGTATACTGGGCTCTTTACTGCTTTATTTTACAATCTTAGAGCCACCTTAAGTCCAGTGCGCACTTAAGAGAGCTTCCTAATGAGACAGAGCAGTAATTCACAACGGGCTTCACAGCAGAGACTAGTGTTCGCTCCGTAAATCACCTTTACTCCTGAGGGAGCCACATAGGAAACAGCTCTGCGACACAGAACGTCTCTATCCACTCCACTTCTCCCGTCTCTTATGAGAGGAAGTCCAAACAAACAGAGGTCATAGATGTGAACCTGTCAGGATTAGTCCTAATAGGGTGCGAGAGGTGTTCTCTGCCCCGTGTCTGACCTGCCCGCGGGCCACTAGAAGCACAAACAAACAGGTATCAAAGTGTGGCGGGTTCACTTCTCCATTACAGCTTATCTAAACCTGTGTGTCGGAGAACACGCTCCAGGCCAGAGCGAAACACACACTGTTCTTATTTTTCCTCCACACTCTCGCTCTTGTTCGCCCCTCGTAAATATGATCCAGGAGGTTGTCGTGGAGCTGTAATAAAGACGGATTGAATGCTTGCATGTGCCTTGTATAGACATGAGTTACGACAGCGCTCGTGAGGTGGCTTTTTCTTCAATATCTCACCCAAACAGCTCTCTGAGACCTAAAGAAATATTCTATTACCTGCCAGCTCTTTAAATTGCTTTATAATGGATATTTTTTCCTTCTTTGATTTATAAAAAAAACACAACTGCACTCAGAGCTGAATGGAAACTGATATGGCGGTATGGGGGACATTTAAGAATAAAGAGGTCAAATTCTCTGCTTTTGTTTCATGTTTTTTTTTTGTTCCTGAAGTTTAATAAGTCTGGAAACAAACTGAAATATAAACCAAACATTAAACATGAAACATGAAAGCACATGGTCCCAGGTTAAGACAACAGAAATACAACTAATCTTGGATATTTACAATTAAACGGGATGCTTTATGGAAAGAATCTATCACAATGTTATGATTTACAAATGACATAGACCATCATTCATATGTATGAGTCAGTAATTAATTCATTTTCTTTCGGCTTGGTCCCTTATTTATCAGGGGTCGACACAGCGGAATGAACTGCCAACTATTCCAGCATATGTTTTATGCAGCGGATGCCCTTCCAGCCGCAACCCAGTACTGGGAAACACTCATAGGGCTCTATTTTAACATTCTAGGAGCAAAGTCTAAAGCGCATAGTCTAAATGCTTTCTTAGGTTATTAATTAAAGATGTTTTCTGTCACTGCTTGTTTAGCTTGCATGAATGCATTCAGTGTAAAGCTGCACAATGAAACTTAAAAAAATCAATTCAAACCCGGGCTTATTAATTCTACCAAGTGCTGCATTCAAATCTGCGTTTAATCAAGAGAGATTCAGTTTTTACACGTTTCAGTTCATTACAAACAATTATATAACACAGAAGTACTGGGAGAACAGTTTATAGTTCAGATATAAACACTAAAGTTTATGGTAAAGATTAAAATCACAGTTTAATAGAACTTGACGCTGGTGAATGTTGTAGCAATTACATTATGTAACCAATAGGTGGCGCCAAACAAACATCAAAATGATGTCACTGAATAGGTTTTCAAAAATGGTCCACCTATAATGAAACAAGTTTTATGTATGAATTGTTGAATAATTGATTGAAAAAAGATATGGCATGCTGTGTGAGATGTTAAATTTCTATATTCAGCATTATCAGCAACAGTAGCAAAGATCATTTTTGGTATTAAATATTTTAATTTTTTCAGCTGGTTCTTTCTTGATTTTTATTTTTATTAAAATGACAGGTTCTAAGTTCTGTTTGTTAAAACCAATAGTTTTTGCAGTAATATTTTTTTTTTATAAATGGAAAGCAAATGACATTTTTCTCCTCCCTTTTTTGCTGATCCAATAAACAGTCCAATCTATGACACAAAAACCATAGTGTGATCCGAACTGTGAGATTTGTGATCTGTAGAACCACAACAAATCGTGAATATAACAATATTATAATTATAACAATATCAACAGCAGCGCTTGCACAAAATATGCTGCTGATTCAGTGGTTGCCTAGCAACATAAATAGTGTAGCGCACTTTGTTCTTGTCAATAAAAAAGGCAGTGTTGTGCGCCTTGTGTTCTCAGAACAGTTCAGCGTGATCAGCTATAAGTGAGTATTCTTTATTAAAAAAACACCTTACTGACCCCAAACTTTTAAAAAAAAAGCAGTTTAAATTATGAATTTCAATGCAAAACGTCCAGCACACACAGAAAAACCTTATATAAATGTAATGTAATTATGCAAAGTACTTTTATTGGCACGTTTTTTTGATGCTTCGTGCTTTTATTTTATGCAACATTCAACCAGTTTGAAAGTTTGGAACAGCATCACTTCATAGTAAATTCAGGATTATGACATCATAAGCATGACAACCTCAAATTATCTCATTATTGAAGTCTACTTTCTCTAAAAGTAGTGTGAACCCAGGTCATGAACTACAGAGTATTTCAAATCAAAAAGCAACATTTTCCATGAAACGTCCCCTTCAAAACACTCCTGCTGTGGCTCCATTTGTATGCCGAGGAATGAAAACAAAGAGTACTTTCGTGGTCTACTACAATTTATAGTCATAACTGGGGACTCTTCCAAAAAAAAAATAAAAATAAACACAGCAAGCCTGGTGGACGGCCATGGAGACGTCCTCACTCCTCTGCGCACACTAAAAGACCCTGTACAAGCTGTATAAATCGCATTGCTGATTTTATGGTTAATACAGCAGTGGAAACTTAACATTGGTCCCACATGAGAAGAACCTGTGTGGATTTGGCCCTGGTGTGGGTACGGACACGGCACTGGTTTGGTTTGCCTCATTAGAGGTCGTGTTTATTTGCTCTGTCGTCTCTCCGGCTGCTTTCTCTCCATGTTTACACAGAAGCAAAGCTACTGTGAAGAAGAGAACAGGAGGAAGCATTCACATGCAAAACCACACCAACTGATTAACAAGACTCATCTGGTGCTCCAATTCAGCGTCTGTTCTGGGATCAGAGGGAAAACTCTGACGACACTCGCAAAATACAGCTTCAGTTCAGGCAACTAAACAACATTACAACAACTAATACACACACACACCCTCATATAAATTAGAGATGGTATAAGGGAAAGTGAAGTAACACTAAAATAATGATTTAGTGGTTTATGGGTTAAACAAGTCACATATTTTTACACAAACAACACACAAGTCTCTCCTACAAATGAGCACTGATTGTTTGATTGTCGGAACTATAGTTCAAAAGGTGCTGAGAGTAACAATTGTCCTATTTACCCCAATCTGCAAAGCTGGTTGTAACAGACAGAGAATTAATTGTAGAATTTAGTGGAAAAGTCAGATTTTACACAATTAATTTAAATTCAGTTGATTTCATATAGTATATTTTCTCAGTATTTAAGCCAGTAGTGTCCAAACTCGGTCCTAAAGGGTCGGTGTCCTGCATATTTTATCTCCAACCCCAATTAAACACACCTGAACCACCTAATCAAGCTGTTTAGATATACTAGAAACTTCCAGGCAGGTGTGGTGAAGGAAGTTAGAGCTAAACTATGCAGGACAACGGCCCTCCAGGACCGAGTTTGGACACCACTGACTTAAGCAGTTTCAGTTATGATTTTGCATGCAAAATGTCCAACACACACACAGAAAAACCTTGTCTAAATGTAATGTATTTATGTAAAGTATTTTTACTGACACTGTTTTTATTTTTTATCAAAGTGTGTCTAAATTTTATGTAATATCCAACCAGAACAACATCACTTATTGATAAACCCAGGATTATGACACCATTTTATGAGTTTATTATGATTTTATATAGTATATTTCCTCACTACTTAAGTGAATATTTTTTATTATACATATCACAATATGTTTGTCAAATTGTCTATTAAAACAAGACACTAGAATGTAGACAAACAGATTTATTACAGTTTGTTTCCACTGAGTGGTACGGTACGGGTCGGTACGCTTTTATGCCCGTTTCCACTGTCAAAAGGCACCAAAAAATGAACCGTACTGTACCACTTCTAGCCTTTCCAAAGGGTACTAGCACAACAAAAGAGTATCCAAAGGCGGAGCTAGACGGACAGCTAAATGTTTTTGGTTAACAAAGAAACATCACTAGTGCGTGCACAAGCTAGGAGAATGAAAACAAAGAAAGCACCATTTTTAAATACACAGCTGAGATATTACACCGTGATAATATATACTGTACATACAATAGTAAGCCATGGTCAACCCGAGCTTAAACAAACCGTGTAGCGGTATTGATGAACAGCCACAAAGCCAAGAAGAGTAAAATCTGCTGTTTGTCCTGCTGTTGTTTACGAGGCCATCTAAAAGCACAAGCAGATGCACTTTCTCTGGAGAGCTCTGCGATCGCTCGCCGCGCATCTATATTTGAAATAACGAACTTGAGCTAATTATAATAATAACGTGAGCATGATTATTGAAGTGCTTCTGATATCCTTTTTAGAAATGGACAAACGCCAGGGTGAATCGTGAAAAAACTAAGGAGCAAATGATTCTTTCAGCGAGCTAAAACATGAACAAACTGCCATGTTTAACTATTATCATCGCCTTTTGGACTTTTATGAACTCAGAATGACGGAAATATTTAATAACAAGGTGTTAACGTTACATGTGCTGGTGAAGAATAAAGATGAAAGGTTTGTACTGACTGTGTACGTTTCGTGTCGTTTACTAAGGCCTAAACATTTTGGGTATTTAAGTTTTTTTGTACCTGGTAACATTTAGACTGTGAGGGTCTGTATGTGATAATACATGCTTTATTTATTTATTTATTTATTTTATATAATCGCAGACGTTACAGTAGTCTATTTTGCATTATCATTGATCTGCATTTTATACATAAATATTAAGAATTTGTATGAATGTATAAGAAGTGCTTCTCATACAATATACAACTTTCAGTGAGAATGAAGTTGACTGCAACTTTCTGTCGTACACCACACCTACCAAAAGGGAACCATTGGTTAAATTCGGCAGTGGAGACACAAGCCTGATAAAGGTGACCCATACAAAACTGTACTGTACCACTCAGAGGAAACGAGGCATATATTTAAAAGAAAAGAAAAAAAAACATGCAGACAGTTTTAGATGATTTTTTGCTGTCTTTTTTGTTTCATTAATGTAAATGATAAATAAAGACCCAGGACTCTCAACGATCTAGGTGCAAAGTCTAAAGCACATGGCGCAAAAGCACTGAGGGTGTGTCCGAATCCACTTTTGCTATTTTAAGAATGGAAAAATAAGGTTTGCGCTGCACCGCATGGTCTAACAGGGTTGTGCTTATTCTCTTAATTAGTTATGGGTGTGTTTTGAGCATCTCCCATTCCCTTTAAGAGTCAGTTGCGTCGCGCCATGGTGCATTTGCTATTTATATGATGGAGTTTGTAAATGGAAAAACTGAGCGCTTCACTAGCGAGAAAACAGTTAAACAGACCATCTGCAGTGTGAGGATAAAGAATGAGCCTCCTCCAATTGGCCTCTTTACTTTCTCTTTACTTTCCTTTTACTCTTTACTCCTTTTTCTTTCATGGAGTATGGAAATAGTGTTGTTTTGATGGTTAAGCACAAAGACTTGTTCTAAAACTATTTCTAAATTCAGCTCTAATTTCCAGCAAACGAATAAATGAACAATAATAATGAAGTGTGGTCAAAAAACTGAGTTATGTTCAAACACACGTCCTAAGCCCCATATGGTCCAAAACAAATTTAAGCTTGTTTTTAATAAAACAAATATAAATATGCATATAATAAATAAGACTACTAATAATAATAACATTATACAAATGTAAATTGAATAAACATGAATAAACTGAAAAAAGCGCCCCGAGATGAAGAAGGCATAGAAGCAGTGTCTTTTATATTTATGTAGAAAATAATAATTTTTGTAATATATTAATCCTTTAATTCTTTTTCAATTGTAAAGATATTTGTGTATTGCTGTATATTCTGTGTGTATTAAGCAATGTCTTGGCATTTAAAGCGCACAACTAATGCTCTGTTCTGGACTTTAGACCTAATTTCATCTGGTCAATGTCTATTTTAGTTCCTCAAAATAGCAACGTGCCAACAATGCACCTTAACACAGGTCCTTTTTAGACCGGAACACCCATGAGTCCACAAAGCGGCGCAAATAGATTAGCTATTTAAACAACTTGGCGTAAAACAGGAATTTAGGGTTGCGTTAGTCTGAGCAACGCATCACGCAGATCACGTCTTGCACCTTATTGCGCTGGGTGTATGATAGGGCCCCCAGTGTACATTATTAGAATGAGTTGGGAAAAAAAAGAGGATTTGATAATTGTATATCCCCAAAGTTCCTTTAAGGCAAGTCATTTCACTAGGGGGCCATCTTTGAAACCTCTCGGGCTCCAAAACTACTTGCCAAGTTTACGATTACATTTCATATTACAAATAACCAATTAAATTAAACAACAACTGTCTCTTTAGTTTCATTTCTAAATATTCGTATCACACAAAATCTGCAGAAACTCACATCTAGTCCAAGCCCCTCCCCTGGAGAATTGTCATTCTATAGAGATTGCTGATTGGCTCATGTACTAGAAGGCGGGCTTTATTCACCATATAGCAATCGCTGATAAGCTCCTGTACTAGAAGACGGGGCTTCAATCACCATATTGACTGTTACACTTTTCCCCATTCAAAAGTATACGAGTGGCATGTCTTGTGTATTCTAGAGTCTTTGATATCTCTCATCTGCCACGATAAAATTGTAAAATTCAACTAACTAAAACAAACAAAGGGGAAGGTATAAAATACTAATAATAATTGTCATTAAACACCTTCCAAAGCACTTAATATAAATTAATACTATAACATAAAATCTTTTTATTCAATTAAAATTTATTGCTATAATGTACATTGTAAAAATGCTGGGTTCCACACAATCGATTTGAGTTGGGACAACATGAAGGAATTAAGTTAACTTTTTTTTTTTTTTTACAAATTTGGTGAATTGAGCATAAAACAGTTAAGGTGCCCCCAAAATTAAAAATTGTGTTGTTTCAGCTCATTTTAAATAAGTAGTTTCAACAAACAGCAAACATAATGTTGAGTGTAAGTTGGCTAGTGAAAAAAAAGCATAGATGATCCCAGCATGTGAATGGTGATGCAATGGTTCATGTCCTCAGGGTTTTAACACACACACACAGACACACACACACACACAGACACACACGCACACACGCACACGCACACACACACGCACACACACACGCACACGCACACACACACGCACACGCACAC
>CAIGQZ010034910.1:15713753-15786697 GCA_903798205.1 Danio tinwini
CCCCCTTTGAATTTGTTTTTCTATTTTAAATATTTCACAAATTATGTTTAGCAGAGCAAGAAAATTTTCACAGTATGTCTGATAATATTTTTTCTTTTGAAGAAAATCTTATTTGTTTTATTTTGGTTAGAATAAAAGCAGTTTTAAAAAACATTTTAAGGTTAAAATCATTAGCCCCTTTATTAATTTTTTTTTCCGATAGTCTAAAGAACAAACCATCACTATTCAATACCTGCCTAATTATCCTAACCTGCTTAATTAACATAATTAATCAAGTAAGCCTTTAAATGTCACTTTAAGCTGTATAGAAGTGTCTTGAAAAATATCTAGTAAAATATTATTTACTGTCATCATGGCAAAGATAAAATAAATAAGTTATTAGAAACGAAATTATGTTTAGAAATGAAAAAATAAACAGGGGGCTAATAAGTCTTGTTTACAATTTTTTAAATAACAATAAAAAATATATTAAAATATAAATATTATAAAAATTTTAATATAAATATAAAAACAAGAAAATTATGTTAAAAATAAAAAAAAATTAATAAAAGGTGCAAAAATTGTAAACATTTAAAAAATAATATATATATAAAAAATATATATATATTTTTTAAATAAGAAGAAATAAACAATAAAATGATAAATAAAAAATAATACATTTAATTATTCATTCATTTTCTTGTCAGCTTAGTCGCTTTATTAATCTGGGGTCGCCACAGCGGAATGAACCGCCGACTTATCCAGCACGATTTTATGCAGCGGATGCCCTTCCAGCTGCAACCCATCTCTGGGAAACATCCACACACTCATTCACACTCATACACTACGGACAATTTAGCTTACCCAATTCACCTGTACCACATGTCTTTGGACTGTGGGGAAAACGGAGCACCCGCAGAAAACCCAAGCAAACGCAGGGAGTACATGCAAACTCCACACAGAAACGCCAACTGACCCAGCCCAGCCGAGATTCGAACCTGCGACCCAGCGATGTTCTTGCTGTGAGTCGACAGCACTACCTACTGTGCCACTGCGTCGCTAATACATTTAATTAAATTAATTAAAAATAAAAATTTAAAAATATATATTTTTAAATAACAAAAAAATTAATGTTAACATTTAAATAAGATAACAAAAATAGTAAAAAAAATAAACAAATAAATAAATGGTGCATAATTTTAAAACATTAAAAAAAAATTTTTTTTATTATAAATATTAAATATTATAAATATTTTTTATAAAAATAAGAAAACGCATATTTAAATAAGAAAGAAAATAAGAAAAATAGTTAAGTAAAATAAAAAAATGGTGCAAAATATTTTAAAATATTATAGAAAAACTTTAAAAAATGTATAAGAAACATAGGATAAAAATAGTAAAAATTTAATATAATACAAAATTGTATTAATTAACTTAAAAATTAAGGTTAAATAGTAAAAAAAAAATAAAATCACATTTAATAAAACCATAAAAACATTGTAAAAAAAAAAATTATTTAAATTAATAAAATAAAAACAATAAAAACTATTTAAGTAGAAACAAATTTGAATGAGAAAATTGTTAATATTTAATAAAAAATATTTTTATAAAAATATTTATACAAAAATAAAATAACAGATAAAAATGTGGTTGCCACCATTCAAGCTTAATGTGAATTAGCTCATACTCAGATCACCTCTTACTTTCTGGTGTATAATTGGCTTTAACTCTAGGATAACCTCACCCTTTGTTAAGAACATCCTAAACTAAGAGCACATGCATTCATTCATTCAATTTCCTTTGGCTTTGTCCCTGATTTATCAGGGGTTGCCACAGTGGAATAAACCACCAACTACTCTGGCATATGCTTTACGCAGTGGATGCTCCTCCAGCCACAACCCAGTACTGTGTAACACCCATACACACTCACATTCCCACACATATTCATTTACTACAGCCACTTTAGTTCATCCAAATCACTAAGCACACAATTTCCAGACAATTCACACAAGCCATTTAACAAAACTTCAATAAACACACACATGAGACACACAGAGAGAACAAGTGGTCAGTGTAAGGGAGGTAATCCTGCTTTAAAAGAGCACGGTTGATCTGTGTCCACCATCTGCCCTGTCATGACTTACTGACCACTAACATCTCACGGTCAGCTGTCCAGCAATACTATCAGAAAGCCTCATCCCCGTCACAATGGGAATCTCACAAAGAAAGAACCACGTCTCATTTCCTGGAAATGAGACATCACTTCCTATGAGGAGAGCAACAACTAGCAGCGGTCTACCACTTCCTTCAGGGTTTACACCACATCCTGTTTAGTGGTTTACAACAGGTCTCCACTTCCTTAACAGGTGCTGTTTTTCTTAAATGCACCTAAAATGACTTAAAAAAGGCCAAAAAATACAACAAGAACGTGAACATCACACGGATGGAGATACTGCTTCCCAGAACAACAGGAAATGGAGTCTTCAGAGGATGCTTTGTTGCTTAAGTGCTTTAACTACAACAAATAAATATTAGGTGAATGTAAAAATTATATAAAAAAATAAGAAAACATTTGTTGTTTTGACCAATTGTCATTTTCTGAATATAAAGGTATAAATGACAATATTTGGAAGAAAAGTTATTCATCTTTATAGAATAAAACTAAAATCTACTTAAACATTTACTCAAACCCATAAATAAAAAAATCCAGCAAATATTTATAAATATTACACAGAGACAAAAATATGTATTATGATTATTGCTTGTTCATGTTTAATACTGTGCAAAAATAAAAAATAACATTTAATTTAATCAAATAAAAAAGAATAAATAAAAAATATATAAAAATTATGAAAACATTTGCTATTATGACCAATTATTGATTTTCTAAAAAGCTTCAAATGACAATATTTTTGTTATAATTTTTGGAAGAAATGTTATTAATCTTTATAGAATAAAACAATAGTTTACCTAACATTTACTCAAACCCATTACTAATAATCCAGTAAATATTTATACATATTACAGAGACAGAAATATTTGGTGAAATGCATCCGGTTATTGCTTGTTAACGTTGAATACTGTGCAAAAATAGAATACAATTTAATTTAATAAAATAAAAAATGTATTAAATATTTTTTTTAATAAAATAAAAATTTAACCAAAATATATAAATTATGAAAACGTTTGTTTTATGACTAATTAATCATTTTCTAAATAAAAATATACTAATAATAAAAAAGCTCCAAATGGCAATATTTTTATTTGAATTTTTAGAAGAAATGTTATTAATATTTATAATATATAACAAAGGTTTACTTAAACAGTAACTCAAACCCATAACTAATAAATCCAGTAAATATTTATACATATTACACAGAGACAGAAATATTTGGGGAAATGCATCTGATTATTGCTTGTTCATGTTTAATACTGTGCAAAAATAAAATAAAATTAAATTAAATAAAGAGCTGCACGGTGGCGAAGAGGGTCGCTGGTTCGCATTTTAGTTGGCATTTCTGTGTGGAGTTTGCATGTTCTCCCTGTGTTGGCGTGGGTTTCTTCCAGGTGCTCCGGTTTCCCCCACAAGTCCAAAGACATGCGATACAGGTGTGTGTGTGTGTGTGTGTGTGTGTGTGGTGTATGGAAGTTTCCCAGTGAAGTGTTGCAGCTGAAAGGGCATGCGTTGCGTAAAAACATATGCTAGATAAGTTGGCAGTTCATTCCGCAGTGGCGACCCCAGATTAACAAAAGGACTAAGCCGAAAAGAAAATGAATGAAGGAAAATAAAATAGAACAGAACAAAAAAATAATAAAATAAAATACATTAAAAAAATAAAATTACAAAACAAAACAGTTTAGCAGATCAAATACCTAACCTACTCGATCACGCTGTTGTATAATTGTAAGTTTCACAGTATTACAATTTTATTTTAGTTGCTAAAAGGTCGCAATTCCCACAATTACAGTATTAGTTGGCCAAACATTAAAGCTCGTTTCATTTCCAGACACCCAGTATAAGGAAAAATAATGCCAAAGGGAAAACAGTTGAGCGTTTATTCTTAAGGTCGCTGACTAAGACAGTTTCAATCATTATCTGATGATAGTTATTGGCAGTCGACTCTCACAGACCCCAAGGACCTAGTCAGGAGAGGACCATATCTGTTTAACCCATCAGATTATCATCCCGAAAGAATAGGAAAAAGGGTGGACCTTCCGAAATCCTGATCAATATCTGCACAAAGTCCAGAGGAAGGTCAATAGCTGGATTTATAACGACTAAACCACTAGTGTAAAGATCTCAGAATGACTGAGCGAATGCTCACGATCAGAATGAGCTTCAGGCAAGATTTTCTCTGCCAGCGACTCATTGGAGCAGAAAACATGCACACCTGAATCAATATTAACCCAGATTACACAATAGCTTGGAGCAGAGCTGTAATGGAGAGGTTAATTCCCCATCCAAAACACCCCTTTTTTTATTCAAAGAGACCAAACCTCACATAGGGGCCATATATAAGGGCTTTCATGTATTCGTACATATTTATTGCCAATGTTTTAACAGCTTATAATGAAACTTTAAAAAATGAGACCTTCCAAGACTTCCTAGGCTGTCCATGAAAGGCTTAAGACTGATTTTTATGTGAAGAACTCATCAAATTTATGTGATGTGTACAAGAGATTGTCTTTTAATTCATGACACATTAAACAAACACTACTACAGTCTTCAGAATGCTGATTAAGAGCTATTCTGGACAGGAACATCAATCTGTCATGCAAACAAAATTCAATTTAAGCAACAGTCAAACATTTCAATGTCTATTTAGTCTACAGTAGTCGACGATTGGATCAAAATTATATTGTCCTAATGCCTCATTCACACAATGAGTGACTCGCAGCGGCAAAGCGTCAAACGACTATTCATTTCAGCGGAGAGTGAGAGACTTCCGACGACCTCCATATATTGCGGGCTGTTGGCGACCAGGTGGGCGTGTCAAGCAATGCGACAAAGTTGAGAAACCTTCAACTTTATGCAAATGAAGAGTGACTTTCTTGAGCGACAGCCAATAGGAGCACCAGTAGAGCTCACATGATCCTCTCTCAGCTCGCTCAGAGGCCGGTTGTATTCTCCGTGCTGTAGACCTACATAGACCTGCGTTTACAGCAGGTCACCACCCAGAGCGACAGGCAGCTTCAAAGTCGCTGCTAGTGTGAATGAGGTATAAGACAAGAATGGGTGTTGTTCAATGCTTTTAGGACAACTTGGACGAAAGGTTTTAATCTACTTCAAATGCTGACTATTGTATAGTCTAACGGTGCTTTTACACCTAGACGTTTGTTTCAGAACCTGGCACGCTTGCACCCTTAGCTAGGTTCGTTTGTGCATATGTAAACCATAAAATCACAGTCGGATCAACTGCAAAACAATCGGTTTGAGACCGAGGTGGTCTCGGCTCGGTTGAAACGAACTCTAGAGAGGTTCGGTTGTAGTGAGAAAGAAATACAATAAAACGAACTAAAAAAATGCAGTATCACAGTGTATTAAGGTTATGTAATAGGCATATATATGGCTGAGTAGGGCGGGATGTCCTTCCTACCAGTAAGTCCCAATCCCAGTTCTATTTTTGTACCCCTACCCCTTCCCCTTGGCCCTTAAAACCGAGTGTGAAGGGGAAGGGCTACAAAATTTATCCCTAAGAATTGGGACAGCTCTACAGCACCTGCACACGTCATCAGATGTCATCGTGATTAGGGCTGTGCAAAAATATCGATACAGCTAACTATCGCGATAATTTCTTTTACGATAGTGTATCGATAGTCCAACCTCAAGTATCGATTTAGGTTGTGCCAAACGACTCACCTGTAGTTCCTCCGCTCCTGTAGATGTCGCTAACTTGCGATCAACAAAACGCCAAGTGGTACAGTATCAGAAGTAAGCAAGAGTGAGCATGGCAGAAAATATAAAGGTGCCTCCAGCTTTTAGAGCTGACGTGTGGCTGCACTTTGGTTTTAAAGCTATACCAGGGAGAACTGAATTAGACAAAAAAAGCCATTTGTAAGCTTTGCAATATATATAGTTCTGTGTTCAATCATACTATGCAGTTTTAATGAATTGGAATAAATGGAAAATAAATTAGAATTGGAATTTGTCTGCCGACTTTATCAAGTTGTCAATATAATGTGACACACATACTACAGTGTTTCCTCTAGGATTTTTTCCAGCTGTGGCGGCAGGTCTTTTGCACAGATCTACCAACTACCTGGTGTCGTGAGCGCAGTATTACAAGTCGAGATCGCATTTATGTAATACGAGCGTGCAAATCTCTTTGCTTGCGCTCCGATTTCATCTGTTTGTGCACAAAACTTCTTGCACGCCCTTAATTAAAAACTGCTTGTGCAGATTTTCTTGTGCGCTCTTGAATAAACGCTGCTGAAGTGTAATGTAGCGCTTTAATGTAGTGTGTATTTCTCCAAAAATTATTAGATTGGCTAGGAATATTTATGAATATCTCCAATAGACCTAGAGATCGGCATTAATGCTTCCTGAAGTACAGTTAATCGGCTATGAATTCCAGCAAGTTAAAGTCTTTGTTTGTTGTATGCAGAACCATAGGCCTTTATATATAAAGTATAATTATGGAAATTGTGTTCATGCTAACTGAAAGCTACGTCGTGTTTGCTGGCCTCACGTATTACGCACCTGTCAATCAGTCAGCATGTCACCTTAAAGGGCTAAACAAATAATGCACAGCACTGCTACGGTTACAGAAAAGTTTGCGCTGATATAATTCACTTACTTTTTAATATGTTAAGGTGCGATTATAACCCACTATTAAAAAAACGACTGGATGTTTTGAATGAGTAGCTGTAATGTAGCCGTGGCTGGATGAATTTTGGTGTGACGCCCCGCCATGGAAGAATGAATGTAGCAGAAACCTTGTATTAATACAAACTACTGCAATATATCACAATATTTGTTGTATCGCAATATATTGTGAAATATTGTATTGTGACCCATGTATCGTGATATGTATTGTATCGTGAGGCTCTTGCCAATACACAGCCCTAATCATGATCTCTTGCTTCATATGAGATCAGACGATTGCGACTGCTGTAGTTATTCCAGTCATGTTATTTTTGGGTATTTATCTTCAGGAAATCACTGAAGGCATATATTATGTTATCATAATGATCTAATGTGGCAATAAGATCGTGACTATACTGCGCATTTACACAGTGGCCATATTCATCTATGTAAACACACAAAAACAGCATTAACATTATAACAGACACTGTAAAACGCTCATTCCCAGCCACTAGACTTTTCTGACAGGGTATTTGAGAGTCATCGAGTGTCAGAATGTTGTGGGACTGCTATACAGGAGTTAATATTATGGATTATAGATAGTAAAATTTGCAGTGTTTATTTTAGCGTTTTTTTTTAGACATGCCAGTAAAACATGAACGCGGTTATGAATGTATTACAACATGTGCTTGTTTGCTGTAAAAATTTGTAATGATGACAAAAAATACTAATTTGTGGCTCTCCTTCCAGGTGCAGCTGTGGCTGGTGTATTCTGGGAAATTTTCTTACCCCTTGGTTTTGAGTGTGGTCCTGAAAAATCTTCATTCTAAGGGCTATTCTCACCACTTCCCCTTAGCCCTATGCCTTCAAGCTAAAGAGATTTGGGACACCCCTACCCCTTCACGGAAACGTGCAAAATGAGGAGTAGAGGTAAGGGGAAGGGCTAAGGGGTAGAATTGGGATTGGGCCTAAATGTGCGTTTTCTGTCGAATACGAAAGTAAAAGCATGCTGTCTAACTGAAATATATGAAAAATATATACCACCAACGTAATTTCTGATATAGAATAGATTTACTTATATAGAACGGATTTGCTCTTCAGTGTTTGGACTTTCAGTAGTGAAAATTAAATCACACTGAACTAAACTACAACTACAAACTTCAACTATGAAAACTGGACTGATACAGATTCAATCTACTAGAACTTCTATGTGAAGCTGCTTTGACACAATCTACATTGTAAAAGCGCTATAGAAATAAAGATGAATTGAAAAAAGAGGAATTGAATATACATTTAAAAACCCTTAACAACTGAAATGAGACTATGTATGTCTTTCCTCTGATATTTCTGACAATTACTGTGATAATAGTACTAAATGCTGCTTTATGTTCGCTTTGCACGCACCAGTCGGAAGTTCCAGTTTTGCCTTTCTGAAAGAGACAACAGATTCTGCCCTCTGTGGTGCAGAAAGACATGTCCTCTCATGCAGACGCAAATCACGCACTCTTGAATCAGTCGGCTTTTGTCCGTTTGGCGTGTTCGCATGCAGCTTTGTGGTCCAGATAAAACAAGATGTGAGACAACTCAAGGTGACAACACAGTTTGGTTTCGTCAGGGCTAGATGTTTGACATCAGCTTGCTGTGTAGAGGCTCTTAAAGTACACATGAAATCAAAACTAACTATATTGATTTTGTTAGCTCACGTTGCTAGTGCATTTGTGGTGAACAATTCATCTGTGCATGCCATTAAGAAAAAAAAATTGTTTGCCCTTGTAATCTTTACTTGAAATCTGAAAAAGCACTTCCTGTTTGTTTTCAGTTCAATTTTCAGATTACATCTGTCTGAAGTATTGGGCGTGGCTAACATACTTAGACACGCCCCTCTATCTGTCAGAAATGGTGAGGAGAAGGTGTCTGTTAGGTTGTAAAAACTCTCCCCAAACCCTTTTCCCAATCTTTCTGAATTAAATGCCTACTTTACTACATCCAATCAGCTTGCAATAGAAAAAACAAGCCACACCCACTGTTTTCTCATTTTATATTCCGTTTCTCCAGGAATTGCATCATCGATTTGCTTTATCAGCAAATCACTGCAAAAGCTATTTATATATTTTTCACTTCTAATCAAAGAATGAAATAGAACCTCACAGTCAGACTCTTGTTCAAGCAGACCCAAGAAACTGCTGTCTGCTGTTGACTAAAAGGCCACAAGGGTTTCTAAAATCTACATACAGCCACCCTAAATCACCATGACCTACAGTAAGTGGTAGCTTCCTCCAGCTGGACACTCACTGTACTTCATAAATGTGAGCCTAACAGTTGCTACGCTGTAAGAACAGGAAGCCGTGAACTGCCATGCGAAGGTCACGGTAGTTTACTGCTGACTTCAGTGTCAGCTTCCTGCTAAAAGAGACCGCAGGAATGCGAGGGGGCTTTCTCCTGCGGCCTGCACGGCCCTGCAGATGGGGATCAGTGATGTGGTGGAGAATCTGGGCTTGAGATCTCGCCTCAGAAGCTGCAGTGCTGTTCATTCCTATGGGAGCTCCTGGAATTCCAGGCAAAGATGGATGATCCTGGCCATCCCAAGAGGCTGTGCAGCTGTGCCACACCACACCCTCAATCTGAAAGCCTTTAAGGGCCATCAGATCTCACTGAACACCTTGGTTGTGTCCAGAATGAAAAAACAAGCATTCAGTGGAGGACAATATTTTTTAACAGATTGCAGTATGTAATATTAGAGGTGTTTTGTGTTTCATGATTTAAATAATGGGGTTTGTCAATTGTGTTCACATTGTAATCTCAAAAATATATTTATTTTGCATGGTAATCCAACTTGAGGCCAAAAAAAAAAAAAGACACAAATTAAATGGTCAAAATGTGGTTGCTTTATCCACTACTTTGGAAATGGCAGGTCAAGTTGAGGAATACCGCAGAAATAGATTGTTTTTCCAAACCAGCAGAGATGCAGAAAACATCTGCACATATTGCCTTAGCCTAAAAGTGTGGCAATCTGAAGTTTTAGATTTCATAAAACTAATCTGGCAATCTATTCAAGTTATAATTAACTTAAAGAATAAAATAGGAATAAATTTTACTAAATGATGCCTATTAAATGAACCATTCAGATGTTTTGCATCCAGACATTACTTGCCGTATTTTTTCTACTAACGGCAAACAAATGAAATTCTCATTACTGATATACACTCACCAGCCACTTTATTAGGTATACCTTACTAGTACTGGATTGGACCCCATTTGCCTTTAGAACTACCTTAATCCTAGATTCAACAAGGTACTGGAAATATTCCTCAGAGATTTTGGGCCATATTGACATGATAGCATCACGCAGTTGCTGCAGATTTGTCGGCTGCACATCCATGATGCTCATTGTAATGTCAGGTAGGCTGTGGCATTGACACAATGCTCAAGTTGTACTAATGAGCCCAAAGTGTGTCAAAGAAATATCCCCCACACCATTACACCACCACCAGCAGCCTGAACCGTTGATACAAGGCAGGATGGATCCATGCTTTCATGTTGTTGATGCCAAATTCTGACCCTACCATCCAAATGACGCAGCAGAAACTGAGACTCATCAGACCAGGCAACATTTTTCCAATCTTCTTTTGTCTAATTTTGGTGAGCCTGTGCAAATTGTAGCCTCAGTTTCCTGTACTTAGCTGACAGGAGTGGCACCCGGTGTGGTCTTCTGCTGCTGTAGCCCATCCGCCTCAAGGTTGGACATGTTGTGCATTCAGAGATGCTCTTCTGCATACCTGGATTGTAACGAGTGGTTATTTGAGTTACTGTTGCCTTTCTATCAGCTCAAACCAGTCTGGTCATTCTCCTCTGACCTCTGGCATCAACAAGGCATTTGTGACCACAGAACTGCCGCTCACTGGATATTTCCTCTTTTTTGAACGATTCTCTGTAAACCCTAGAGATGGTTGTGTGTGAAAATCCCAGTAGATCAGCAGTTTCTGAAACACTCAGACCAGCCTGTCTGGCTCCAACAACTATGCCACGATTAAAGTCACTTAAATCACCTTTCTTCTCCATTCTGATGCTGGGTTTGAACTGCAGCAGATCGTCTTGACCATGTCTATATGCCGAAATGCATTAAGTTGCTGCCATGTGGTTGGCTGAAATTTGCATTAACGAGCAGTTGGACATGTGTACCTAACAAAGGGGCCGGTGAGTGTATGTGTCATAAAACTGTTATTATGCAAAATACCTTACTGTCCTAAAATTAGGGTTGATGGCTTTACAAAATAAATCAGCTGCCACATGATTGCGTAACATGACAGCAAGCTGCTCTCTGATGTGTGCATGTGTGTGCAGGGCTCAACAATAAGGACTGCCTGATGGCCCGGGGCCAGCGTACGAGATGCTCGGGACAGTAGACAGGATCGATACTAGCCCGATCAGGCCAGTTCTGCCTTGTCACTAAATTTCAATTTGCCTGCAACCATTTGTCAATTGCGTGCAAATACAGTCTTAAAATTAAGAAACAGTTTGTGCTTTTAAGCCTTTAAAGGCTACCCTCTATGTGACGTCGTAAGCACTATATTGCTTTTCGGTTCCTCTTATCTGATTGGATGTTTTGAACATGTCTTTTTTTCTGTAACCTGGTAACAACCAGTACAACGAAGATATGGCAACATTAAGCATTTAGCGAAATCAAAACCTCGAAGCTCAGGATAAAGGTGTCAGCACTTAGAATTTTCCTCATTATACATTTATTAACATTTTAAATATATTCAAATCCTACATTCACAGACGTTAATTTAAAAAGATGTCCTGAATAACATTAAGGCAGATATATTAAATAACATATTTAAAACATGTGGCTAAGAAATAGCAATTAACTTTTATTTGCTTTTTTTTTTTTGGTGGGGCCAGTGAAAAAAATCCTTAGTGTTGAACCCTGGTGTGTGTGTATAGGTGTGTCTATAAAAGAGAAGTTCACAATGACAAACACTTTAAGTAGTGACTTTAAGTAAGCTTTAAGTGAGCAACCTGAAGTCAAGTGACATGAGTGAAAATTGCTGACACAATAAAAACTTAGCAAAATCAACACATCAATCACCAAAGTGGAGCCAGAGAGGAGATAGACTGCAGATGGCGGTGGTGTGGCTGTCAGAGCTTCAGAAGTGACAACGAGGTGTCAAAATCCCAGACACGCCACTTTGCTCTCGGAGGAATGAGTGTTGGATGTCAGTCAGACGCTGAGCAGACTTGCTCATAGCCAGACACTGAGGAGGAGGAGACGCTGAAAATAACCTGCATTCAGGAGATTGTTGCTGCTGGTCTGCTGGTGTTTAGAGGGTTGGTCCTGGGCGTGTCACATACCTGTCTGCATGCAGAATGACAGCAATGCAGGACATAAACCGCTGACCCCTGGTGAACAGGTCAGTACAGTGTTTAAAGCTCCTCGATGCACTCAGTTTACAGATATGGAGTGCGCTCGACTGAAGCCAAATACATGTTTTACTGTCACTATACAAAGTACAATGAAATTAGAGCATAACTATTCAGAGACGTCCTCTTCAAAGTCCAGGATGGAGAAAGTTTTGGATCCTATTCATTGTGTTGTTAAAAAAAAAACATCACCAGGGTTTCTGCAGTTTTCAGCAAGTCAAATTTAAGATTTTAAGACTTTTGTAAGACCATTATGAATGACATTTCAGACTTATACTTTTAAATATTTTTACTTTTTATTAATTGATTTCTGCTCCACATATTTTTAAATAATTAATTGTATAAAAAGAAATAAGAAAATAAGAAATAATTAAGTTTTAAAAACTAAAATAAACAACATTTTTAATTTTTTGACAAGTTTTAAAAACTATAACAAACTAAATGTATGCACCCGTCAGTCTAAGTCAATGTCATCATCAGGTAGTTGTAAATGCATGAAGTACTTTTACACAAATGTTATTCTAAGGAAGATAACTGAACCATATAAGACTTGTCTAATATTTAAGATAATACTTAAAATCATCTAAGACCTTCAACACAAAAGTTTAGTAGATGTAAGACTTTTTAAAGGTGCAGCATGTCAGTTTGACACCCAGTGGTTGAACTAGGTATTGCACTCCTGGATCAAAATAAACGCACGCGTGGGTTGCCAGATTGAGGACAGGAGCGAGTGATTAAAACCGTGTTCTAAATAAAAGTAACGACACGCGATAGAGGGAATATTTTCCATATTAAAAGGAGTTTTGGTTCTAACCAACACCTCAAATTGATATATTACAAACAGCTTCTATTTCTCACAGCTGAACAACAGAAACCCATGACAGTGATCAACTCAGGTAAACCTCGCAAGCTTTATTCAGTGCTAAATGCTAACAATGTGAGTTTGAATAGATTCTAAACCTTACCATTTTGTGAATGAGTGCATATTCTTGTAATTCTTGTAATAAGGCTGTATTTACATTTCTGTCGTGTTTCGTCTGGTGCAAACAGCCAAACTGCTGTTTGCGTGTTGTTAGGACACGAGATTACAATGTAACCTGATCACCTAATGTTTATGTTTGTAATATTTATATAATTTGCTAATTAATAACCTCATGTGGAACTTAATCGGTCTCATTTCAACGTCTGATACTGTCCATTTCGTCACAGGCGTATGCTTTCAGAGCCTTTCTGAATGAATGAATGAAATACGCTGTTTTCCAACAAGGCAACTCGGGGTGCTGAAATATAATTGGCTTAACTGGTATTGTCCAGGTTAAATTTACCTAAACAAAGACAGCGCTCTGGCACGGTAAAACCATTTTCAAAGCAGAATATCTGACTTCAGCATTGTTTTTTAGTTAAACAAATATGTTCACTTAGGATGTTTCCTAAATATCTGCACACATATTATAGTATTTTTATGCTTTAGAAGAGTCAAAAACTTACATACAGCACCTTTAAGGCTTAAAATTTCGTTATTGAAATAGAAGACATATTAAGACTATTTAAGACCCTGCTTAAAAAGTACCTTTAAGATCCTGCACCCTGATCACAGTAAACGGTGATTGAATTATAAAGAAATAAATGTATATAGCCAGCAGGACATCTAGTCAAGTGTGAAAACTGCAGTTTAGACAACTACTAAATAGCCATTACCATGGAAAACATTTTCCTTCATGATCTAAATGTAAAAAAAGAAATATTTTATTATGCTTCGTCACACCAGACACGGATGATGCGTCAATCGCGAGTGATTTACATGGTAAGTCAATGCAAAGACACGAATAGACATCCTACGGCGCGAATGAGGCGGCACGAGTTGAGCAATTGGAAAAACTGAACTTCAGCTTCGTGCCGCGTTAACCAATCAGGAGCTTGCTCTTGTAGGGGAGTGATTATGACATAGTGCCTGATGTTGGTGTCCTGAGTAGGTAATCTACTTGTCGACACCGGATAACAGCTAATCAAACTGGGCTCGGCTCAGTCTGAAGCACCGCTGAAAGCCTCCATAATCCAGGTATAGTCTCTGGAGGAGTTGATGAACTCACAGAGCTAGGTGCACCTCTGAAAGGCTCTAGTAGACTCAGACACGGCGCCGAACAAACATATGCTGTTTATCAGCCTTCCTAAAGCACATAAACACAGCTACTCTCTCAAAAATATCTATGTTAGCCATTTAGCAACAAAGCTAGAGTCACTGGGCAGACAGAAGCCCTGCCCATGACGCGAATCCACGTCTATTGTGAAGTGAATTTGACGTGCAAATAGGCATGGGATGATTTTCAAGGCAGTGTTTCCTCTAGGATTTTTTCCAGCTGTGGCGGCAGGACTGGTAGACACAGATCTACCAACTACCTATGGCGATAATTGCGTTCTTTCAATGACAAATGTCATGAGTGCAGTAATACAAGTCGAGATCGCATTCATGTAATAAGTGCATTAATGCATTAATTAAGGCATTAATGTGTCTTGAAGTAAAGTGAAACGGCTATAAACTCCAGCAAGATAGTCATTGTATGCAAATCCATAGACTATAAAGTATAATTATGAAAACTTTGTTCATCTTAACTGAAAACTACGTCGTGTTTGCTTGCCTCGCGCATCACGCACCTGTTAGTCAGTTTGTCAGTCAGTATGTCACTTTAAAAGGTTAAACAAATAACGCACAGCACTACGATTAAAGAAAAGTTTGCGCTGTTATAATTTACTTACCTTTTAATACGTTTTGGTGCGATTATAACCTGCTATTAAAAAAAACGACTGAATGTTTTTGAATGAGAAGCTGTTATGTAGCCGTGGCTGGATGAATTTTGGTGTGGCGCCCCGCCATGGAGGAATGAATGTAGTGGAAACCATGCAAGGTATACCGCGGTTTGGAAAAGTTAAGGTTTTAAAACAGTCAAAATTTTCTGCTATACCGTTCCTAAGGTATGTGTAAGATTTTTTATTTACGTTTTTTTTTTTGTCGTTTTTTAGGACAGCAGTATCTCCAGCAGAAAAGCTATCCAAAGATGCCGTTTTAAACTATAAAGAAATTAGTGTTTTTGAAACTAATGAAGACAGCAGAAGTTTGCTTGACATGTTTACTACTCTAAAATATATTAAATGTTTCTCAAAATAAAATATATTGTGTTCAAAAGGGAAAAAGTTTTCGTTTTTTATGCAGACATTTAAAAAATAATACATTTTAGAGCAGTAAATCACAATACCACGAAACCGTGATATTTTTATCTAAGGTTATCATACCATCAGAATCTTATACCGGCCAATGCCTGTGTGCGCGAATGAAGCAAATTTGATGTGCAAATGAAGCGAGTAAACTCAAAATGTTCACACAACTATTTACACATGAATAGCGCAATTTATCCATGCGTGCCGCGTCTGGTGTCAACATTTTTCATTTACTCACTCTTTTCTCACCCTTTTGTGGTTCCAAACATTTATTTTTCCTGTTGAACACTTTTTGAAATTTGAACAAATTTTGAAGAAAGCTGAAAGCCTATAATTGACAATTATAGTCAATGGTTACAGGTTTTTTAACATTCTTCAAAATTTATTCTTTTGTGTTCAACAGAGAAGAAATCAAACAGGTTTGAAACAAGTGAAGGGTGAGTAATGACAAAATATACAGTTTTGGTATAAACTATAGCTTTAAGAAAAGAAGTTCCAAGTGCAAAAGGAAGTAATGACATTTATCAAAAAGCGCAACAATTTCAGATAAATCAATTAAGTTTGTATTAAAGTTATTAATATTTTTAATTTGCAGATGACTGTGCCTGAAAGGTTCAATAAAAGGTACTTATTATGCCTCTTTTTACAAGATGTAAAATAAGCTCCTGATGCCCCTACAGTGTGTACATGAAGTTTCAGCTTAAAATACCACACAAATTTTTTTTTATAACTCTTTAAAAACTGCCCCTTTTATAGACTTTGATCCAAATTGTGCCATTTTGGTGACTGTTGCTTTAAATTCAAATGAGATTGTGCTCTCAGCCCTCTTTTCAAAAGCAAAATGCTTCTGTAACACACGGTTCTGGACAACAGGGTTGAGAATCCAATTGTCTTTATTTAGACAGACAATAGTCAGGCAAGCCAGGGTCAGTCACAGGAGCTAACAGAATCAAAAAGTGCAATCCAAAAGAATAGTCAAAAGCAGGCAAGAGATCAGTTCAGGGGACTAACATCAAAAATTAATAAACAAAGTAAAGAATCAAAACACGGCAAGGAGAAAATTGTTCGTGATACTACAGGTAGAAAAAAATAAATCAGCAATGACAAGCTTCAGCTGCGTGTCTGTGTGTGTAATCAGGGAAAACCGAAACAGGTGTGTAAGGTGCATAACAGCATTTGTAGTCCATTTGGTGGAAGATTTGTAGTTCTCCAGCGATCCACAGTTGCTAGATCGCCGGTGATTGTAACAGCTTCTCACTCAGGACTGTTTATGCTAATGAGGAAAAAAAATCCTTACTAGTGGGCGGGGCTTTTCCTCTATGATGACACATACATAAGGAGAATGTCAATCAAACTGTTTCTGCAGACTGTTTTTATCAAGCGTAATTATAAAAAACTAGAATAAATTATTTTTATGCCATATTCACACACTGTTGCCACACAACTCGGTTTAACACCACTATACAAAAGTGATTTTTGCATAACAGGTCCCCCTTAAGAAAGTGCATGAGGTCAATTGTCTTTCATTCAGCTGCTAAATATAAATGCTACATATATAACACAACACTCCAAAAAAACAGACGAAAACACTGAAATTCTTGCTAATCACAGCAAGAAGCCATCAGGCCAGTCATGCAAGAGTATCAACATAAGAGTGCTGTAAGATAAGAGGAACAGCTGTCTTGGCCAAAACATGTCACGGTTTATCACTGAACATATGGTGCGAGCTGTGACTAGCATTCAAACGCAAACAGCTTTAACTGGACAGGAGGAAAGTAGATGGAGCATAAGCAGCAACAGAAGCACACTGCTGCAGGGGGGAAAACATGCACTCATATTCTAATGGTAAATAACAAGCACCTGAGAGTAAAAACACTGACGCCAAAGAAACTTGTGCAATATTTAAAAGACTTGAAAAGCCTCCACAGGGTTCTTACACCTTTTACAAAGTTTACAAAGTACAAATGAAATCAAAACTAATCATATTGCATTTGTTAGCTTACATAGCTAGTTTTGTGGTGAAGAAATAATCTGTGAATGTCATTTAACCCTTTAAAGTCTAGTGCTATTTTGGGGTTTCCGCCTGGATTTTGCCTATCCAAATTTAAAAGCTTCCCAAATCCACATGCAGAGGTGTAAATGCAAAAATTTTGTATCATTTTAAAGAAAACCCTTTGAATTTTCATAAAACAATATTGAAAGTATTTAAAATAACTGTATATGTTGTCGGTGTTATAATAAACACCTAAAAAAAGAGGCGCTTTTTGTATTTTTTTTATAAACTCAAATTTGAAAGTGTACCTTTTAGGTTCTGTGTGGTCTATGTTGCTGTAAATAATTTTGCTGGTTCCTGCACATGTGTGTAATCAGAGGAAAAAAGAAAAATGTCTCTACCATAATCTATGCAAAAGTTATTGTATTCCAACTGATGAGAGGTGCTTTACCATTTATTTATGTATTTTCCGCCTACCAAATTTTGAAAGCCTTCCATATCAAAATGCATTGCTATAAATGAAAAATTCCAGTGTAATTGAATAGAAAACCCTTTGAATTTACATAAGAAACTGCTGAAAGTAATAAATACTATTTTTATATTTTTTCTGTTTTATTATGAACCACTTCAACATTGGGCGATTTTTTATTTTATTTTCTAAAATGCTTTTTTGAAAGGGTCTAGTTTATCTATTTAGAGATTTTAGCTTTTCCAGACAGTTCTGCTTGAAACCAGCAGAGGGCAGCAAACACTAGGAAAAATAATTTTATCTCTATCATGTTTTCTGACCAAGCTATTGCAGTTCATCTGAATACTATGAAAATAACTTTTTTATCATTCATATTAAATAATACATATTTGCTTCTGCTTAGTTTTACATGATAATAACCATAGGAACATGAGTTTACATTACTTATTTTATCTCCTTTGCATTTTAGGCATCATAACATTACATTAAAATTAGTCAATGACTATAAGATATGAAAATAAGCTTGGGTATCCAGTGTACTGTGTATTTAAGTGTAAATAACTTTTGTACAGTAAAATAAAAACTGAAGTGATGCATATGTGCATAAAATATAGCTTCTACACTCTCAAACTGAGCCACTTCCGGGGTGTTGCGCAACCCGCTGCCTTTAAAAATTAAAGGGGAAGTTGATGACGTCACCGGACCCGCCACCGGGTCCGCAGAGTTTGACTGGTTAAAAAAAAAAAAAGGTTTGTCCTTGTAATCTTTATTTGAAATCTAAAAATGCACTTCCTGTTTGTTTTCAGTTAAATACACAAATTACGTCTGTCTGGGGTATTGGGCGGGGCTAACATACTTAACCACACCCCTCCAACTGTCAGCTTTGACAACAAACAGAAATGGTGAGGAGGAGTCTGTGATGCTGCGTTCCCACCAGATGTGGATGAAGTGTCAAGCGTGAGTGATTTACATGTTAAGTCAATGCAAAGACACAAATAGACATCCTGCGGCACGATTCACGCGAATAAGGCGGCACGAATGACGTGATTCATGCGAATAAATCAATGCAAGGTTACCATTTTGCACGTTTGACACGCGTATAGTGCAAATCGCTTGAGTTGGAAAATATGAATTTTAGGAGCTTGCTCTTGTAGGTGCGTGATTATGACATAGTGCATGTTGTTGGTGTCTCAAAGGGTGTCCCCACTGGCTTGCTTGGTTCGGGACTTGTGGAGCTGCACATCGATGGATTGCTCTTCAGTGTTTGAACTCTGAGCAGTGAAAATTAAACCACATTGAACTAAACTAAATTGAGCTTCAACACTGAAAACTGAACTGACACTATTTCAATTTACTATACTGTAATCTTCCATGTGAAGCTGCTTTGACAAAATCTACATTGTAAAAGCACTATAGAAATAAAGATGAATTAAAAATCCTCCAGCCGACACCGGACAACAGTTCATCAAACTAGGCTGTGCTCAGTCTGAAGCACCTCCAACATCCAGGTATAGTCTCTGGAAGAGTTGATGAACTCACAGAGCTGGGTGCACCTCTGAAAGGATATAGAGGACAAATAAATATATACACCATTTTTCAGCCTTTCTAAAGCACATAAAACACAGCTATTGTTCCAATAAATCAATGTTAGCCATTTAGAAACAAAGCTAGAGTCACCAGGCAGAGAGAGGCACTGCCCATGATGCGAATCCGCATCTATTGTGGAGTGAATTTGATGCACGAATGAAGCAAATTTGATGCGCGAATGAAGCGAGTAAACTCAAAATGTTTACGACTCTATTTAAGCGCGAATATCGCAATTTATTTGCGCGTGCCGCATCTGGTGTGAACAAAGCATTAGGTTGTAAAAACTCTCCCCAAACCCTTTTCCCGATCTTTCTGAATGAAACGTCTACTTTACTCCAATCAGTTTGCAATAGAAAAAAACTAGCCACACCCACTGTTTTCTCATTTAATATTCAGTTTCTAGGAACTGTGCCACAATACGAAAAAGAAAATGGTCGCCGGTTCATGAGGACTTTAAGCACTTTTTGAACACTTTCCAGATGCATTTACAATTTGTAAATGTACAATTTGTATGTGGCAAATTACATATTTACATTTATACATTTCATCACATGCTAGGGCTGGGTGATTAATCAAATCAAATGGGTGACAAATGTGATTAATCAAAAGCTGTGATTATCATGCACGTCTTATAAGGGGAACACGGCTCTGTGAGCTGCTGTAAATGTCTTGTTTTAAAGCTTTATAAGTTTCTTTTGAATACAAAAGAAGCTATTATGGAGACAGATGAAAATGTTAATTTTCAACATTTTTCAAAATGTCTTCTTTTGTGTTCAACAGAAGAAAGAAACTCATAAAGAGTTAAAAGATGTAAAGGGTGGGTAAATTAATGATGACAGAATTTAAATTTTGCAGTACAGGTTAAAGGTTTGGAACAACTTAAAGGTGAGAATTTTAATTTTTGGGATGAATTATGTCTTTAATCCTTATTATTACCTATTTAGGAAGATAAATTATTATGTAAGCAACACCATTCCATAAGCAGTTTCAAACACTTAATAAAAAACCTAAGCCTTGAGTCATAAATAAAAGAAAAATCAAGCAGGATTTCCAGCACCCGTACGAACCCTGCCTCCAGCATGTAGGGTCAAACAGGAAATTCACAGACTGGCACACAAATAGGCAACTTCCTGCACTGCGTTCCTGCATAAACGAAAACAATACAAGCCCCGCCCCTTCATCAGGCCAAGCTACACACAGCACCTAAAATGTGGGTTTTACTACGGATGAAGTTATGTAACCTTTCATTTCAAGCTTGAGTAAATCTGTCCAAAAATGGACAATGCACATTAACGTGGGTAAAAGCTGAACCTCATTTATTTTCCCTTCTTAGAAGGGAGTTACCAGCAATATCGTACCCCTTCTAAATTGTCCAAAACAAATCTCTCACGGTCGGGGTGGCTAAACCTGTAATTACAGTCCTTATTGAGTTCCCAGAGCGCAAAACTGTACGCACGGACCTCAAGCAGCAGCCTGCAATTAGCAAGACCAGAATAAATCAATTCCACTGGAGCCACATCTGAGAGGCCGGTGCCTCAGAGCGTTACCCCTAAAAGTGTGTGCTTCGTATAGAAAGTGCAACACACTGTAAAAAATGCACGTTTCACACAATTCATTCATGTTGTCCCAACACAAATCGATTGGAAGTGTCCTTAACTACTATGTACTTGCATCAAGAAATAAATACAATGTACTTAATGTTTTAATGTACTGCTGAACACATCTGATGCTCTTGAGGTAGGGTATGGGTAGGTTTCAAGGTTATAATAGTTTTGGATTTTTCATTAGTTTAGTTTTAATTTTATTTTGATGTTTTGTAGTCTTAATTAGTTTATAGAGGCACATTTACAACTTTTTATATTTTGAATTTGCTTAGTTTAGTTTAGTTTTTATTAGTTTCAGTATTAGTTTTAGTTTTTTTTTTTTGTAAACGAGGATATTTGTTAGGTGCACGATTCAAAAATCATCAAAATAAATATTGAATAATAAAACTCAACCAAAGATAGGCAACATTTTTTGACACAAGAACACTACCATCTACCACTAACCTGCTTCTGAGGTTAAATACACAGTAGTGGTGGTAAGTCTTTTTGTGACAATCTTCCCATGTTAGGACTCAACGTATCAAAAATATGTAGTGAGCAATCATAAATTCAGTCAGTTTAAGCATCACCATGATCTGAAAAGTTTCTTACAATTACATTTTGCAACCCAACTGAAGCATGATTCACTTATTTAAATTCCATTACAACTTTCTGTCATGAAATAAACTTACATTTTGCCAGAACTTCTTATTCTTAAGCCCTCGGTTTATCCACGCTGCAGTTGTCCAAGTTTAGTTCAGTCACAGCAGGCTGTCTGTGTTCGGTTCACTGAATCACGCATGCGCAGTATTATCGGTTCACCACTTCTCAAATCTGATCTCAGTGTACTGTTCTAATAACTGAATAACTCCGCATATATTAGTTTATTTAAAGTCAAAGGGGGTATCAGGCATGTAAAAAGTTGTTTGTGGATAAGTGTTTAATGTTACTGGAGACGTGAATCGTTTCAAATGATTCAGTTCAATTTGGTGAATTAGTTCAACCGGTTCACTTAGAAGATACGGTTAAAAAAGATTTGTTCATGATCACAATCCCTAATACAGAAATAAAACCTATTATTGGTCACAAATGTGTTAAATTAATAATTAATACTCTGCTCGAGTTGTATTTAATGCCGTCACCATGCTGCTGTCATGTCCACCCGTTGTTTTTGTCTCGGGAGCAACAACGAGGATGATGGAGGAGAACCGACTTGATCTGGCCAATGGCATCAGGATTACAGAGTCTGAGGTGCCATACAGGTCAAACACCTGGCAGCGTGAAGTATATAGATTTACTTTTAAAAGGCATACAGTATGTATTAAATACATTTACAAAGACGAAAACGAAAGACGCTTGTGTTATAATTTTTGTTAGTTTCAGTTTCTCGTTTTTATTTTTATTTCAGTTAACGAACATGTTTTTCAATTCTAGTTTTCATTTTTTCATTCGTTTTTGTTAACTATAATAACCTTAGTAGGTTTAGGAACTGGTGTGTTGGTTTCTGTATAGTTTAAGGTGTAAGCAATGATCAACAGTGTAATTACAGAAATTAATTACGGATGTAATTACATGCAGGTATTTAATCAAGCATAAGTAGAGAGTAAAAACATGTATTCACGCAATAAGTACATTGCAATGAATTATTTAATTTAGTGTAAGTACATACTAGTTAAGGCCACTTAATATAAAGACCAAGAAATTTGTGAATTGAACATAAAACAATTAAGTTGTCCCAAAAATATCTCAAAAATTGTGTTGTTTCAGCTCATTTTACAAGCGGTTTAAACAAGCCATAAGCCAATACTGAAATGTCCTCTGCTGAAATTAGAACAATTTGGTCACTTCCTGTGTTCCCAAAAGAATTCGCATTCCCACAGACAGGCACATGCAAATTATTTCCTTGCAATTTGCTTCAAATGTCACAGCAGCAAAGAAAGAGAAAGAAAAGCAGGATGGTTATGTGCTGAATGCTCTCACCTGTGGACATAATGGAGCTGATGCACAGAATCGATGGCTAGAACCATCTCTGCCAGGTAGAAGCGGGCCATGTCCTCTGGTAAACGGTCCTCAAACTTGCTGAGGAGAGTCAAGAGGTCACCTCCCACATAGTAATCCATCACCAGGTACTGCAGAAGACAGACAGTTTTTTTTTAACCATAATAGTTTTAATAACTCATTTTCTTTTGGCTTTGACATGGTAAATGTAGATAATATTTACTAGTTATGTTGCAAGATACTAGTATTCAGTTCAGTTTGACCATCAACTGTTTTCAGACAAAACATTGCTGCAACTCTGATACAAGTGTTATTTATGGAGAAAATTACAAAGCACTGCAGTAATCACTTGTCACAACAAGTTTGGGTGTTCTGTGTTTGTCTAGGATAATTAGTCTACTGAAATGTGTATATTCCATACAAAGTATAAAGCTGATTGGTCAATTCTTGTCACGTGACTTGCGGTGCGCTCACAGCGTTCATTAACCTGGGGGCGTCTGGAAGCTGCGCGCCTCTATTGGAAATAATGAACTTGCACAAATAAAAGACGCAATATGTGAACAGCCCCTAAAAGTTCGCCATCATTTGCGATCTCCAGCAGTTGAGCTTCTTGCACAGACATGGTGGATTCCCCTGATTTGTTGACAAAAGGGTTGCAGATCCATTCCTTGGCAGTTTGCGGGTCCTTCACTGAGCCTTTTCCCCTTCACAAAGAAAATTTTCAAAGACGTCCGTTTCTTACTCATTTTGAAGCTTGTGGGTTAATTTTGGGCACTCAAGTGACCAAGAAGTAAGTGACAGAATACAGTAAATTTTTGAATAAATAAAAGATCGTTCAAACTCAGATAATGAATAAAATGGAAATAATTCATGATTTTTTTTGTGCGGCCCAGTACCAATTGATCCACGGACCGGTAACGGTCCACAGCCCGGTGGTTGATGACCACTGCTGTAGCCAATCAGGGGGTAATAGCATTGACCCTAAAAACTTGTCTATTTTTTACACTAAAAATTACAATTATTACAGTAAAACTAAAATAAACAAATATAAATTATTATTTATTTATTTTTATCTGAGAAAACTGAATCAAAATTTACTGTTAAACATCACTTAGAAAATATTTGAGAATGTACCAATTAAATAATTTAAATGGAGAAAGTAAAATTTACTGGAGGACTAATACTTTTGTCTTCAGCTGTATATGATGAAATGAAATGTAGTAGTCTAAACTAATAACTAATAAAGAACGACAGAACATCCAAATGAAAAAATAACACAAATAAGAATGAACTCATATCTGACTAGCTAGAATAACCAAGATATGCTGTTATCATAACAGATATTCCACATTTCAACAAGTTGTTTCAAAGTAACTGATCTCAGTCATGAACAGGCAAAAAACCTACTCAAAATAACATTCTGAATTTAACCTAATTATGAAGATTAAATTAAGACTTCATGAATGTTATTCATTCATATTAACATTGACTGAACTTTAAGTCATATCCCTTTCCATGTATCCTTTAAAAGAAAGTAATGGAATTGCTTTAAAAGTTTAAGCCTACTTTTCAGCCTCAAAAATTTGCCAATGCCAAGCTCCCAAAGATTGGGTTTTTACACACAAAACCAATTTAATTGAAAGTACAAGAAAACAATACATTAGTCATTCATTCATTCATTTTCCTTCGGCTTAGTCCCTTTATCCATCAAGGGTCGCCACAGTGGAATGAACAGCCAACTTATCCAGCATACGTTTTATGCAGCGGACACACTTCCAGCTGCAACCCATTACTGGGAAACACTCATACACTCCCATTCACACAATTTAGCATACCCAATTTGATGGACACCCACGCCAACAATGGGAAAATATGCAAACTCCACACAGAAATGGCAGCGACCATCTTGCTGTGAGGTGACAGCGCTACCCAGTGCGCCGCCCTATCCATTAATCAGACAGCTATATTTTTATGCTGACAAATGTATGATCATTTGAGGTTTTATACTATTATGGTTTCTGTGGTCCTGCAAGGACAACAATCACACCATTCAGACCTCTAAAACAAGCTCTTTGCTTGCTGAGAAAAACCACATGCATGAAAAGGGCCCCATTATTTAGCTGATGGATCTGGCTTTACTGAATGTGATTTTCACAGTAATTCCACATAGGGGAACCGGCCAGAGGTGTGGTTCTCTGGGTCCAGCATCTCTGAGGTCTGTCTGCACTCACACAACAGACTGAGAGAGTGTTTAGGATGTTCACTGCAACTAAATAATTAAGGCTACATCTACACTAATACAGATCAATAAAACATTTGTCTAAAAACGCTGCATGTCCACACTATCATTTTAAATTTTTTCCATCATCCGCACTAAAACTACTGAAAACACTTTTGTTCATGTACTGCGTATGCAAACAGACGTAAGATGCTTTTACCTGCATCATACCCGTCAGCTGTTTATTTACTTTCCGTCTCTTGAAAAGCAAAATGTCGCAACTGTTGTCTATTTTCACCACTGAACAATATCTCCTAGTAAACATTCCGTGTCCCTTGAAGACAGGGAATATGGAGCATGTGCAACCTGACATTAATCTTTAATTAAGCAGTCAAAATGGACAGCATCCAAAACATTTGCTTTACAATGTGGTCCACCATGTTAGCTGAATGGGTCACATGACTAAAATGCGTCATCGTTTTCAGAAGCCTCCGTTTCCACAAACCTCATACTGAAAACGTACCGATATATACATTTCTAAAAAGCACCAAATATGTCCCAGGAGGTACCTTTTTTTTTTGCAGTTTTGTTTTCACAAATTCATCACAGGCCGCTGTGTATGCTTTTTGACATCTCAAATTTCTCTAGCGAGTGCCATTCGTGCCTGCTGTTCTAACGTAAATCTATCAGAGGCCGCTGTCAACTGATGACTGACTGACTGATTGATCAACCCATCCTCCTCCTTCCCTAAACTCAACCAATTGTGATTTCAAAAGCACCGATTTTAATAGGTGTAATCTCTAAAACTATTGGTAAAGAAATCCCTGTTTGCCCTAATATCTGTATTCTTGGTCTTTTGCCACCTGCCTTATCGCTAAAGTCATATGAACAGAAGTGTCTATTGCATGTGAAGCACCTGATTGCCATTCACTGGAAAAGTATTCATGATCTAGCTTTGTCACTCTGGATTAAGGAAATGTCTTCTTGTATAGCAATGGAAAGACTGACTTAGCCTTTTATTTTTAAAATAAGAATGGACTGACTATTTAGTAATCCCAAACAATGTTACTGTGTTAATGTGCACTGTGTTTGTTATGACTAACTTTAATATATTTTTCCACTTTCATTGGAAAGTATGTTGAACTGTCATTGTTTTAATGGGTTTTTTTTTCAAAATAGCTTTTTTTATTATTAATATTTTAATCTCATTTTTGTTTTTTTTTCCTTTTATTTAATAATAATTTTTTTGCATGTGTATATAGATTTTTTTATAGCTCTCTCGGGATGGGATGGGTGTGTTCTTTGATGGGTATTTGGTTACTGAAACAGTATGTGTGTATCACATTTTTCTGAAAGTTTTAAAAAAGCACAGATTGACTGGCACCCACCCACTTCCCTAAACCCAACCAACAGTGTTTTTAAAAGCATTTCAGAAAAACAAAAGTCCTCACCTGATTTTTACCACGTTTTCAGATTTTACCACATTCTCACCCCGTTTTTTAATTGCTTATTTAATTTTTTGGTTTCTGTTTTTGTCTTACCTGCTTTCTGGAACCGATTTTCACCTGACTTGACCTCGTGGTCATGGTCAACTCTATGTCTCAAATCCGCTGACGTACACAGCGAGTTACTGGTCAAACTGGTAACAGTGGGAAAGCCGTCTATACCAAGGTAAGCGTTTAGCTGCTAGCGCGTAAAGGAATGACGTTTTACTGCCCTGCAGTGTTCATTTTAAAGCCAAAATGCAGCCATACATACTTCTGGCTACATAATTCATGATCTCCAGAAATGTATTTACCTGTAGGGCTACGTTTTCAGAATGAGCCTTTGTTGGAGTTTTCAAAAAGATACGCTTTCGTTTCCTAAACACAGCATCTCAGTGTGTATGGAAGGTCAAAATTTCAAACTAACTAATTTCAAACTTTTAGTTTTCAAACTTAAACGTATTAGTGTGGACATGGACTAAGTCTGATCTAATCGAAACATTTCTTAATTTGAGATTCAGGGGAAATCAGAGGGCTGAAGCCTACCAGGAAGTTTTCATCCTGAAAAGCGTAATGTAGCGTGGTGATCCACTGACTGTCCCCGTTCACCAGCACATCCCGCTCCTCCCGAAAACATGCTGTCTGGAGAGGAAAACAAAAAAAGATACAAGTTTGTTTATATTTAGCACTTAAAAAAATAAAGGGATTGTTAACCTAAAACTTTTATTCTTTCATCCTTTACTCACCCTTTACTTATTTTAAACATTTATGAGTTACTCTGTTGAACAAAAAAGAAGATACTTTGAAAAATGCTGGAAACCTGTAACCATTGACCTCCATAGTATTTGTTTTTCCTACTATATAATGGAGTGGCAGCAGATTTCCAGCATTCTTCAGAATATCTTCATTTGTGTTCAACACAATAAAGAAAATCATAAAGGTTTGGAACCCCTTGAAGGTGAGTAAAATAATGAATAAATTTAGTGAGTAAAAAAGCTATCCCTTTCCTTACTAAGCAAATCAAGATAAAATGGATCAAGTGTATATGTACCTCTGCTCGTTTCAGCATCTCCCACTTGTTGAGGATCTTCATGGCAAACACCTTGTCTGAACTTTTCACCTTTACAACAGCTACCTGTAACGCACCAGAAAACAAAGAGATCTGACACACAGCTCCTCCATTAAGAAAGCACGAGGGGATATCTAGAGCTCCTGATAAGACGATAAGCCGCTTTGTGTTGGTTTTGTGAATCTAGATTACCAGATCATACGTGGAAGTGGTTGGTTATCAGTGACAGCCGAATGAAAACCTCAAGTTACAGGGCAGGTCATGTTACTATGGGTGTACACACACACACACACACACACACACACACACACACACACACACACAGTCACAAATTCATGATATAACTCATACTGAAGGAAGAAAGCATTCAGGACTTAACAAGTAAAGACATAATCAGCTGACAGCAATTTGATCTGAAGTCAATGACAATTTCACTGACAGCATAAATGTTATTTTAATAACCCAAAAAGCAACTCTGAAATGCCAAATATGACTTTGAAATCTGACCCAAAACACTTTTTGGAGTAATGTCTGGACTCTGTTACATTATATTATACACGTGTATGAGTACAATGAGTATATTGGGTGGCACAGTGGCTCAGTGGTTAGCGCTGTGCGCTATGGGTGAATTGAAAAACTAAATTGGCATTAGTGTATGTGTTTGTGTGTGTAAATAAGTGTGTATGGGTGTTTCCCAGTACTAGGTTGCAGCTGGAAGGAAATCAACAGTGTAAAACCTATGCTGAAATAGTTGGCGGTTCATTCTGCTCTGGCAACCTCTAAAATAGAGACTAAGCCTAAGAAAAATTTATGAATAAATAAATTAGTATATACAGGGCTTGACATAAACACCCACCAACCCACCGAATGGGGGTAGATTTCAGCTGTAGCGGGTTAGACACACTCCCACTAGCCACTTTGGCTGGTTAAAAATATTTTTTAAATTGAAGTTTTCTTAAAAGCAGAGTTCGACAATAAGGATGGCCCAATATGCGTGCAAATACAATTTTAAAATCGAGAAGCAGCACGACCGAAGCAGGTGAATACCGAATGAGAGTATGATCACTCGTGCTAAGAGCTGATGTGACTGTTTAAAACGGGTGCGTGCTCCCGTTTCCTTGTGTGAAGCAACCGTGCCAGAAACGTAACTGGTGCGATCGGTTCTTTTTCAAATAGACTAGACAAAAAGTTATGCTCACGTACCCACAGTCCTGCTGCTTTCAAGAGCTCCAGATTTGTATTTTTGTAAGCAGCAGTGGTTGCTTTCGCTTTAGCCATTATTTGAACATTATTAATTGGCCTAACGTTAACCATGTGCGCGTAATCATCCTTTCATTATCACACACGGTATGTTTTGTCACCTGCTTTCTTTTGCTTAGTTATTTTTGTTAATATGATTTAATTATAATTTTTTACACTAACATTACTTTAATGGGAGATTAACTCCCCATTTATGTGTAGTTAACTGGTGATCTGGGACCTTTAGTCAGGACAGATTACTGTGCATATTTTATCTACATGACAATGATTTTTTTTTTTAAATGAAAGATTTTGTTAAATAAAAAGTATAGTATACAGCAATATTTAGCTTGTTTTCAGTTCCAATTAACTATAATCTTCTATGTGAAGCTGCTTTAACACAGTCTACATTGTAAAAGCGCTATACAAATAAAGGTGAACTGAATTGAATTGTTTTGTTTTGACACATCTAAAATTTGTGGCTAAGAAATATTTATTTATTTAGGTTTGCTGTGGTCAGATAAATTAGGTAAATCCTTAATTTTGAGCTCTGAAAAATAATGTAAAATAAAAAACAAATTTTAATATGACACTATGAAACCATGACCCATTTGCTCATGTACATTGAGCAAGCTCAAACAAGACGCACAAAAAGTGAAATGAATGAGGCACGTGGACATAACACAAAATCTAAATCAAGTCATTTTAGGATGTCAAAGTTATATTTATGCATAATGCATGAAATACATTTTCCCAACAACAAAATTGTGGCTTGTGAAAATGCTGAGGGGCTAGTAATGTTGGAAAACTACTAGCCACAGTGGCTGGTCATCAAACAAGTTAAAGTCAAGCCCTGAGTATATATATTTTACTAATATCTATATGTTGTCAATTTTTAACTTATAATTGTATTAAATTTGTATTTTATAACATAATTTTACGGCAATGCGGTGGCCCAGTGGATAGCACGATCGCCTCACAGCAAGGTTGCTGGTTTGAGCCTCGGCTGGGTTAGTTGGCATTTCTGTGTGTGAGTTTGCATGTTCTCCACGTGTTCGCGTGGGTTTCCTCCAGGTGCTCCGGTTTCCCCCACAGTCCAAAGACATGCGGTACAGGTGAATTGGGTGCGCTAAATTGTCCGTAGTGTATGTGTGTGAATAAGAGTGTATGGGTGTTTCCCATTGATGGGTTGCGGCTGGAAGGGCAACCGCTGCATAAAACATATGCTGGACAAGTTGGCGGTTCATCCTGTTGTGGCGACCCCACATTAATAAAGGGATTAAGATGAAAAGAATATGAATGAATGAATGAACATAATTTTACAATTAATTATTACATTTATATATTGTAACATTTTTATAGAGATGCACTGATTGAAATTGTATTGGCAGATTTTTTTATTTGTTGCTAAGCGTGAGCTGCTGTTATCAGTTTCTGACAATTTTGATTCTCTTTCTAAGAACTATAATTGACAGCACATACAAATGGCTGTTCCTTAAAACTACGCCACTGTGTTTCGGCAAACACTTGCCTTCATCCATTTGCCGAAATGCATTGGTGTAGTTTTAAGGAATAGCCATGTAAATACAGGCTTTTATAATTTTTTTTTCTTTTGCTGTTTATTCTGATGAAACAAAGAGCACCGACACATTATTGAAGCTTCCCCTGATAATTAGTTTGATTTTGAACAATAGAATCTAATTAAACTTTTTGATGGTAAAAAATAATGGAATAAATATGAATTTTTTTATGTTTTAAATAATAATTATTAAAATGAACAATAAACAACAACACTAAAAAGGAATAATTTTCCACTCATCCTAAAACAATTATGCTAAATAAATGTTTTGATTAATATTTGTATGTATAGTTTTGATACTTTCCAATACTTTTTAAATACATCTCTAATATTTTTATTAAATAGATTATAAAATGAATAATAATAATTACATTTATACATTTACATAGCGCTTTTCTAGACACTCAAAACGTTTTACACATTGGGAGGAATCTCCTCATCCACCACCAGTGTGCAGCATCCACCTGGATGAAATGACGGCAGCCATATTGCACCAGACCGTACACCACACACCAGCTGATTGGTGGAGAGGAGACAGAATGATGAAGCCAATTATGATATGGGGATGGTTAGCAAGCCATGATGGATGGAGGCCAGTGGGCAAATTTGGCCAGGATGCCAGGGGTTAAACCCCTACTCTATTACGAAGGACATCCTGGGATTTTTAAAAACCACAGAGAGTCAGGATCTCAGTTTAATGTCTCATCCAAAAGAAGGTGCTTACTGAGCAGTACAGAGTCCCCATCAATATATTCGGGCATTAGAACCCACACAGACCGCAGGTTAAGCGCCCCCCTGCTGGTCTCACTAAAATTTGAGTTTCTATAAATCAATTTATCAGCATATTTAGAGTTTTTTTTTATGTAATAATACATTTTAGAAAGCAAAAACAAAGTTATAGCAAATACTCCCACCACATAATAGTCCAAGAAATTGATGTTTGATTCTCAGATTTAAGCATGAGCATCATGGGGAAAAGGAAGGAAAGTGGAACAGACATATATTTGTCTTGAACCTAAGGTATCCAAGCGAAACAACGGTGTGATTCACTCCCAGCGATTAAATAAGCCAAAACAAGCATGCATTGAAAGGTCTGCACATTCCAGGCTGAGCCAGGATACGAGCATTACTCCAGACCCAAATCTTATTCTTCAGTCTCCCATACACTTGATTGGCATTTAAAATTAATCAAATTTCATTGAAAAAGATTCTGATTAATTACGCATGCTAAGAAAAGCTTAAAGGGATAGTTTACCCCCCCCCCCCCCCAAAAAAAAATTACATTTACACACTATTTGGAAGTGATTCCAAACTTTTATGAGTTTGTTTTTTTAATTCTGTTGAACATAAAAAACACTTTTTGAAGAAACCTGAAAACCTGTCACATCCATAGTAGAAAAAAACACATACTACAGGGAAGTTAATGGTTTCAGGTTAACAGTGTTCGTTAAAATATATTGTTTTGTGTTCAACAGAAGAAAGAATCTCAAAAAGGTTTGAAACAAGTTGAGGATAAGTAAATGATGAGAGAATTTTTCAGTTTTGGGTGAACTGTCGCTTTAAGATTATCAACCAAAACATCAGACAAACATCTGATTAAAAAGGACCAAGAGAGGGAAAGTGACTTTTAAAATAGCATCCAGTACACTGGCGTTGTGCCCTCAAAACACACAGCCTTACAAGGGCCAAACTCCCACAATGCAGACTCTGAAATACAGTTATGGAAATCTACTTATTAAAAATGACATTTAGCTTCTGTCAAAACCCTGTCAACAACACAACATACAGTTGAATTCATGTTTATCTGACTGAAGTTAGATATTTTGCTTTGAAAATGTGAGTTACTTGCCGGAACGTCTGTCTTTGTTTTGGTCATTTAACCCGCCCACTGCCACTTTAGCCAATTATATTTCAGCACCCGAGGTTGCTTTGTTAGAAAATCGCGCATTTCATTCATTTAGTCATGATAGCTCTCAAAGTATGTATTTGCGACTTAAATGTGTCTCCGAAATCAGACGCAGATTCAGAGTTCACATGAGGTTATTATTTAGCAAATATATATATATATATATATATATAAATATTTCGAACGTAAACATTAGATGAGCAGGTTACTGTGTGTCCTAACAACACGCTACGTGACGAAATTTGCAGTGATAAGCAATTTTGCTGTTTGCCACAGATGAAACATGACAGAAATATTCAAATACAGCCATTCAGAAGCACAGAATAGTGCACTCACTGCACTCCAAAAAATTGTAAGGTTTATAATCTAATTAAAAAACATTAAACCCCTTTAAGATTATTAAATGTAGATGCTGAATCACTAATATGTGTTGGCTTGCACTGGGTCAAAGGTATAAAGTTAAATTTCAAACGGCTTATTTTATTTTCAAGATCTGAGGGGAAGATCTGCTGCTGCTTTGAGTAGTATAATAAATGTCATGTGAAATGGCATTCAGACTCACATTGTTAGCATTTAACACTGAATAAAGCACATGAGGTGTACCTGAGGTGATCATTGTCAGTTTATCCTTTTGTTCAGCTGCAAGAAATAGTCGTTTCTAATATATATATATATATTTCAGGTGTTGGTTAGGATAAAAACTAAAAACTCCTTTTAATATGGAAAATATTCCTTCTAACACAATTTAAATCAGCCTTTAGGCTCGATAGTTAGGCTCGCTCATGTTAGTGTCATCAATCTGGCTAGGTTTGCAATACCAAGTTCAACCACTGGGTGTCAAACTTACATACTGAACCTTTAAGGGGCTAATAATTATGGTTATATACTTAATAATTAAGTTTTTTCCTAACAAAAGTAAAATAAAAATTCAAACATCTAAAAAGAACAAATAATAAATTTATAATAAATCAAAAAATACATTTTTGACATTTGCATGTGCAAAATGGAATAAATTCAAAACAACTACCTGATGTGAATTACGCCTTGAAAAGTCATAGGGCCCTATCATACACCCGGCAGAATAAGGCGCAAGACGTGTTTGGCGCAATGTGTTGCTATTTTCAGACCAACGCAACCCTAATTTTCCCGTTTTGCGTCATGTTGTTTAAATAGCAAATCCATTTGAGTCACTTTGTGGACTCATGGGCTTGCCGAACTAGATAGGAGGTTTGTTAAGGTGCATTGTTGGCACGTTGCTAATTTGAGGAACTGAAATATAGTTAGTTGTGCACCTTGAACACTTACACATTGCTTAATACACACAAAATCTACAGCAATACACAAATATATTTACAAATGAAAAAGAATTAAAGGAATAAAATATTACAAAAAATATTATTTTCTACATAAATATAAAAAACACTGCCTCCATGCCTTCTTTATCTCGGGGGGCTTTTTTCAGTTTAATTATGTCAATTTGCTTTTGTATAATGTTATTATTATTAGCAGTATTATTTATTATATGCATATTTATATTTGTTTTAATAAACACAAGCTTAGATTGTTCCACCTGTCGGGTTTTGTAGACATATACATCACCATATGGAGCATAAGAATAGGATGTGTGTTTGGAAATAACAGTTTTTTTAACCACACTTCATTATTATCGTTAATTTTAGTTTGCTGGAAATTAGAACAAAATTTAGAAATAGTTCTGAAACAAATCTTTGTGCTTAACAAATAAAATTAAATATGTCTTCAGTGGAGTGCGTACAACACTGTTTCCTTATTCACGAAAGTAAAGAAATAACGTAAAGAGTAAAAGTGAAGAGAAAGAGAAAAAGGCTGAATGGAGGAGGCCTTCTTTATCCTTGTGCTGCAGATAGTCTGTTTTAATGTTTCCTCGCTAGAAAAGCATTCAGTTTTTCTACTTACAAAGTCCGCCATGCAAATAGCAAATGCATTATAGCGTGATGCAACTGAGAGGATGGGAGATGAGACTCTAATTGGTTTAATGAACCTTATGCACAGCCACAACTCAATAGAAGAATAAGCATAACCCTGTTAGACCATGCGCCACAGCACAAACCGTATTTTTTCCATCCTTAAAATAGCAAAAATTTATTTAGACAAGCCCTTAGCACTTTTGCGCCATGCACTTTAGACTTTGCACCTAGATCACTAAAATATAGCCCATAATGCTACGGAAGGTTTTGTTAGGAAGAAACGTCCATAAGTAATACTGACCTTAAAATGTAAAAAAAATTAATTTAAACCATTATAGCCAAAACAAACATAAGACTTAAACAAGAAGACTTTCTCCAGAAGAAAAAAAAAAAACACATTAAAATACTGGGGAAAATTTTCGTTTGTTAAAGGAAGGATCAGTAAAGACTACTGATGTATGAGACTTTGACAGAGCTGGACAGGAACACAGCTCATGAATTAGTTTCTTCCTCCATTTTGTAATGGACAGACAACACACCAGGGGTGTGGGCAAAATAAGGAGTTTATTAGGCATAGGGCTTCGGGCTGGTGCGCAGCACTGGAATGGCTTACAAAGGCTCAGGCTGAGCGCGATTGGAGCCAGCAGAGATAGCTTGTCAGAGGACAGAGGAAGAGCGCTGGTGAGCGCTACAACCCCCCAGCTGGGGATGTGATCGTTGGGCAAAGCAGAGTATAGGTAAGCCCTGAGAACATATAACACTTCACGCAAGGGGTGCCACAGCAATGATTGCAAATAGAAATGATCTACATGTTTTGTTACATGTAACCGCTTGTACTGTATCTGGTTAAGTCTTTATATTCTCGTATCGCGTCTAATGCCACGTTGAAAACGCGACACGTGCAGCTTTGTTTACAAATTTAAATGCGTTTGTGAGCTCATTCCACTGCCATTTGCCGTTGCTATGGCCACCATTAGCTGATCCTACACGTGTGCAGCGGTCAAGGTTCAGAATAGTTTAGGTTTTGCTGCTGTGTGGATTAATACTGAATTTGTATCATAGTTAAGCATAGAGCAATATGCTGCTGTTTAAGTGCACTGCTTCCGGAGGCGAGTTGTCTGAATAACACTGTTGAGAACCGGGTACTGTTTACTGTGGTGTTAGTAAGTTTACTATAAAGCGTGTTTCTGGTGTTTTCTGCGATCGGATCCTGTACAAATGTTGGCGACCTGGGGGCTTGATAAACTGCGCTGGGCATTTTACTGTCTCGCGCTGAACGCTGTTGACCAATCGCAACAGGCTGTCATCGGTCTAATTAGCTCAAATTAGCTTTGCGCTAAGGAGGGGTTTGGGAACAAATGAATCGCTGAACGATTCATATGGGAGTCGCTGGGATTAGGTAAAAATAAATTCATACTATAAGACCATGAAAGTGTATTTTCACCTTGAATGCATATCAGCCTGTTGTTGGAGACCCATAAAACCGCAATATGACCCTTTTTAATGTATAATAGGGGCTCTTTAAACATCATTTGGGAAGTATTTGAAAAAAGAAAATAAAAATTTCACAGGAGAACGAATTATTTTGACTTAAAAACAAGAGTAACCAATTCAAATTCAAAAAGCTAAAACAGTGCATGGAAGTGATAAATCTAAAATCAATAAGCGTAATTGATTAAACTACCATCAATCATCAAGTAATCATTGATCAGAAATTGTTATAAAAGATTTTGGCAGTGTGCTCCAGCCAGACTCCTGTCAGAGTCTAAAAAACTCAGGATCAGTGCGGGACGAGGTGACAGGTCAACCTTAACACAGAAACGACCCCTTTGACAACTACAAAGAGCTCCTTTCAGAGAGCATGACGCCCATCAGCATCTGCTCAGTGTACTCTCATTCTGCAGATGGTGACGGTGTCATGCGTTCCACACGTAAAATACGCAGGAGTGAAAATAGGGTTGATTTTGGCTGCTGAACTGTTAGCTTAGGTTAAACACTTACACATTTTCATGGGGTAACAAACTGTACTTTATTCAGTTTTTGACTTATAAAATAACTTGGCATGCAATTGGGTCTTGAATGAATTCTTTACATAAAAGCAACAAAGGCACCACAAGGGTCCTGACCACTTCTCTGGAACTTAAAAGACTGTTTGGCCGAATCCCAATGTGCACTTCACTGGTAAAAAAAAATAGAAGGTCTAAACTAAAGGGTACTAAACCATAATATTTTAAACAAACATTTTTTAATGAAAAACAAACACAAGTTTTTCTGACTGTAAATATGCTCAGTTATATATTAAGTCAGCAACCACTAGACCCACAAGGCCCATTATTGAGTCATTTACTTATGTAATTGTGTATAAATATATAGTTTTTATATTAATTTCAGAAATGACATTGAATCATATGCAAATTTTGTATATGATTTATGTACAATACAGTTTGTAAAGTAATATATAGACATTTTATATGAGAGATTAGGGGTGTCAAAATTAATTGTTTCTTCAGTGCACCGTGATGCTGACGCGTACAATTCGGTATCGGTTCAGTAATAATCATAACCGGTTATTATGTGCTGACGTAATTTATCTCACATGTGCTATGTCGCCGTAGCTTAATATGGCGAGGGAGGCGAGCACGAGTATTTATAACACCCCAACTACTAAAAAATGCCAGATCTGTGCACAATTTCACTGCGTGTGTGTTTGCTGCACAGTCTTTCACTGACACTTAAAGCAGAAGCCCCTATTTCACTGGTATTAAGAGTATGAAAGTAAACTCTATTTTTCTCTCTCTCTCTCGCTGTAGCCCATTTGACCTGCTGGCGTGACTTTTCCTCTCCTCTCGGCTGTTACAGTGATACTTCTGGATACAGACACGAGAGCGTGCCCGCAGAGTTTTCTCCACCATGTCTATCATGGATCAGCTGTGATCGCCGCTGCAGTTTATCAGTGACACTCATCTGTAAATAGTGCCAGCGTGTAAGAGCCAATCGCAGCTCTTTCTGTTGAGTGCGAGACCAATCATAGGGGTGTAAGAAAGAACTTGGTAGACAAGGCTCAGAAAGCGAGCGGGATATTTATATTTGTTTATTTGCTATAAATGCTTGTGTTGTTTAAACAAGGTTTCTGCAGATATCATAATGTCAAATTTAAGACTTTTTAAGACCTTTTTAAGACCATTAAGTATTAAATTTAAGACCTATATCACAACATCAAAAACACGCATACACATAAAAACAAATAGCAAAAATCACAAAATTAGTGGTAAAATAAATGTATTTAAATTGAACAGTACTGAAGACAGCTTAAATGCACAATTGAACTACAGAAAAAAACAAACAAACATCTTAAAGTCTGATTTATACTCGTCTGGCGCCACACAAAACGGACGAGACTTTTAAACTTAACGTGTTTGCCATTGAGATATTCTTTTAAATGACAGGGTCGATCAAAAGAAACAGAAGTAGAAAGTTTCCGGAACTAGGTCATATCATTAATATCATTCAAGATCATTTATTTTTATTATTTTTATAATTTATTATAAAGATTTTCATAACCATTCAAGATTTTTTTTATCTAAAATTTTTTAAATCTAATGCCTGCAATCACTTGCTTTTGTTCATATATCAGACAGTTCTACCTAATAAAGTTAAATATTAATGGCAACAGAACATGGGTTGCTCTACAAATATATTTTTTATGGCAAGAATAAAAACAAAAAGAAGTACACTTACTAAAATACTGATGTTTTTTTTATTTTTTTTATTTTGCCCACTCAACAATTCACACATTACTGTCTGGCTAGTTTCTGTCCTCTACTTATAAGCTAAAAAGGCAATAATGATCCAACATTTGTGAGCATTATCACCAATAAAGCATCAATATATTGTAAACTGATAGGTTCATATATTCCTTTCCAGTTACAGTCAGAGTTATTAGCCCCCCTTTTTCCCCAATTTCTGTTTAACGGAGAGAAGATTTTTTCAACACATTTCTAAACATAATAGTTTTAATAACTCATTTCTAATAACTGATTTTTTTTTATCTTTGCCATGATGACAGTAAATAATATTTTACTAGATATTTTTCAACACTTCTATACAGCTTAAAGTAACATTTAAAGGCTTAACTGGGTTAATTAGGCAAGTTATTGTATAATGATGGTTTGTTCTGTAGACTATCAAAGAATATATAGCTTAAAGGGGCTAATAATATTGACCCTAAAATGTTTTTTAAAAAAAAATTAAACTGCTTTTATTCTAGCGGAAATAAAACAAATAAGACTTTCTCCAGAAGAAAAAAATATTATCAGACATACTGTGAAAATGTTCTTGCTCTGTTAAACATAATTTAGGACATATTTAAAAAAGAAAGAAAATTTCAAAGGGGGGCTAAAAATTATGACTTCAACTGTATCAAAGACATAATTTGTTAGTTAATTTTAGTTTGTAACTTGTAAATTGTTTTAAATTCACAATGGTAACCTATTCATCAATGTAAAACCTATGACTGGTGGAAAAACATTCTGTAATATTAAAACCACCTGGGTCTCCACTTTTGCCATGGCCTCTTTTTTTGTTTCAACAAACTGATCGATCAGGTTTTTCCGAACTTTTACAAAAACTTTCCTCGTTTCCCACTGCTGTTGCAATTTCTAGCCAAGAATTATTGGTCATCTGGCTATCTCTATGATCACGCATGGACACATCTTAATCATAAAGAAGATGTGTGTACAGTCGTACCTGTTTCAGACAAAATGTCTTCAAAGTGTTTCATATTCAACTCAAATCCAATGCGGCCTCGCGCGAACTGTTCAGTGTTCACTCGAGTCTCAAAACATTACATGAGCCCCGCCAACTGAAATCATGTTGCGCAAACACATCGATGACGTCACATTCGCCGCGCGCACTGCATGTTGGTCTCATGTGTAGTTGTAATACCGCGGACTAGTGAAACAAAAAACTACAACTCCACGAAAACCAAGCAACAGCAACAAAAAGAATTTAAATGAGCATTAGACGTAGCGTTACACGGACATTGGAAAATTAAGACCTGTGCAAAAATATTTAAGACCTAGAACAGCGAATTTAAGACTTTTTAAGGCCTTAAATTTCGATTTTTAAATTTTAGACTTTTTAAGACCCCGCGGAAAAAAGGTACAGTTTATATATCTGACTGTTTGTATTGAAGGAGAAAATTGTATTACAAATAGTATATAAATATAAATATATTTATACATTTTAATACAAGAATTGCTGTGCTGTGAAAAAAATATAAAATTGTGTATGGAAAGCATCATCAATGCAACGTGATGGACCGAGATATCAAATTGAACTGAATCGATGGCATGATAATCCTAACCTAACCGAACCGTGAGACCAGTGTAGGTTCACACCTCTATGAGAGATGTACTTTGTTTACCAAACAAGTGGATCTGATTGGTTTTGCATTGTAAACCTTAAATAAAAGTGAAAATTTTTCTTAATTTCATGTGTTAAATTTTTTGTTACAGGGCAGTGCAAAAGGTAGCACTGTCGCCTCACAGTAATAAGGTTGCTGGTTTGAGTCCAGACTGGGTCAGTCTGCATTTTTGTGTGGAGTTTGCATGTTTTCCCCGCGTTGATGTGGGTTTCCTCCAGGTGCTCAGGTTTCCCCCACAGTCCAAAGACATGTGCTATAGGGAATTGAATAAACTAAATTGACCGTAGAGTGTGTGTGTGTGTGTGTGTGTGTGTGTGTGTGTGTGTGTGTGTGTGAATGTGAGAGTGTATGGGTGTTTCCTAGTACTGGGTCACAGCTGGAAGGGCATAAAACATATGCTGGAATAGTTGGCGGTTCATTTCGCTGTGGCGACCCCTGATAAATAAGGAACTAAAATAAGGAAAATTAATGAATGAGTGATTACACATAACACTGATGCTTACCTCGCCGAAGGCTCCTCGACCAATAACCTTCAGTATCTCGAAGTCCTCCTTGTGCAATCGCATCTGTTTCACTTTAGAGGTGAACGGTTTGGCTAGGGAGAGAGAAGACAGCATGAAGTTATTGCTGAAGACCTTCAAATCCATCACTTCTCAATGGTGTGCCATATTAAGGGCATGGACATCTCAAAAGGGATTTGTAGCAGTTTCAGTTACAGCGCATAAGTCAAAGGTTCAGAAGCATCTCTGAGCAGGTGTGAAGAACAGATTGATGATATACTGGAGTAATGTCTTTTTATTGCCATGATTGAGCTAAAAAACTGGCCACTGTGACTCATTCTCCTTACAATAAAAAATTTAGGGATGAAAAATATTGGAAAAATCTGATATTGCAATGTTTTCTGCGATAAATATTGCAATATGAATACAGTTTCACTAGATGGTTTGAATTCTCTATTTGACTTTGTCTAGGGAGTCTAACAAGTATTTAGTAGGGATGCACCAATCCCGATACTTGAATCAGATATCGGTTTAAAACCGCATATTTTTGCTGGATTGGGTATCGACCAGCTGGTACCAATCCAAATCCGATCTTGTGCGTGTGCTATATTCTGTGTTAATTCTGTGCCAACAAAGCCATGAAGGTAGCCTATTATAAGGTACTAGAAAGTTGTCATGTAGGCCTACTATATCCCAAATGTTGTGAAGCCATTGGATAGTTTAATGTGAAGTATATAGATGAATATTCAACTGGTAAAATTCATGTTCATTTCAGCTCTTTCCTCCGCTGCACCTGTCATTCATTCTCCATTCATTCACAATTCAAACAGAGTGTTATAACAACATGAAAAACTTTCTCCAATATTTGTTCCTGTTAGTTTAAATAATCAGTAAATAATTTTGTTTTGCATTAAATGGGTTCGTTTTGACCTGCAACAAGGAGTTCATTGTGGTTTCTAAATCATGTTGCACTGTTAGATCAGCAAATCGCATTCGTAACACTGGAGTAGAGAGGGTTATTACCTGCACTTCACACACAAAGTAGGCCTAACTGAAATTTTAAATTAGAAAAGGCTCAATAATACATTAGACAGATCCTCAACGAAAGGATTTCTTCCCCTTGCGCTGCTGTTTTGAAAGTGTCCGCAGATACGGCAGGGCCGTGCGCTGTCTCAGTGATGCATCAAGCACTTCATTCACGCAATGGCTGTGCAGACGTGATGTGCGTCACTCCGTAATTATCGTCACAATGCGTTTCTCTCATCCTTCCAACCATCCTTCAGACCAGTCCCCATTGGTTTATTCTTCCGAGGGGAATGCTTTCAGTGCTGTGAATAGTTTGTAAAGCCTGGCTCATTGTGGTCGAAGTAGTTGATTAAATTAATAAAAGTGAAACTGACGGGCGCAATATGGATTGTAAAAATTATTTAGCCTAATACAGGCTACTCTGAAACATTGAATGTTTTATTTATTAAATTGTATTTATTATTTTATTTAATAGACCAGTTTGTGTTTTGGCACTGAAGTATATAAACCGACCTTGTTTTGAACTTCACCTCTAATCTAATTTTGTAGATAACTGACCAACAAAAATACGTTACAATCAATTCGTTCCAAAAAGAAAATTTCAGACAAAAATATTTTTTATTTTGGACAAAAATAGAAATCCTAAAGGTCTGTTATTTTACTAAAGAACATAAATTATTTGAGTTTATCACGAAAACTATAAAAACTGCTATGTTTTTAAAAAAAAAGTTTGGCTCTGTATTGGTCGATACACAGAATTTTGGTATCGAGATCGGATCGGTTCCAAAACATGGTATCAGTGCATCCCTAGTATTTAGGTACAGGAAAAAAAATCACAACGCAAATTACTTAGGGTTGCCTTGTTTCTAGTCATACAAATATAGAGTTTAATACAGAATACAGATATAATAAGTCAAAATTAAGTGGGATTTAAAACAAGCTAAACAATCTGCCAGTGGAGTAAATAAAATAATCTTGTTTTAGGTTTGAAATGCAGATATTTGGACATGAAACAATACAAAAAAAGTCTAAGAAACACATTTTTTTTAAATAAATGTAAATTAAAACTACATCAAATCAAATCAATTTTATTGTCACATCAGCAGAAGCACGTGTGCTATGATGAGTGAAAAGCTTTTTTTTTTGCTTTTTTTTTCAAATCATCATCTTCATTGTATAAATAATTAAATGCTATTAATCTTTGTTACGCCTCCAATGGTCATAATTTCTTGTGCCCAAATGTTTTAAACTCTCTTGAAATGCTTCGTCACAGGCCTTAAAATCACATGCAAATGATAAACCTTTACTTCATTATGGTTAATCTTAGCACTGACTCTAAAAATCCTGTGTTTTGTGGCTCCTAATCAACTATAATCCAGATTCAACATTGCAAATCCTGCGATGTGATTATTGTGATATCGATCCTAAAAATGCTGTGCAGCCCTATTGGGGATACTGTACAGTTTTTTGTGATGGTCCTGGGAAAGAAATATCACAAGACTCCTTTAATATATCTTTTTGCGGTGGACTTGAATGAGGTATCAGACCCTACCAAAAGGGTAGGACTGACTACTTATGTATCTAGGAAATGTATGTTATTAAACTGAAAACTGAAAACCCTCCAACATATGAATTATTTAAAAATATCATAAATGACAAACTGCATTTAAATAATTTAACATACTAAAAAACAAAACACACACACTTTTAGAGACCTGGATTATTTTTGGACCCTTAATGAACCCTTTGACCTGTGTCTACATAATACCCATAGTTATCACACTGATTTGATTTCTGTTTTAATCTAGTAACGAACTGAATTTGATGATGTATATGTTTTTATATTTTTATCTGATGCTACTTAATGCTGAATATTCCTTTTGTAAATTTTTTTAGTTTTTCATTAAAACAAGCTAAATTATATACCAATGGGGTATTAAGTCGTATTTTCTTAAATCGTATAAATAATTAAATTCAATTAATCTTTGTTTTACCTCCAAATATACTTTTTGTGCCCAAACTTTAAACTTTCAAACTTTTTGGGCCTTAAAAACACATGCAAGTGATAAAACTTTTACTCTATTATGGTTAAACTTGGCAGTGACTCTATAAATGTGTTCTATAACTCCTGGTCAACTATAATTCAGACTCAACATTGCATATCTGGTGATGTGACTATTGCGCATGCGCATACTGCGATATCGATGCTGAAACGATATTGTGTGCAAACCTAAAAAAACAAATAAATCAAGCCAATACATTTATTTTTATGACGATTAACACAATAACATAGCAAAAAACTAATTCCAGGTGTTTTAAGCAGCTTATAATGAGCAACTTATAAGCCTATATTCTCATATTCCCCTGACACGCAATTAGTGTGGGTTTTATAATTAATTGCAGCACAAATTTGCCATTAACCCTGTTATTATGACCCTACACTCTCAGAAATAATGGTCCGTTTCCACTGAGTGGTACAGTACAGTACGGTACGGGTCGATACGCTTTTATGCTTGTTGTTAAGGCATACCGCAGTTTGGAAAAGTCAAGGTTTTAATACCGGCAACATTTTCTGCTTATGGTATGTGTAAGATTTTTTATTTACGTTTTTTATTTTAAAGGACAACAGTATCTCCAGTAGAAAATATCTCCAAAGATGTCGTTTAAAATTGTAATGAAATCTGTGTTTTTGAAACTGATGAAGACTGTAGAAGTCAATGATTAATTTGAATTATTTAGCCTGACATGTTTACTGTTCCAAAATACTTAAAATGTTTCTTAAAATAAAATATATTGTGTTTAATGAGGAAAAAAAGTTGTTATATTTTACCCAGACATTTTAAAAGAATATATTTTAGAGCAGTGATCATCATACCGTCAGAATCTGATATCAGCCCATGCCTTGTTTCCACTGTCAAAAGGTATCAAAAAGTGAACTGTACCATACCACTTTTTTACCTAGCACAACAAATAGGTACCAAAAGGCGCAGCTGTATGCTATTGGTTTACAGAGATACGTTACTAGCATGTGCACAAGCCAGGAGAAGTGCCATTTTTAAATACACATCCGAGACATTACATCGTAATATTATATACATTTAATAACAAGCCATGGTCGACCAGAGCTCAAACAAACCTCGTCATTATCTTAATGAACAGCCACAAAGCCATGAAGAGCAGAAGCTGCGTGTTTTGTGCTGTTGTTTACGAGGCTGTCTAAAGCGCAAGCAGTTTCACTTTCTCCAGAGAGCTTGTGATCACTCGCTGTGAGTCTATATTTGAAATAACAAACTTCTTGAGCTGATAATAATAACATGCGTGATTATTGAAGTGATTCTGACATCCAATCCTTTCAGAAACGGACAAACATGAGGGTGAATCGCGAAAAAACAAAGGAGCAAATGGTTCTTTCAGCAACCTAAAAGATGAACAAACTGCCATGTTTAATTATTATCATCATCTTTTGGACTATTATGAACTCGGAATGACAAAATGTTAACGTTACATGTGCTGGTGAAGAATAAAGATGAAAGGTTTGTACTGAGTGTTTATGTTTCATATTGTTTATGAAAACAAATAAGGCCTAAATGTAAGGTTTTTTTTTTTTTTTTTGTAATTGGTAACATTTCAGAGACTGTCAGTCTGTATGTGTTCATAAATGTTAAATTTTTTTATTTTCTTTATATAATCGCAGACGTTACAGTAGGCTATTTTTTATCATTGATCTGCAGCTATAATAAAATCCTGTTCATTGAAAGGTTAGTAATAAACATTTATTTATATATAAGTATTTATGTAAAGCATTTGCTTAGTGATAAGAAGTGATTCTCATACGATATGTGAAATTCAAGCGAGAAAGTCGTCGACTGCAACTTTCTGTCGAAGACCACACTCACCAAAAAGATTTGGCAGCAGAGACACAAGTCTGATAAAGGTGGCCTATACCGACCCGTACCATAGCGTACTGTACCACTCAGTGGAAAATGAGGCATTATAGGCCTATATTCCCCATATTCTCTTGACCCTACACTCTCAGAAATAAAAGGTACAAGAGCTGTCACTGGGGTGGTACCTTTTCAAAGGGGACACATTTGTACTTAAATGGTCTATATCAGTACCTTAAAGGTATGTATTATTACCTAAATTTTTCAAAAGTAAACATTTGTATTTTTTAGGTATTAATATGTACCCTTGAGGTATTAATATGGACCCTTTTGGTACAAATTTGTACCTCTTGATAAGGTACTACCCTAGTGACAGCTCTTGTACCTCTTTTCTGAAAGTGTGACAAGAGGCGTTTGTATCTAATAATTGTGTAAATCATAATTGTGTATAATCACAAGGCATCAGTAACAAATATTATTGGGGTTACTGCAAGAGCACTAGACTTAATGGTTTTCATCTCATGCACTGAGAATCAATTATTACTTTTGTACTATTTTATAAAGCATGAAGAGGGTGTGCAAAGGGTTCCTATTAAAAGATGAAGAGGATGCACACTCAACTCAAGGCTGCGTGTGATTGCAATCCACATGGCCAATGTCAAGTGACACTTCTTAACTGGAATTTGACATTTAGGCTTAATTGATAATAACATACAATGTGTTACATAAACCGATTCTCCTTCATTTCATTGTTTTTTAACACAAAGCGATCTTTTTTTTTTTAAAAAACATCAGAAAGTTCTGAGAGTGGGGTTTATTTTCTTATTTTTAGTAGTAAACAAACACCCAAAACATCCCAGAATATCTTAGAAACCATCTGGGATGTTTTAGAACACCCTAGCAACTAGGGCTGCATGATACTAGGAAATGATACTATCTGCGATACTGTTGTAGTGTTGTAATAATGGTATTTCTTATGATATAACTTATATCTATATAAGTTATATCATCAATTTTAAAAATATAATTTATTTATGTAATGATCGTACTAAAACAAACGGGCATTAGATATTTTTCTGAGCCAAACAAACAAAAAAAATGTCAAGGTGCAAACATTTAGACTTTAAAACACCATGAATAACTGACAACCTCAGTGGAAATTCTCATTGTCATTGGCTTTTTTCATGGTCTCTTGTCTCCCAGTATTAGTATTTATTTTCAGCTCTTAGTCCACCTAACAGCACCTACTGGAGAGGTGGGATGAAGATAGTAAAGGCGCGATCTGATTGGTCCGATTGGATAAACAACCTATGCATGCAGCAGACAAACGGCTGTCACATAAAATTAACTTAATGTATTGCACTTCTCTGTGATATGGATATTGCACCTGCTATTATCACAATAACTTCTTCAATATATTGTACAGCCCTGGTAGCAACCATCCAAAACACCTCTGCATCACTGCAGGAAAAACAACTTACTGTCTTCCAATATTAAGAAATCAATTTGAGTCTGTATGTGACAGGTAAACTATAAAACACTGTGTGATAAACATGGAAAAGCTACTACTTTTTTACTGAAGCAATATCATGCATGTGCTACGCTGCTTATGAATGAACTCTGTTTCGGTCAATGAAAGTCACATTGAGCTCAAGACTGCCAGCATTGGAGATCAGACACAAAGACAGATCTCTTTTCACTTGGACTGCATTAAATCCAGTCTCTTAAACAGACAATGAGCCTTGTGCTTTTCAGTTACCCATGCAAAATGAAAAAAAAACTGACATAGTTTGCTGAAACTAAAGCAGGCTCCACAAAATGTAAGGCTGCTGGAAAAGCACAATTGTTTTATAAAGAGTCAGTTCTACCTAAATAGAAAAATAGAGCTAGCTCTCAATAAAAATAACCAAACAATATCATATAAACTGTCCCTCAGACATAAGTAGCACATTTATGCTAGTGATTAAGCCTGCACAATACTTTTAAAATATGCAATATTGCTGTATATTGCTGTATACGCTGTATTGCAATAACGATATTTTGATAACATGTCCCTAGAGAAATGCTGTTTTTATTCATACATTTCAATTCAATTCAAGTTTATATGTATTGCACTTTTCACAATAATATGTGAAACATTTAACATTTAATAAGCATAATAAAATAAGCAAGTAGTAAGTTTCCTGATCTAAATAATTAAATCTAATCCAGGCTAATAAAAACGGTCAAGGTGCAAACATTTAAACAACACAATAGCCAATAGCATAATGATCCGTTCACGCTAGACACGGATGAAGCATCAAGCACGACTGATTTACATGTTAAGTTAATGCAAAGACGTGAATAGACGTGAATAGACATTCTGAGTCACGTTTGATGAGGCGGCGCGAATGACGTGATTTTTGCAAATGAAGTGGCACGAGTTGGAAAATCTGAACTTCAGCGGACATTCGCGCCATTAACCAATCATGAGCTTGCTCTTGTAGGCGCATGATTATGATATAGTGCCTGTTGCTGGTGTCCGGAGGAAAAATACCCTTGCCGACACGGACAACAGCTCATCAAACTGGGCTTGGCACAGTCGGAAGCACTGCTGAAAGCATCCATCATCCTGGTATATTTTCTGAAGAAGTGAATGAACTCAGACATGGCGCCGAATGAATATACGCTGCTTTTCAGTCTTCCTAAAGCAAATAAACACAGCTATTCTCTCAATAAAAAGCATGTTAGCAATTTAGCATCGAAGCTAGAGTCACTGGGTAGACAGAAGCCCTGCCCATGTTGCGAATCCTTGTCTATTGTAAAAATGAATTTGATGTGCGAACAAAGCGAATTTGATGCGCGAATGAAGCAAGCAAACTTAAAATGTTCACGTGTCTATTAACGTGTAAATAACGTGATTTATTCGCACATGCTGCATCTGGTGTGAACACAGCATTACATGGCTAACTGGGGCAGGTATAAATATAGTAAGGCCCTATTTAATTGGTCAAATCTGGTTAAACAACCTATGTATGAAACGCACACAGTACATAAATGAATTAAATTTATAGCATAACGACAATTTTTTGGCACTATTGTCTTATTTAATTTATTGCGATAAAGATACTTTTTCCATATATTGTGCAGCACTATAGTAGTGAAGCCATAACCAAACTCATTTCAAATTAAAAGTACTAACCTCACAACGGCTGATCAATGAATTATTCTCGTCATGCATTTATGCAACTCATTTAAAACCAACATTTAAATTACAATCCAACAATTGTCTAGTAACAAACAATCCATGATTACAGAGAAAACACTCTACAATAAAAACAAAAGTACAGTTTCAACAGCATGTTTGGCATTTAATCTGGATCTGGATTAATGAGGATTCACTGGTAATACAGCGGTGACAGATTGTAATAGAAACAAAAACCAAGTGACAATCAAAATTAATTCACAGGTTTTCTTTCGATTTTTCAGAGAGCAAGAAAGCCAATACTGATGCATAGACCAAAAATGTTTTTTCTCTATATAAAATTAATTCATTCATTCATTTCCTCCGGCTTATTCCCTTTACTCATGAGGGGTCGCCATAATGGAATGAACCGCCAACTTATCCATCATATGTTTCATGCAGCGGATGCCATTCCAGCTGCAACCCAGTACTGGAAAACAACCATACACACTCATTCACACACACACTCTACGGTCAATTTAGTTTATTCAATTCACCTATAGCACATGTATTTGGACTGTGGGGGAAACCGGAGCACCCGGAGGAAACCCACGCCAACACGATGATAACATGCAAACTCCACATAGAAATGCCAACTGACTCAGCCAGGACTCGAACCAGCGACCTTCTTGCTGTGAGGCAACAGTGCTAACCACTGAGCCACCATGTTGCACTACATATAAAATATGTTGTCTAATTTTTGTTTTTTTCTGAGCAAAAAAAAAATTACTTTCACACATGTAAACATGATTTCCAGAAGACACAAAATAAAACGACTTTCAGCGTAACAATATATTTCATCTTTTCAAGCACATTTAGAACAAGAACCATTTGGTGACACAAAATAATTTAATTAGAACTACTAAGATATGAAACTAAATTATACTAATATTACTTTAAAAATTAATAAATCATTAAAAGTTAGCAGTCAATATAACCAAAGCAATAAATGCCAAAAATCTGCTGAATGGCAATGCATTTGTCAGCCTATGAGCATGCAAATACTTAGCATAGGAGATTTACCTTTAAAAATAATAAGAACCAACCTATAGCAAAAGTAACATTTCAAACTGCAAAGAATGAGCTTCATTTGGCAAAAATGTCTGGCGACTGCTTTGCTGATATGAAATCTACATGCATACACTGTATGATATGATCAGTTAGTCATGACAACTTATGTTTTTATTCATTCATTTTCTTTTCGGCTTAGTCTTATTAATCTGGGGTTGCCACAGGGGATGAACCGCCAACCTATCCAGCATATGTTTTACGCAGCGGACGCCCTTCCAGTCACTGGAAAACATACATACACACTCATTCACACACACATACACTACGGGCAATTTAGCTTACCCAATTCATCTATAGCACATGTCTTTGGGGGGAAACCGGAGCATCCCTGAGGAAACCCACACCAACACGTGGAGAACATGCAAACTCCACACAAAAATGCCAAATGACCAAGCCGAGGATCGAGCGACATTCCCGCTGTGAGGCGATCGTGCTACCCACTGCGCAACCGCGTCGCCTCTTGTGTTTTTAGTTAATTGTAACTTATTAAACTCAGTTAATCATGTTGTAACTTAATTTTATAAGTTAGGTAAGCTGTTTTAGATCAGTTTAATATAACGCAAGTTCAAATGACTCATAAGGTTAATTTGTTTCAGCTTAAAAATGTGTATGTACCCAGTATGTTTTTACAGGGTAGTAGTGCTGCATGATATTGGTAAAATCGGGTCTGGCAAGACCATTTTAGCTTAGCTTAAATCATTGAATCGAATAAGACCATTAGCATCTCACTCAGAGTGCAGTTTCTAGCCAAATTGACCTAGAAAATAGCAACTTATAATTTTCCATCTGTCTTAGCACTAGGGGTGTCAAAATTAATCGTTTCTTCGGTGCACCGCGATGCAGATGGGGACCATTCGATATGGGTTCAGTAATAGATCATAACTGGTTATTACGCACTGACGTCATTTATCCCCTATGCACGATGTCACGGTAGAATACTATGGCGAAGGAGGCGAGGGGGAGTAAATAAACCACTCCTACTACTTAAAAAGCAGATCTTTCACTGACACTGAGAAATAGTAAAGCACGAGCCGCTATTTCACTACTAGGGAGAAATGCTGTAAAAATCCATCTCTGCCTCTCTCTTCCACACACACATTTGACCTGTTGGCATGTTCGTGAGGTAAATTTTCCTCTCCTCTCGGCTGTTAAAGCGATACTTGTGGATCCAGACACAATCGTGCCTGTGGTGCGAGTTTATTGTATTGTATTTATTATATTACGGATTACCTGATAACCGCGTATTATGCACATCCGCAGCTGTTTTCCCGCGTCACTCATGGGTGAACAGTGCTTTCATTTCTAAAGCCAATCGCAGCCCTTTCTGTTGAGCGGGTGAAGACAATGACCAATAGGGGTGTAAGAACTTTCCAGTGCTCAAAAAGGGGGATAATATTTACATGAGTTTATTTGTTGTCTTCTGTGCATGTATTGGAGTTTTGTCTAAAACATTCACAAAGAGTTTTTTTTTTTTGAGCAGGTAAAATTAAATGTACAGTTCATATATCTGACTGCTTGTATTAAAGGACAAAATTGTATTACAAATAATATATAAATATAAATATATTTATAGATTTTAATACATTTTTTTCTTGTGTTGTAAAGAAAAAAGTCTTATTATGTATGGAAAGCATCGTCAATGCACCGTGATGCACCGAGATATTGAATTGAACCAAATCGATGGCATAATAATCGTAACCGAACCGAACTGTGAGACCAGTGTAGGTTCACACCCCTACTTGGCACACAATGAAACTACAGACGAGTCAAGCTTTAAATAAGAAAATGATTTAATTAGAACTACTATATATGAAACTGCTGAAAAGAATATTAGTTAAAAAATTTAGAACTCACCAAAAGTTATCAGTCAATATAACCAAAGACATGAAATCTACATGCATAGTAGTGCTGCATGATATTGGAAAAAAACAGGTCTGGCAGGACCATTAGACCATTAGCATCTCGCTCTAAGATTATAGTTCCTAGCCATATTGAGCTAGAAAAAAAAGAACTTCTCATTTCCATCAGTCTTAACACACAATGAAACTACAAATAAATAGGAACATTTTACATTTGAGCTAGATACTAATGGTCTAATTCGATTCAATAATCTATGTTAAGCTAAGCTAATAGTGCTGCAGCCAGACCTGGAAATCAGCTGAATGGATTTAAAAGTGGTAAAATTCAACTGTTTAACTCTAGATTAGGGGTGCCCAAACTCAAGTCCTGGAGGGCCGGTATCCTGTATATTTAAAGTCGTGGTCACACTGCACTTTTCACCCCATAGACTTCCATTCATACGCATGTGAATGCGACAAAACGGAAGCGCAAGCTCGTGCAACAAGATTTGCAGTTCGCTGTGTTGCAAAGTTCAAGCTTGGTGAACTCTGACTTGCAAAATCGCATCATATGATTGCATGAGACCAATCGCAGACCAAAACATGACCTGTCTGTACAGAAATTTAAAATATATACCAATCGCTTGCTTTTTTTATAGTTAAAATATCTTGTTTATTCTCGTCCCTTTTGCAGCACTGAACAACAGAATATCGCAAGCTCAAACTCTAGTGTGACCACATTAGTTTCTAGGGATGCACCGATCCCGATACTTTACGTTTTGCATTAAAAGGGTTCATTTTGACGTGCAACACGGAAATCAAAAAAGTTTCTAAATCATGCGCTGTGTCTATTAGACCAGCAGATCGCATTCACAACACTGGAGTAAAGAGGGTTAGGCTATTACCTGCTCTTCACACACAAAGTAGGCCTACCTAAAACTTTAAATTAGAAAAGTCTCAATAATACATTGGACAGATCCTCAACGGACTGATTTCTCCCCTTTGTGCTGCTGTTTTAGAAGTGTCCGCAGATACTGGAGGGCTGCGCGATGTGTCTCAGTGATGCAAGCGATTCATTCAGGCACCGGCTGCGCAGATGCGACATGTGCCGCTCCGTAACAATATTCTTATGATAAGTTTATGTTCTCTCATCCTTCCGACTGAGTTCTTTTGAGGGGAATACTTTAAGGGCTGCGAAAAGTTAGTAAAGCCTGGCTCATTGTGGTTTAAGTAATTGATTAAATTATTAAAAGAGAAACTGACGGTCCGGCGCATATGAATTGTCATTAACAAAAAATAATTTAGCCTAATATAGGCTACTCTGAAACTGTGAATATTTCACTGTCATTTTATATATATTAACATTTTATTTAACAGACCAGTTTGTCAGATTGTGCGCTAAAGCATATAAGCGAACCTTGTTTTGAGCTTCACCTCAAATCTTCTTGTTTATTTTTTGTAGATAACTGACCAACAAAAATACATAAAAAACCAACAAATTATACCAAACGAAATTTTTTCAAAAAGATAATTTTTCAGACATGCTTTCAGTTTCACCATCTCACTTGCGGCGGGTTTAGGCGAGGGAATGTTTATGAAGTAAAACTGGCCTCAGGCGGTTTAGTTTAGTCTGCTTCAAACCTGCAGGAAAATATCAGGCTTTGCTAAAAGGCTGATTATTTAACCAATGATTAGAGTCAATAGTGGTAGTCTATTACAGATTTCAAAGAAAAATCTTAATATTAAAAAGGAAACATAGGCTGGACCACAACAGATCAATCATATTAATGTCATAATGAATGCTCAAATAATGTAGCCCATAGTTTATAGCAAGCATCATGTTTTTAGTTAGATTGTGCCATCTGTCATATACAGTAGGCCTATAGGTCTGTTATTTTCACTAAAGAAGATATATTATTTGAGTTTATTACCAGAAATATAGAAACTGTTTTATGTAAAAAAAATAAAAAATAAAAAAACAGCGCAGTATCTGGATCAGATCTGTATCTGTCGATACTCAGAATTTTGGTATCGAGATCGGTTCCAAAAAAATTGTATCGGTGCACCCTATTAGTTTTAATCCCAATTAAACACATCTGAACCAGCTAATCAAGCTTTTTCTAGGTATTCTAGAAACTTCCAGGCAGGTGTGTTGAAGGAAGTTGGATATAAACTATGCAGGACACGACCCCTCCAGGACCGAGTTTGGACACCCCTGCTCTAGATGACTTGTAAAATAATTTTTTTTAGCAAGATGCTATGGTCTAATCTGATTCAATGATCTATCTTCAGCTAAGCTAAAAGTGCTGCTACCAGACCTGCAATGAATGAATTTAAAAATGGCAAAACTCAACTGTTTAAATTTAAGTGACAAATAAAATAACCATTTGTTTTTTATAGTGTAAAATAAGCTTTTTTCCCAAAAAAATTTAATAAATAAACTTTTACTCCATTATGGTTAAACTCTGCAGTGACTCCACAAAACCCACATGTTCTAAACTGTGGCTCCTGGTCAACTATAATCTGCACTCAACAATGAATAACCTGCGACTTTCAGATGTGCAAATTGAGATAGTTTTTTGGAATATACCCGAGATTCCATGTAAACAATGCTGTGATTATCAAATGTTACCACCGTGTCAGGCATTCTTTTAAAAGGCATTAGAAACAGATGGAAAACAGACCACCTGGAACTGCCATCACGCCCTCTGATACATCAAACAGGGAAAGTGTATAAAGTCTATTTATAAAGCACAGTTCAAAGGTCAAAAAGAACCTTCATGGTTTCCAAAGTGTACAAAACAACTGCGGCACACACACACACACGGGTTCAGTGTTCGTTAAAGATCTGAATGCGGAAACCTCATTGTGTATATATCACTGTCACAGTCTGGAGCGTAAGGGGACACAGAGCTGCAAATCAAATGAACCACACCATCTATCTCCAGCCATACCCAAGAGACCCGCGTTCGGAGACCATATAAAGGCAAAGACACTGGCAGGATCATTAAAACACCATTTCCATAGAGGGAAAGAAGCGCTTTAAAGCCAGACTGCAGAAAGAGCTCAGATATACTTGTGAAAGTGTGCCGTGCTCTGCTCAACTCCAACATCAAGAGCATTTTCACTGTCAAATGTCAAAACACTGGGTGGAAAGTAGTCAAGACATTTTTTAGATTTCGTTTAACGTCCTGTGGTTAATTTTTATATACAGTACTTAAATGAAGATATTTATACATTCATTCATTTTCTTTTCGGCTTAGTCCCTTTATTGATCTGGGGTCGCCACAGCGGAATGAACCGCCAACTTACCCAGCATCTGTTTTACGCAGCGGATGCCCTTCCAGCCACAACCCATCTCTGGGAAACATCTATGCACACTCATTCACACACATACACTATGGACAATTTAGCCTACCCAATTTACCTGTGCTGCATGTTTTTGGATTGTGGGGGAAACCGAAGCACCCGGAGGAAACCCACGCGAACGCAGGGAGAACATGCAAACTTCACACAGAAACGCCAACTGACCCAGCCGAGGCTCGAACCAGCGACATTTCTTGCTGTGAGGCAACAGCACTACCTACTGCGCCACTGCGTCACACGATATTTATACAGTTGAAAACAAAAATATTAGGTCTCCTGTGAATTTAAGTAGTTTTTCAAATGCTTCGCAAGTGTTATTTAACAGAGGGAAGTTTTTTAACACAATATTAAACATACCAGTTTTAATAATGAATTACTACTAATAACTAATTTATTATTTAGATGAAAGTGCATAACATTTTTAGTAGTTATTTTGCTAAATACTGGTATTTAGACAAAAGGTCAATTTAATGGGGACCTATTCTGCCCCTTTTTACAACATGTAAAATAAACAATGTTTTATAACTTTACCCTAGTGCTTCCCACACATAGACTTAACTTGGACGGGCCACCCAGATATATTAACAGCTGCCCATGGATATTACCATCCTTTTACACTTTTTTGCATCCGCCCAATATAACTAAACATCCGCGATCGATTAAGTAGTTAAAAATCTTCTTTCGTTTACCAGTTTAGTTCTGTGTGCACAAGACCTGTCAGCACTACAGACAGTCTCACATGCTCTGCAGTCCCACAGAGACGGGCCTTTTTGGGACTTAGGGCGTACTCACACTATGTTGCCTTGCTTGAACCGGGCCAAAGCACGCTTGTCCCTTTTCCCGTCTCCCCCGACGGCCCGCACTCACATTGCGTTCACGCCTGAGCACTCTTACGTCATCGATGATGCGCTGTTCAGTAAGAAGCGCTCTCTCTCAGCACAGTGGAGATTTCTTTAAATCATTTTAGTCGTTTGGGATGCAGTGACACGCAGTCAAATATTTCACTGAACAGATCAGCCACTTTTGACGCTAATAATCAATCATAAAGTCCTCGTGCTGCAGGACTTAGGAGGTTTGCTAAAGTTGCAGCTGTCGTGCAGTGAGGGATTTGCGTCTTTAATAATCTACTACAGTTTGTGTTCATTAAACAGTAAGAATGATTAATAAATCCATATGAAACAGTCCTGTAAAAGTCACATCTCGCCTTCAGTTTCGGGCCCAAGTGAGCCCAAGTGAACCGCGCTCAAGCACACCTCTTCCAACCGGGCCAGGGCCGGCTAACTGAACCATGTCTGAGCCCGATTCAGAGCACTCACACTTCTCAAACGAACTGGGATAGCATAGTGTGAGTACGCCCTTAGAAAACTTGTCTGGCCCAGGTTTCTAAATCTCCTAAAATGTTTGAGATTTAGCTTTTGCTTTCTAAAGCTTGTATGCATTTACGGATTACATTTTTACTTAAGCATACTTTCACTTGGCTTCACAGCTGACTGTGCACACACAGATGCGAGAGAGAGAGAAACATTGAATAATAATTTTTTTTTTATCTAAACGAGGAAAAAATGGCTGCTCTAAACTGGCTGCAAAATATATGTCCACCATTTGTAATGGTTATTCAACGCATTTGCCTTCATAATTTGATTAAGTTAATATATTACAGAGGCTATTTTATTTACATATCAAAAATGCTTTTGCTTTAAACTTAAAAAAGAGAGATAAGCAGTCGGTTTTATCTGTCAGGGGGTGCACATGGCTCCTGAATAGCATAAAAGTAAAAGAAATGGTGAATTTCTTTAACAGTCTTTTTTTTTTTACTTTAACCCATTGAAAGGAAACCGTAACAGTGTCATTAATAAAATTATTGTTAAAAATGTAATTGTTTTGTTTGTCACATATAGTTAACTATTTATGTGATGTGGATAAACGGTGTTTCAATACGGCTACCACCACAAGTACATTTCAAACTTGTGGGAAGCACTCTTTGCCCTTTTTAGGCTTTGATCCAAATTGTGGCATTTTGGTGACTGTCGCTTTAAATTCAAATGAGATCATGCTTCCAGCCCTTATGGAAAAGAGGGTGAAGCTGAAAATGCCTATGCGTTAGCAGATCAGCAAAATCAAAAAGGCTGCTTCTCACTCAGGGCTGTCTATGCTAATGAGAGAGATTGTTACTAATGGGCTGTGCTTTCTCCCTTCATTGACATGCACAAAGGGAGAATGTTAATCAAAGGGTTTTTATAAGGCGTGATTATAAAAAAATTGAATTAATAAATTTTGCACATTCCGGATCCGGCACCTCTGAAATCTGATCCGGCACCTTATTTTACTGATCCCCCTCCTCAACCGCTCTCCTACCCGTCTGCTGTTTACTTTCACTTTCTTCCGCGATTAACTTAAAGATATCGGCCTAATATTAATATCAGACCGATAATGATAACATTAAAAATAGCATTTATCAGTCAATAACGACATGGCCGCCGATACATCGTGCATCCCTAATGTATACATTTTAATTCCAGCAAAACTACAAAGGAAAAAAAGAAACAAGACTTACAAATACAATAGAAAATTCAGTGAATAGTTACATCACAAAAAAACTATATAAAAATAGTAGGGCTATTAATTTTGTTCGCAACTATATACAACCAAGATAAAATGATTCATTTGATCCAAAGATGCAAATTAAATTTATGCGCAAAACAGGAATAACGCATAAAAGACATACGAATAGAGCATCGTTTCCATCCAATGAGTCAAAAAAAACTAAATCATCACTTCCTGATTACTGGCACCAAATATCAAAAAAACTGAATTTTCTGTGGTAGGAAAAGCTGCGTCAATCTTTTCTTTATTCAATAAATTATTGTGCCTAAGACACCAATGCCAACACGCAATAAGCTCGTGGTGGCGTTTGAAGGCATGAGACGCAGAGCACAGACGCTCTTAATTCTAGAGGTCATTTCTAATATAATAACACTAATATTGAAATGGTTACGGCTTTTTAGAATGACCAAAACAACATTTCAGACGTTTTACAATGTGCTCAGCCTGCTGGTTTATCCATTCACACACATTTTTATCATCACATGATCTATTATAACAAAATCTCATGACTTTTTTTAATGCGCATACTGGAATTTGTTTCCATTGTAGTTTCCAAAGTGTTTCCATTGTAGTTTATGCGCATGTTTTCTTATCGAATAAAAAGTTTATCCTACTTAGTTATGCGCATACTTTTTTTATTTCACATTTTCTAAACGTATGCACATCATGGCATTTCAAGCAATCGTTTTTTATGCGCATATCCAAAACGTGCATAAAAATAGGTGAATGGAAACATAACTATTGAAAAACTACAAAACAAATTAAAAACTGGGGTAGAAAAATCAGTAAATAAACACAAAAAAGAAGTCTAAATAAAATAAAATAGTTAATATAATCACTGCTGCCCAAAATGCCACAGCATGATTATGTTTAAAAACATAGTTAAGCGTGTGAATGTAATAGGATAAAGTTTTCAAGTTTTTATCTCAAGTAGGAACAAACATAATATCAGGTTACGTTAAAGAAGACAAAAACAACGTGATCTGCAAACGTAAGCTACTAATCAGACTTTCTGAAAATCAGCAACAGATTTTAACACCGTAAACAACTGATAGCTTTTACACTTTGGCCATCATGTTCATCTGTGAGAGAGCAAATAACAATAGAGGAACAAGTCAGGTCCAAAACCCAATCCTTTCAGGACAGAAAACAAGATTAATTTCATCCCTAAAATCATATTGGTCTTGCCAATCACAGAGCATGACACTCCTAAACATGCACTGACTTGCTGAAATTCAGATACAAATAAGGGCCGAATATAAAGGAAAAGCTTATGATGAGAAGGATTTAACCTTTCAATACGAGAAACCTCCCAAAGTTAATGCAAAGCTAATCCCAAAATATGAGACCGGTTTTACCTGACAGCAAACCCAAACTGCATAAATAAACATTTGAAAGGCCGAAGAGCAGAAGATGTTGGGTAGTGACAGGACAGTCACATAAAACCACCCTGCTTGTCAATTTAAACCAGCTGTCCGAAGAAACTCACTATACTGGGGGACTGCTTCAAATACCAGAGGGTAGTTGTTAGTCACCATTCACCGAATCAGCCTTTCCTTTCAAACAGTTGGGCCTGGATGACATCTGTGACTTGCATATTACTACATTGGCCTTAAAATAAAAAGTCTTCAGGCCTCTTTTAGGTAAGCAGGAAAAGTGGAAAAAGCATGAAATCAGCACACTGAGTGCTAATTAGTCGATGCATTTAAAAGTACAATAAAATAATGTCCAGAAAATAGCTAATTCTTTTTGGAATATGTGTGTTCAATAAAACCTATTTGACAAAAAAGTACAATGAAATGCTGAATTAAATTCCAGGTAATGAGAATTTTAATTTCTAAACACATTATGAAGAGGGTTGGGTATAGTTTGGGGTTATTTTGATACCAGTGCTAAATTGATACTTTTAAAACGGTACTGGTGCCTGAACCGATACTTTTGAGCCACAAAATTATTCGACAAAATGTATATATATTTTAATTGAACAATATAATTACATTTTAAAGTTTACATTAATTTATATTTTATATATTTGAATTTTGTAACTATGTTTACATGGACATCATTAATCTAATGGTTTGCCTAAATCTGAATAAGACAATAATATGATTAAGGTGTTTACATGAGTTACTTTTTGAATTTCTTTTATGACTCCATTTTACATGTTACAGCACATAGATCGCTTAACGTCATTGCGTCACCACGCTATCCAACGTTTCCTTGACAGTAGTTGTACAGAGTATTGTTTTTTATTAAATTATACAATAAATTGTATTTTTTAGCATCTACCCCCACCCAACACCTAAACCAAACCGTCACAGTACTGTAAAAATATTAATTATTGTTATACAGCGTCACAAAAATGATGCTATATTGATGTGCTTATCTGTAGCTGTATCCTATCTAGACTTTACCTGTTTCCTCTGGAGTTTCATCTAATTTCGGGTGTTAAAATTTTTCAACTTTAACTGCAGTTCGGCAGTTTCACTTTCATTTAGAAACATTTCATTCATGTCCCCATGACAAACTAAGGTAATGAATGAGAATATGAACTAAGGACTGGCGTAAGAATGTTGTTTTAATGTAATTTAATGGACAGCAAGTACCTCCAGACAAGAATGCGGATGTCTGTGGCCCTTCAAGGTTATCAAAAAATAAATAAATAAATATCGCTGTTTAGAAGGTTGACTCTTAATCAGAGTATTGTCTTGATCATATTAAAATCAGGATATTGGTGTCCATGTAAACGTACTCCGTGAAAGTGCTAAATGATGTTGCAAGCCGTCAAAGACATTCCTCTGCCTTTAAGTTGATTCCCTGTGCCCTCAAATGTTTCATTAAGTTTAACGTGTTTCCACCCTACATACAACTTTTGCAAAGCATCTGCTTCATGTTGGTGTGTCAGAATATCCTTCCTTCTAAAATATAACCATACTTTAGATCGCTTTAAGCAAATTTGATGAACGCGACCGTGCGTGTGATGAGGGGAGTCGATCACCGGATGCACTGTACTGCACGCTTTGCCTTCTATATCTAAGCAACAAGAACAAACGCCTAACATCGCTGACAGTGTCCGTATCCCTCAAAGTTGTTTAGAATTAAATGTTTGGAGATGGTGTGACACAACGCATACCTATGTGTACCTTTGATGTACCTCTTGATGCTTCTAATGTCCTTGTCGCAGCACCAGTGGCACCGAAATTAGGTACCGAATTTCATACTCTGATTTGGTCCGGTGCATAATGGTTACAAAGGTACCAATGCCACAATGGCACCGGGTTTCAGTACACAAATCTAATTATAAATGTAGGAAATGTATTGCTGTAACACATTACACAGACTCTGAAGTAGTGTTGTCAGGATACTGGAGTTCGATACCAATCGATACTGAAATTTTAAAAACGTCTATTTCCCGCTAACATTTGATCGCTGATTTGCCATTTTGTTCAAGTGCTCAACATAAATGACTGTGATTGGCTGTAAAGGTCATCAGTTCACCGAACTCACCGCTGTTTACTGAGTGTAACCACAGATACAGAGACACTAGAGCGTTTTAAAGCCATGAAGATCAGCTGGTCTGTTTATAAGCTGGCATACAAGTGATCCGCTGATGTATCGACTAATCTTCACAGTTTTAAAACGCTCCAGCGTCTCTGTATCTGTTGTTACACTCACTAAACAGTGGTGAGTTCGGTTAACTGATGAAGGCCAATCTCTTCAGGCCAATCACAGTCATTTCTGTTGAGCACATGAACACAATGGCAAATCAGCTGTGTTTAGAACACGCTCAACAGTTAGCGGGAAATGAACTCTTCTAAAATTTCAGTATCGATTGGTATCGAATTCCAGTATCATGACAACACTACTCTGAAATATGTACTGAATTGTGGAGTTAAGACGTTAAACAGTTTGTCACCAATTATATGTTTAAGATTTTATGGATGAGGCCTTAATGGTGGCAGAATGACACAATGCAGCTGTAGAGCATTGGCCCACCCCCAACACAATAAAATCTACTGCACATTAGCATTATTGGTTCAATCTTGAGTTACAGTCACCATTCATTACTACAGTCTACTATTTGCCAGCTATCAGAATACACAGAATTTCAAATCATGGAGCTAAAAACACATGCTAATGCAAGTTATAACACACTTTTTTAAAAGCACGCGGATAGGGTTCTCAAAAGTATCATCTTCGGTACCGATTGGTACTGAAGTTATAAAAACCTCCATTTCCTGCTAACATTGAGTACTGTCGAGCATGTTGTTAAACGCAGCTGATTGGCCATTGTGTTCATGTGCTCAACAGATATGACTGTGATTGGCCGTGAAGGTCATCAGTAGGCCCACACGAAATCTGCGCACGCAGAATTCCGCAGATTTTTCGCAGATTTCCGCAGATTTTTAGGCGATCATTAATTCTGTTTATTTACTTGAGTAAATGTGTGTAAATCTAAATTTATTCAGTTTTTAAATTAATTACAGTAATATTATTGACTAACATGAAAATGTTCGTCTGATTTATGTACAATGCAGTTTGTAAAGTCATATTTTCTGTCTTTTAGTAGAACTATTACAAGAGAGACTTGCTTTGTTTACCAAATAAAGTAAATCTAATTGGATTTGCATTTTAAACATTAAATAAAAGTTAAAAAGGTATTATTTTTTATTTCACATATTAAGGTTTCAGTTATGATGCTCCCAAAATAAAAAATTATCTGCAGAAATGGCAAAATCATCCGCAGATTCCGTCTGGCCCTAGTCATCGGTTGATCATTCTTTACCAAGTGCAAACACCGTTACACCGACACTGATCTTGTTGATCCATCAGCGGATCACTCATATGTCAGCACATAAGACAGATCAGTTGATCAACGCAAATTTAAAACACTCCAGTGTCAATGTATCTGTGTTCGCACTCTGTGAACAGAGGTGAATAAACAATGACCTTCATGGCCAATCACAGTCATATCTGATGGGCACATGAAAACAATGGCCAATCAGCTGTGTTTAAGAACACGGTCAACAGCACTCAAATGTTAGCGGGAAATTGACTTTTCTTTTTTTTTTTGGTACAGATTGAAACCAAAGTCATTAATTTTGGCAACCTTACACACCATTGTCTGCACTTTTTACTTGTCTGCCATTGATAAGCAACCATGAGGCGCGCAGAACTCAAAACCTGTTGTCTATTTGCGCAAACTCAAACAGTATAAAGCCAATTAAGCTAACATTATTAGAGGTAGCATCAGTAGCATCCATTCAGGTTGTAGTGCTATTTGACAGTTGAGAGATGAACGCTTTGTGAATAAATGAATGAATAAATGAAAAAGAGAATAATACATTTTGCGTTTAGTTTTTCCTCCCTGCTGTACTAAAATCATACCGAACTGTGACTTCAAAACTAAAGCACCAAACCATATTTTTTGTATAACAGAACAGCATAGAACTTTGAAAGCCCAACAGTAACATTACAACAATTCTCATCTAACCTTCATAAATCAAACGATGACATTATGACATTATGAAGAATGTAACAGGTACCATCTCTAAAACTGTCAACTGTCAGACACACTAAATTAAATTATCCCATTTGAAGCATGTGGTCTTCCCAGGACCCTGACAGAGATAACACAAATCTGGCTGATGATCTGGGCACGAGTTCAAGCTTGTCCTGGCATCATCTCCAACCAACCTGTGGCTGAAAGGTCTGAAAGGATGATATTAGCTTAATGCAATGGAGAGTGGTTCAGTTTTTCAGAATGGTGAGTTTTACAACTACAGAATAAACCAATTATCTCAAGAAACTACTAATTTATTTTATTACATCAACATTTTACCAGAAGAATTGTTTTTCATCAAATCTGGAAAGTAACTAATGGCTCGTTTCCACTGAGTGGTACAGTACGGTATGGTTCGGGTCTGTACGGGTCACCTTTATCAGGCTTGCGATTCCACTGCATAGGGTACCCTTTTGGTGGGCGTGGTGTACTACAGAGAGTTTCAGTCAACGTCATTCTCGCTCGAATAAATGTCTACAGTAAAGCTGTACAGGTCGTTCACATTATACGAGAAGCTCTTCTAACAAAACAGATGCTTTAAACATATTAATACTTGTTAATAAATGTTTCTTACTAACATTTCTATGAACATGATTTGATTATAACTGCAGATCAATGACAGTGTGACAGTGTTACAGCCTACTGAAACGTCTGCAATTATATAAAATAAATAAATGCAACATATATGAACACATACAGACCCTTACAGTCTCCGATATATCACCACTTACACATAAATATTAAGATTATAAGATAATAATAATAAGATTAATAATGATATGATAATAAGATTCATAATAGTCCTAATGGTGATGATAAACATGGCAGTTTGTTAATGATTTGTTCATGGCAGATTGTTCATGTTGCTGAAACTATTTGCTCCTGTGTTTTGTCGGGCTTCTGCTTTTTTCCGCTCTTCACTCTCGCGTTTGTCCTTTTCTTTCTGAATGGATCAGATGTCAAAGACGCTTTATTAATCACACACACGTTATTGTCATCAGCTCAAGTAGTTCGTTATATCAAATCTAGACGCAATCGCGAACTCCCTGGAGAAAGCCGCTCGCACTTTTAGACGGCCTCGTAAAACAACAACAGGACACGGCAGATTCTTGGATTTGTGGCTGTTCATCAAGACAACGACAAGGTTTGTTTTGAGCCCGGGTCATCCATTTCTCGTTATTATTATGCATATAGTTGTCTCGGCTGTGTATTTAAAAACATGGCGGCTCCATTGTTTTGATTCTGGCTAGCTCCACTAGATCGTGACGTATCTCTGTAAACCAATCAGCGTTCAACTGCGCGTGTACTCCACCTTTTGGTACCCTTTCTCGTCTTTGGTACCCTTTCGAAAGGGTCCCGGAAAAGTGGTACGGTACGGTACAGTACGCTTTTGACAGTGGAAACGGCCATAAAAGCGTACCGAACCGAACCGTACCACTCAGTGTGATTTTAAGATGGGTTGACAAAAAAAAAAAAAAGTATTGAGTATGATTCCAAAATGTCAGCCTAAAGTCCTGGACAAAACGTCAAAGAACTAGAGATGGTGAAAACTGTGTTGTTAACTGTGTCTAGTCCTGTCTGGACCAAAGAAATGTGCATGAACAAACCAAACAGACAACAGTTGACTGAAACAAGAATGTATGTTTGGTCCTGTTCCTGTCTGGTATTAAGACGCGAGTTCGTTTTTGCCTGGTATTAAGATGAGTTCCGATCAGAAATAGACAAAGCAGACACATTAGCGTTCACAACTGCCATTTAAATGCATGTTTTCCGCTACATTCATTCCTCCATGGCGGACCTCCACACCAAAATTCATCCCGCCATGGCTACATAACAGCTTCTCATTCAAAAACATTGAATTTTTGTTGATCGTTGTTGTTTTTTTAATAGCGGGTTATAATCGCACCAAAACGAATTAAAAGGTAGGTGAATTATAACAGGGCAAACTTTTCTGTAATCATAGTGCTGTGCGTTATTTGTTTAACCCTTTAAAGTGACATGCTGACTGACTGCATGATGCGTGAGACCAGCAAACACGACGTAGTTTTCAGTTAAGATGAACAGTTTCCATAATATATAATTTATATGCTTGTTACATAAATGCACTAAATCGCACTTCAGCGTTTATTTGAGCGTGCACAAGAAAATTTGCACTTGAGCGGAGTTTATTTGAGGGTGTGCAAGAAGTTTTGTGCACGAACAGAGACAATCGGCGCGCAAGCAAAGAGATTCGCATGCTCGTATTACATGAATGTGATCTCGACTTGTAATACTGCGCTTATGACATATGTCATTGAAATAACGCCATTATTGCCATAGGTAGTTGGTTGATCTGTGTCTACCAGTCCTGCTGCCACAGCTGGAAAAAATCCTAGAGGAAACACCGAAGTGTGTCTACCTTTTTCCTGATTTCATCAAGGGGAGGGGTTCTATGGGTGGGTCCCGATGCTTTCGTCAGATAGAAGGGTGAATTGCACAAGTAGACGTTGGTGCACACTAATATTACATCAGAGCACAGCTATTAGTGTTGTTGCTAAATTTGAAGATGGTGCACAACTGATGCTGTGTGTTTATGTATGGGCCTTTCAGGTATTTCAAACTAATATATCATCGCAAAACACAACAAGAGATAAAGACATTTTCATTTCTGCAACAATAGCCTCAAGACCCCACCAAACTACAAGGACTTATGCCAGAAGTCAAGACTGATGGAACAATATTTTGCTCTGTAAGTTTACTGATACCCAGCAACATGTCACACTAGGGTTGTCACGATACTGAAATTCAGTACCAATCGATACAGAAATTTTTAAAACTTCCATTTCCCGCTAACATTTGACGCTGTTGAGCGCGTTCTTATATAACGCTGATTTGCCATTGTGTTCGAATGCTCAAAAGAATTGACTGTGATTGGCCGTGAAGGTCATCAGTTCACCGAACTCACTGCTGTTTACTGAGTGTAACCACAGATACAGGGACACTGGAGCATTTTAAAGCTGTGATTCATCAGCGGATCACCCGTATCTCAGCTTAAAGATAAACCAGCAGATAAATGTGACTTTGAAAAACTCTAGTGTCCCTGTATGTGTGTTTACACTCAGTAAACAGCAGTAAGTTCAGTAAACTAATGACCTATCAACTAATGTATCTATATATAACTGTCTTATGAAAATGAAATACCGAATTATATTTTTATAGTACGTTACATTACAGTCAGTCACTATTAACAACGCAAACAACCGGCATCGCGAGCCGTGAATGCACGCAAAATATACATGAAGTTATCAAAACCTTAAACTTACATTTTTTGCTACTTTGAAACCAAAATATTGCCATATTACAGATGTCCTGTTTTTCTTTTATATTAATTTGTCTATTAATGCTTTTGAAGCGACAGACGCCATCATCCCACTCCTCTGTGCTTTCCTGTTTTTTTTGTGGACGGTCCGCATAGTTCGGCTAGAAAGACTGTCACACACAGACGCCATGCACGGATTTACTTAAATAATACATATTTCATATTGAAGGCTCTTGCGATAAGTTAATCGCAACGTTTCAAAACGGGATTGCAATTTGATTTTGATTAATCGCACAGCCCTAATCAACACTGAACTGTAAAAAATCCAACTTACAAATTGTTAACTCAGTTTAAAATTGTAAGTTAGGTGGACATTTTTGAGCTCAGAGTTGGATTTACTCATAAAAATGATTCAGCTGCATGTTTGTTACTGTTTGTTTAATGAAAGTAAAATATTCAGTTGAGGAAACTTTTATTTCTCCTTATCTTCAAAAAATAAATAGTTGAGTTAACTTAAAATTTTAAAGCAACCGACTGCAAAGGAATTTTGAGTTTATTAAGCGTCAGTGTTTGAAGTTGTGTGCCAAATTATTCCATAAAGTATACACGACTCAAGCCAGCCTTTTCGGTCAACTGAAAAAAAACATTATGGGCACAACTTCAACCACTGAAGTTTAATAAACTCAAAATTTCTTTGCAGCTGGTTGCTTTGAAATTTTAAGTTAACTAACTTTATTTTTTTACAGTGTGTTTAAGAACATGCTTAACAGTGCTCCAATGTTAGCGGGAAACGGACGATTTTAAAATCTCAGTATCAACAGACCCTTTTCACATTTTCGAGTTTCTGAAGAGCGGAAGTCATCATAGTTGGGAAAACTTAAGAGCGCAGTGAATGGGAGAATACACCAATAACTTTTTTAACAAACTTAGTTGCACAAATAAAAGAAAAACTCCACGATGATGTTATAAAGACTTTCAGAAAAAGGAAAAAAATTGTGAGAGACTGATGACGGCAGCTAGGAGAGAATAATGTCAAATTTATTGTCTTGTCCCATAGATGCTGCATTTAAAAAAAACAGAGGGTGGTATTTTAGCAGACAGAGGGTGGTATTCAGAGTCTGTTCGACCAGATTCATCCACATGTGTGTTCACACTATTAAAGCAATCTGATTGAATGTGTTTTTTAACCACCTCTGATTGTGGCCGAAAGTAGACAAGCTCAAAGCGTTTCAGACCCCATTCACACCTGTACTTAGCATTGTCCACTTGTAATCAGATTGACAAAAATGCATCTTAATACCAGGTGTCAGTATCTGTATCATCATTCCACAAAGAGAAATCAAAACTAGTGCTGCACACATACAAGCCGTAAACAAAGCAGTGTTAATATACCATTTTCACAGTGCTTCTCGCTCACCACAAAGGGATTCGCTTGTGAAAATTTGTGTGATAATCTACATCGTTTGCAAATGTTTAACTAATGTGACAAAATGACAACCAGTTCCATTGTGTTCTCTCTTGACTTGCAAAGTTTGCTTAGTTTCGGCACTTTAGTTTTCGTTCAAATGCTCTGATTTGTAGCCAAACAGCTTATCAGAACGCCCTTACACCAACGACCAATTGTGATTCCACATGCTGGATTGGGTAAATATGTTTTTACATGAGCCTGGTGAGATATGACGTGTGAAACACAATAATGAAACTAGCCTGACAGATGCTTGGTGATTTTCAAAAATCTAATTAAATGGATTAAACTATTGGAATTACCATATTTTATTCGTAACTAACAAAATAAGGTAGTTAATAGTTACATAAAAAAACAGCATGCAAATAAGCTATTAGCCATTCCATTTTTTTATTATATTGTGACCCCTGGGGAGATTACGGTAAATTAACGACAAAGCAATAACCTCATGTTAGACTTTCCCAGAAAAAGGAATAAAAACAGACAATATCTCAAAAAATTATAATAATAACAAGAATAAAAAGTGTAGATTATTTAAACAAGGCAAATGGGCAAAAAAACATTTCTAATTGTAAACAAATATTCTGCAGCAAGTTTAGATGTCAATTCATCCTCTAAGAGTATATAGTAACATTTTTCTTAGTCATTTATATTAAAGAATGAATTATTTTAATGTTTCTCTCGCTCTTGCGGCTGTGCACATGCAGTCAGCTGCGAATGCAAGTGAAAGTAGGCTTAAATAAGAAGGTAATGCAAAAAACGCAAATAATTAACAACAACTTTAGAAAGCGGAAGCAAAAGCAGAAATACAAACATTTTAGAAGCTTTAGAAATTCCGGCCGGACAAACTTTTTAAGTCTCAAAAAAAGACGCGTCTCTCTGGGTGTGGGAGTTATGGGTGTAACGAATTACAACCCACAGTTAGGAATGCACGAGACCCAAGAATTTATAAATTTTTTTAAGTTGTAGGTTAATCCATCATTTATAAAAATTGCAGAGAGATAGACTCCCGCGTCATTCAAATTATGTGCATGAAAGCATTTTGGCTTTCCTGTTAAATATAGTGATCACAAAAAAAAGTTGTGGTAGGACCTAAACGCTTTCTTAGTTTATTAATTAAAGGTGTTTTCTGTCACTGCTTGTTAAGCCTGAATTAATGCACTCAGTGTAAAGCTGCACAATTAAACATTAAAAGATTGTGATCTCAAACCCGCGTAACATGAATGATAAATGATAATGATCTGCATTTGTTTATTAAACCTTCGAAACGCTGCATTCAAATCTAACCTTTTCAGTTAGTTACAAACAATTAAATAACACACAAGTACTGGGAGAACAGTTTATAGTTCAGATATAATCACTGATGTTTATGGTAAAGATTAAAATCTCAGTTTAATGGAACTTGACGCTGGTAAATGTTGTAGCAACTACATTGTTTAACCAACAGGTGGCGACAAACAACCATCAAAATTATGCCACTGAATAGGTTTTGAAAAATGATCCACCTATAATGAAACATGAAGTTGTGTAAATTGTTGAATCATTAATTAAAAAAAAAATCACATGTTGTAAGATTTCTATATTTAGCATTATCAGCAACAGTAGCAAAGATCATTTTTCTTATTGATTTTTTTCAGCTGGTTCGTTCTTGATTTTTTTTTTTATTAAAATTACAGGTTCTAAGTTTGTTTGTTAAAAACCACTGTTTGCAGTAATATTTTTGTATGAATGAAAAGCAAATGACATTTGTCTCCTCCCTTTTTTGACTGATCTGAAAAATGGTCCGATACGTGACTCAAAAACTGTATCGTGATCCGAACAGTGAGATTTGTGATCCATTACACCACTAGTGGAAGTGCTGACAGTTCTCATGCATGCACAACGAGCAGTAGCTATGACACATGTAGGGCGAGAGAGGATTTTCCATTGGTTAATCAATCCCAAATGTTTGGTTATCAAGGGCAGATAAAACAAATGTAAAAAAAAATGTAAAAGAATGAGAATAATAGCAAAAAAATGTATCACCAGATATACTTGTGCGGCCATTAATATACTTGGGTGGCCCGCCCAAGTAAAGTCTACGTGTGGGAAGCCCTGACAGACCATGACTGACCATGGAAGATGTTCTGCAAGAGGCACTGCAACTGATGTACAACAGTAAAAATAAAAAATTTCTCCACTGCCCAAAAGGGAAAACCAGCAACAAACAAGAATGCATGGTGGCATGGCTATGCACTTAAAAAAAATTATTATAATGGAAGTCAAGGGGGCAAAAACAGCTATGGACATGGTAGTAAATTTGAGTATAGTTTAATTTTTTTTATAATTTTCTAAGCATTTTCCCAAAATATGTGCCAAAGTGAGATTTGTCACCCAAAATTATTTCATTTGTTAACAGAAAACGGTCAAATTAAGACTCAAAATCACCCCAGAGTGGATAAAAATATCCCCAACAGCACACAAGGGTTAAACAAATTAATAAATTACTCCAAAAAAAATCAAATGGTTGTTAGACTTGCATTTTTTGTTGTCAATATGCTGTTGTTTGTGGTGTGTGCATGCCGTTGCACACAATCATTGTATATTTATAACCACCTTCAAGGATAATGGGGGTTGCAAATCACTGGCATTAATATTATGGGGGGGGGGGGGGGCATAGCATAGGCATGTGATATCTTTGAGAACCCTTGTTTTGTAGAGTGTTTATTATTCTCAAGCTGGTCCCCACTTGCTCAGTCTATACTGTGTGCATGATGACTTCTGTTTCCAGGGAAGGAATGTTTACAATTCAGATCATTCAGGGTAGCTGCATGTCACGCCACAAAATAAACAAACAAACGGCACACTATGTTCATTCACGGTGGAATGTGATGTAGCGCTCCATTCACTTCCTGCTTAATTTAAAAACGTAACAAGTTTAAAGTCATTTTCATTAGTTAAGCTGGGTCAGGAGGCCTGTGACTAAACCCATTCTGACAATTCAACACCGTTTTACCCACTACACTGTATATGTTTAGCCACACTTAACTCACATGACTGCACCCTCACAATACTTCCCAAGAGTTTTTATTAAAGCATTTACAACTTTAACCCCCACTAATGTCCACGTCATGTTGAAGAAATGCTTTGTATAACACAAAAAAAGAGAATTCATATTTCATTTGATCAGCAGTGTTATTCATATAGAAAATGACACCATATAGCCCAGAGGTCTTTTTCCCTCCCTTATTCATGCAGTCTTTCCTATAGGGAACTGGTTTGATCAATTACCAAGAATGAATAATGCAATCTTCATTGTCAGAACACTCTGCCATAGGGATGAGCTGATTTCTTTTCAACAAACACTTTAAGACATGAAACACACCCATCTCTAGTTTTAAATTAAAATCATTTAACACTAAACAAGTAAAAGTATAATAAAGTGTGGTACACTTCAATTTTGTGCCTTATGATATACTGCTCAGCATGCTGGTATGATGGCTCAGAATTTAACAGCATGTTGCTACTTGACTTTTTCAGGGCTGTACACACACACAAACACACCTATGATTCAGGCCTGCCAAATGTGTCTTAAAGATATTTGCTGCATGAACTTCAGGGAAACATCCTAAATCATAGTGGCTTTAATATCCAAATAACAACACTAGAGTAAATTTAATCTATGAACGAAACGACTTAGTATGCTTCGAACATAAATAGCATGTATTTAATATGAATTACAAGTAAAATGCATTGGAGTATATAGTTTTAGCATGAAATGCATTGCTTTAAAATAGTTTGCATGACATTTCGTTATGGTTAATATAAGACATGCATTGATTTTAGGATATGTGCACATTTAAACACAATACTCACCCCATTCCAAAAACTCAGCAACATTTTTCTCTCTTCTGAGTGGGGAGTTGGTGCACTCATCATAAATGCAGATGAGAACATCCAGAAGACTTTCCACACTAAAACACTGTCCATTAGACTGGACAGGACCATCCAGGATCAGTTTTTCCAGCTTTTTCAAACGCACTTCCCCAGACATGGTTCAAAACTAGTGTCAGTCGAAAAATGTAGTGTAATATTCTTAAAAATAGATGTGAATACTCTTTGAAGGAGTCTGTAAAGGGCTATAAACATAACCCACCCATCATCACAGTAAAATAACTACATGTAAATTCATACCAAAACAAAACTTCTCACAAACATTAACGTTACATTTTTAATGTACTCAGTGAAAGATAACCATACCAGCAAATAAAAGGGTGAAATGACAGAAAATAAGTCACTTATCCTAAATAGTTCTCGCACTTTTGGGTGAAAATGTAATGAATATCTTGCGTTTCGCAAATATTAATTTACATACATTTAAGTGCCTTTATCTAGCTACTCGAGCTAACGCGCTAACAACATTATCGCGACACAATGCCTCTGAAGTGTTTATCTCAAATATAAACACAAAAATCGTGTGTTTATAATAACACACCAGCTTCAAACCATGTCAAGTATTTAAACTTAAAAATGCCTTCAGTTTGTTCAACTTTAAATGGTTAAAATAACTGGTGCTAATGATCCAGCTAATAAAGACGTTCGGCTAGCAGGCTAACGATTTGAGCTCGTCCTTAAAGAGAATTCACACCAAAACCATCAGATATAACATGACACGCCGCCAAATGTGATAATTGTGGGATATTTGTGTGGAAGAGGTGGATAAAATGCGTTAATATCCTCGAAAAGTGACTTTAGCGAAGTTCTCTAAAGGCACCGATTGAGTGTCGCTTAGTTTTCCACAGTCTTTTTCCCATGGATAATTCCTCAAAAAGTATGTCCTGTCTATGGGATGAAGTCCGTCAGAGGATGAAGAAGATGATGGGGTAAAGATGAAGAGGAGGATGGAGGTGTGGATGCGGGGTGACGGGGTGATTCCCTCTCATCTGCCCGCCGCAACTGAGTGTGTTTCAGCTTTCAGGAATGACGAGGAGAAACATGGCGACTGGACACACACACACACACACACACACACACACACACACACACACACACAACACGGACACGCATACACACAGTCTACATGAACATAAACATATTCGCACAGAAAGCATGCATACACACAGACATATGCATGCAGTTTCTCGAACATTAAACAAATAATATATCTCAATAACCAATAAAATACACTTACACAAACAAACACACACGCATAT
>CAIGQZ010034910.1:15791697-15805437 GCA_903798205.1 Danio tinwini
CATAACATAATATAACATAAAACATAATATAATGTAACATAACATAATGTAATATAACATAATATATAATATAATATAACATAACATAACAACAATTTACTTTAAAAATGCACTTTAATTTACTTGAAAAATAATATTAACTAAACACAGACGCATAAAAATGTATAATGCTCTGAACATGCTTATCAACATGAGCATCAATAGTCAGTCTAAATGGGTCACAGGCTTTGAAGGGTGTCTTTTTTTGGGCTGCCTCTCTTTTGTGAAGGTGTGAAAAGCCAGACGAGTGGGTGGAAGGAGGAGGGGGGTGCTTTAAACAGTATATAAACCCTCAGAGCGTCAGTCAGCCATTCATTCATTCACTGGCATCATTAGATCATCATGACTCTGTTCATCCAGCTGTTCATCTTGACCACAGCGATCTCACTCGCTCAGGGATTCCTGCATGAGGACATCAAGCAGGCTCTTCTCCAAAAACTCGGACTAACTGAACCGCCCAGGATCCAGAAGAGGGATCTGGAGAATTTAGTGGTCCCGGCTCACATCAAGAGCAAGTATCTGTCCATGCTGAAGCTCCATCACCAGCGCAGGAGGAGATCTCTGCCCAGCCTGGCAGGAATACTCAGGGGAATACACGGCAATGCAGGTGGGTTACTTATGCACAATACATGTGTGTTTTATTATTAATTAACAACTGACTAGCACGGACATATAGTGAACAGTATGATGCAAAAAATTATCACATTAACTTTAAATGTCATTTAAACTGAAATACTTAAAACTTAAGCTTTAAGTATTTGTACTTAAAGAAATTTGTACTTAAAATAAAAAAAAAACTTGAATTTGAAACCTGATTAACTCATTAAAATAATTTAAAGTAACATAAAAACACATTGTCATGACTTTTTTAATCACATCAGTTTTTAAAGTGTAGTAAATGCAACAATACTGCACTGTGCACTTATTGTATTTACACCATTATGTATTTGTAAACGGCATTAGTTCCATAATAAATAAATTACATTTAATATATACATTTACAAAATGCATTGATAATGCATTAATGCTGATAAATAAAGCTGTAAATCTCTTGGAATAGATTTAATTGATGAATTTATAAATGCATAAATATTATTTAAATACATTGCATGTTAGCAAAATAAACAGTTCAAAAAATAAGTTACAGTAATAGTCCAGAGTTCATATTTTGGTGTCAAGAATAAACAATGATACATGGAAAATATATCTGAACCATTTATACATTTTAAAAACTTTATAAGTCACGTAAGTAAAAATTATTCATTATGGGTTGAAAGTAAAAGATTTATTAATATATTAATAATATATAAAATGATTTGCAATAGCTTGAATTGATAAATAAATGTATAAATGCATACTGCACACATGCAAAATTAAAACAAACTGTTTTTATATCATATATTTTAAAATTAGTTCTTGTATCTGTTATCACTAATTAATTATTAATAATAATAAATGCAACATATAACCATGCACTAAGTGCATCTAAAAATAATTAACACAATTATTTTTTCTTGATTTATGAAAATTGATAAATATTGTTACATTTACCTGTACAATTTGCTAAATAAAAACATATGTTAATTAAAATAAACAATGACCAAGTCTAATAAATGATGTACACGTGCTAATTACTGTCATATTAACTACTGCATTAATTTCAGTTACTTTAAACGTCTTAAAACGTTTGTCAATATTAATTATATACTTTATGTATTTATTTGCCTATGTTTATATATACTTAAACATTGTCTAAATTTACTATAACTTCAACTTTTTGAACAGGCTATTCTAAATTGCCTCCTAGCCCAAAAATAATAGTCACACTTTACAATAAGGTTTCATTAGTAATTTATTTACTAACATGAACTAATTACAAGCAATACTTATACAGCATTTATTAATGATAGTTCAACATTTACTGACGCATTACTAACATATAAATTCATGCTTGTTAACAATAGTTAATGTACTGTGAGTTAACATGAACTATCTGTATTTTCATTTACTAATGTAAACAAATACTATAATAAATGTTTTGTGTATTGTTTATTGTTTGTTCGTATTAGCATAAATAACATAACCTAACAGAATCTTATTGTAAAGTGTTAGCAAAATATCAATACAAAATAATCACGTCAACTAAAATTAATAATAAAAGAAAGCTAAAGATGAGTAGGCCTAGCATAGGCTATTTAGTGCATCGGTTAAAATGCTAATCTAATAATGCCTAATTGTTTAACAGATATTACCGGAGAAATCAAGTACTCGGACACCACCCGTCAGCGTCTTGTGTTCGACATGGAGGCCAGACTTCAGGAGAACACCGAGGTCACGATGGCCGAACTGAAGCTCTTCCAGACCGCGGCTCAGAGTCCGTCCAAGCCGGAGCGCAGGCACCACAGGCCGATAAACCACGCCAGAGTCAGCATCTACTGGGTGGAGGTGCTGGAGAACGGCTCCAACAGAACGTCACTCATCGACTCACGGTATGACACACCTACAAATACAATCAATTTACACATCCGATATAGAAATCTGATAGGTCTATATGAAAATACATGCAAATTATATGACATACAAGTTCATATTTGGACTGGATTGGAAACTTAATGCATCTTTGGTCATTTAACAGACTGGTTCACATTCACGAGTCTGGCTGGAGGAGCTTCGACGTGACCCAGGCCATTCATTACTGGTCTAAATCCCAAAAGAAAGCACCTCTGCATCTGGAAGTGTGGACTGAGGGAGAGAGACCAGGGAGTTATGCTGCTGAAATGGCCAAAAGAGTGCGCTTCGCCACACAGGACCCGAAAGAAAACACCTTGGAGAAGGACATGAGCGCACCAGAGCTTGTGCTTTACACTTTAGACCTCGATGAATATGGGTGAGTTTGACTAAAATGTGTTTTTTATATATGCATGATTAATTGCCTAAAAGAAATGAAAACCATCACAGAAGTTGTAATGATTTTATTGGTTACAATTTATATTGATTATAATTTCTGTAATTTTCGTATGGGTGTCTACACTGTAAAAACATTTATATGATCTACTAAATTAAAAAACAAACTGCACCTATAAATACTGAGTTAATTTCTAAGTTGTGAAATATTAAAAATATTAAATAAGTGGGTCCAAATAGAGAAAATATAAATAAATATTTTTCAAGTATATTTACATTTCTTTTCCTTGTTTGCCCTCTGTTGCTGCGCTAAAATAAAAAATTGTAAATAAATTCTTGCTTCCTAATTTTTTTAGTTGAATGAACTTAACTTTTCTAGTCATCTCAACGTTCATAAGTCAAACTGACTAAAAATATTAAATTAAAGTTATATAATTAAATAAGCTGATTAACCCGATTAACTAATTAAAATAAGTAAACTAATTTGAACCCTGTTGATTTTTGATATGTAACCCTTAACAAAATTTTATATAGCAACATTTTACCAACGATAAATAAGAATTTAAATGAGATTGTATTCGGTGACCTTTGACACTTGTATTGTATATCTTCCTATGTTCTTTTAAAAATGTTTTCTTTTTATAATTTTTTTATTATTATTATTATAACTTTTATTTATTTATTATTATTATTATTATTTATTTTCTTTTATTTTTGTTTTGTTTGTCTTGTTCTGAACTGTTTTGAAAAAAGGAAGTAAAAAAAATAATAAAATAAGTAAACTAGACATCAAAACTTTAAATAATTAAATAAATATTTAAAAATAAACAAATAAAATAAGTGGCTTAAAATAGAGCAAATATAAATAAAATATATATTTTCAAGTATATTTTATATATATATATATATATATATATATATAGGCTATAAATATATATATTTTTTTTTGCTTTGTAATGCTGGTGCGCTAAAATAAAAATAAATTCTTGCTTCCTAAATGTTTTTAGTTGTTTAGTTGAATCAACTGAATTTTTCTAGTAATCTCAACTTACATAAGTCAAACTGATTAAAATATTAAGTTAAACATTGTGTAACCGATAAAACGTGTAACCTGATTAACTAATTAAAATAAGTAAACTAAACATCAAACATTTTAAAGAATTAAATACAAAGTGGTTAAAAAATAAAGAGAATATAAATAAAATATAATTTTTAAGCAAATTAAAAAAAAATAATTGTACTATTGGTGTGCTCAAATCTAAAAATCTGTAAATAAATTCTTGCTTCCTTTTTAGCTGAATCAACTTAACTTTTCTAGTCATCTCAACTTACATAAGTCAAACTAAAAACCTGATTAACTAATTTAAATAAGTCAACTAAACTTCAAATACTGTAATAAATATTAACATCAAATATTAACATCAAATACTAAATAAATATTATTTAGACATTATTATAATATTATTTAGAGATTAAATATAGAAAATATAATTTTTTAAGTATGTTTAATTGTTTTTGCCTTCTATTAGTGTGCTAAAATAAAAAATAAAAATCTGCAAATAAATTCTTGCTTCCTAAATTTTTTAAGTTTTCTTGTCATCTCAACTTACATAAGTACAAAAAATAAGTTAAACTTTATATAACTGAATAAAACTTGCAACCTGATTAACTAATTAAAATAAGTAACCTAAAAATGAAAAAGTATCATAAAAACATTTGTGATCACGACTTTTTGTCATCATTTTTCATAGCGTATGACTTTCCCAAAATACAGTAGAAACCATTGAAACATACTTAATTTAGCGACTCTATTTTGTTGTGGAAAACATTAGAAACACTGTAATAATTTTTATTTATTATTATTTTATTTTATACATATGTCAATTATCCTTAGATTGTTTAAACTTAACAAGCATCTTCACTATATTATCAACAGATCCCAAGGCAACTGTAACTCCAGCCCAAACAGCAGTAAATGTTGTCGGGAGGAGCATTTCATCAATTTCCGTGAGCTGACCTGGACTCAGTACTGGATCATCGAGCCGGCCGGGTACCAGGCGTTCAGGTGCGCTGGAGGATGCAAGCAGCCCAAGCGCGGTTTCTATGGATATGGACAGAGGACATGTGCAGTGATGGAGAGTGCGCCGCTGCCCATGATGTACCTGGTCAAAAAGGGAGATTACACTGAAATCGAGGTGGCAGAATTCCCCAATATGATTGTGGAAAAGTGTGGATGCTCCATGGACAAAATGCCCCCAGTCTGACAGTGTGGTGTTGTATAGTTTGCTCTCAGATGAGAGGTGACAGGTTTTATAATCACAGTTATGGGACTCCCCAAATCCCCACTGAGCACTTGAAAAACAAAGTATTTATGAATTATTGGTTATGTAATGTAAGCTTTAGAAATGTCTTTTTGATTGATGTGATGTTTGAAAAATAAAGTAGCCTAATTTTATATCAGTGAGTGTTGCTGTTGACTTTTTAAACTTTTAACATGGTTGTTATTAGTCATATTTTTTATTTTACCATTATATGCCTGTATATTATGGAACGTAATTCCTGCCAATTTTAAATAAATCAAATAAACATTGGAAATAAACATTAACATGCAAACACAATATTTATAAAGCTTGTTATTAATGTTCACGCTATTATAGTGACACAACTGAAACTAAAAATTGAAGTTTTCCTTTTATTGACACTTATTTCAGTTTTCATTTTCAACTTCAACCTTTATGCAAAGCCTCTGCTAATCAGTGGGAGGGGCGTATTCAAGTCACGCCCACTATTATAGCGTAAACATTAATAACAAGATTTGTAAAAATTGTGTTTGCATTTTATTTTTCAGTTTGGCTTTTCATTTTAATATTGGCGGTCTTGATGCGGATATGCAAAGTCGTCAACTTTCAGTTTTATTTATCGATTCAACATGAACGATGTGTTGTCAGAGTGAAATTGAAAATTCAATTTATTTAATGTTCAATTTTGGCAGATAGTTTGCAAACAGTGTGTTTATAATGAAATTGTTAATCTGGTTTTAATTTTAACTTCTAATGTTTATTTGATTTATTTAAAATTGGCAAGAATTACCTTCCATAGTATATACATATGCAACACGATAAAAAAAATGATTGGTCTTAGACTCTTTAGTATTGATAAAAACAAATTAAAAAAACTGGCATTTGGTATTTATCTCAATAAGTGGTCGACAGAGTCCTCTTGTGGTCAGATGAATGCACTACACTGGACTTACACATTATATTTTATGCCTGTGTACATACATACAACACAATAAAATAAATGATTAGTCTTACTTCAATAGCACCTGAGAGCAAGAAGATCGCTGGTTCGAGTGCCGGCTGGGTCAGTAGGCATTTCTGTGTGGAGTTTGCATGTTCTCTCCGTGTTGGCCTGGGTTTCCTCCGGGTGCTTCGGTTTCCCTGACAGCCCAATCACATGCGCTATCAGTGAATTGGATGAACTAAACCATGGGTGACCAACCCTGTTCCTGGCGATCGACCTTCCTGCAGATTTCAGCTTCAACCCTGATCAAACACACCTGAACCAATTATTTAGAACCTGAGGAGCGCTTGATTATTACAGGCAGGTGTGTTTGATATGGGCTTCAACTGAAAACTGCAGGAAGGTCGATCTCCGAGAATAGGGTGAGTGCGTGTGAATGCGAGAGTGTGGATGTTTCTGGCTGGAAGGGCATCGGCTGTGTAAAACACATGCTGGAATAGTTGGCGGTTCATTCTGCTGTGGCAACCGCTGATAAATAAGGGACTAAGCTGAAGAAAAATGAATGAATGAATGAATAAAACAGGTCTGTGGTAGGTTATTTATGTCAATAAGAGGTTGGCAGCGTCCTCTAGTGGTCAGATGAATGCACTATACACTGGATTCACACATTATATGCCTGTATACATACAAGACAATAAAATAAATGATTGGTCTTAGTATTCATTCATTCATTTTCTTTTTGGCTTAGTCCCTTATTAATCTGGAATCGCCACAGCGGAATGAACCGCCAACTTATCCAGCATATGTTTTTACGCCCTTCTGCAACCCATCACTGGGAAACATCCATACACTCTCATTCACACACACACACACACACACACACACACACACACACACACACACACACACACACACTACGGACAATTTAGCTTACCCAATTCACATGTACCGCATGTCTTTGGACTTGTGGGGGAAACCGGAGCACCCGGAGGAAACCTATGCGAACTCAGGGAGAACATGCAACTTCACACAGAAACTGGCTGGGTCAGTTAGCACACAGAAACGCCAACTGACCCAGCCGACCTTCTTGGTGTACGCCCTGTACAGCCTTGGTATTAGTATTAATCAACAAATTGTAGAAAATTAAAAAAACTGGTCTGTGGTTTTTACCTCTTTAAGCGGTAGACAGCGTCCTCTGGTGGTCATAGAACGCACTGCACTGGATTTACACTCATTTTCTGAATTTATAAATAAAACACCTTGACAGATTCTTGAGACAAAACGTGAATCAACTTCACCTGTCAATAGATTTTAAAACACAAACATTTGCACTTTGAAATTAATGAGTGGATGGCTGGAATATTGTCCTAAACCACTGATCAATAGCGGTGTTGTCTTAGTTTTTTTATCCTCTTTAAATGTTGTATTTAATTAGATAATTAGCTTTTGTGCTAATTTCAAAATTACGACATTTTCACTGCCTCTAAAACCGTATGTCCTCATTCAGATAAAAAAGCAATATGTAGATTTAAAAATATAATCTATTCACATAAATATACTAATGTACAAATATCAACAATATTTTTGCAGAAATTAATTAAAGGTGGTGACGCAGTAAGTAGCACAATCGCCTCACAGCAATAAGGTCGCTGGTTCAAGCCTCGGCTGGGTCAGTTGGCATTTCTGTATTCGCGTAGGTTTCCTCAGGACGCTCTGGTTTCCCCCACAAGTCCAAAGACATGCGGTACATGTGAATTGGGTAGGCTAAATTGTCCGTTGTGTGAATGAATGTGTGTTGATGTTTCCCAGTAATGAGTTGCAGCTGGACAGGCATCCGCTGCGTAAAACATATGCAGGATAAGTTGGCAGTTCATTCTGCTGTGGCGACCACAGACTAATAAAGGGACTAATCCGAAAAGAAAATGAAAGAGCGAATTAAAGGTAGACGACATATTTAATCTCAGATCATAACTTTATTAGTAATTCTCAAAAATGTTTTTAAATGGATGTTAATTCTGAAATGACCTACACAAAAATGAATTGAGCATAACAGCAGCCTATAATAATATAAATGCATATCATTGAATGTATTCAATCCCTTCTGCTATGAGAGATTCTTCAACTCGAGTCCCACAAGACTAATGCATTCGTTCAAATCTAAAGTGAGTTTGATCCAGATTTTCAATCTTCCAGGGAGCATAAGAATTTAAAATCTCAAATGAAGCGTTTGCTTCAGAAGATGAACTAACTCTCAGTTAAAGGCACAGTGTGTAATTTTATACACTAGAGGGCGCATATTCACAACAAACAAATCCATATTTTGATGATGTTGTGACTGAGTTTGGAATCATGGGAGTTGTGGTTTTTATTCCATCTCCATTACATCATTACATTTTATTGAAAATGTGGCTATAAAGTGGAATACCCCTTTTTACAAGATGTAGAATACGTTTCTGATGTCCCTAGAGTGTGTTTGTGAAGTTTCAGCTCAAAATACCCCACACATAATGTTTTATAACTCTTTGAAACTGACCCTTTTAGGCTTTGATGCTAATTGTGCCGTTTTAGTGACTGTCACTTTAAATTCAAATGAGATTTGAATGCTACAAATGTGTGTCAGCATAGTGGCAGATTCAAAAACAAGACTAACATGCTACTGAGGGAGGTGGTTACTAATGGACGGGGCTTTTTCCCTCTGATGACAAATACAAAGTGAGAATGTCAATCAAAGTGTTTCTGCAAGTGTGTTTTTATCAAGTGTGAGTATAAAAAATAAAATTAATACATTTGTACTATTAGAAGCTGTTTATATTCACAGACTATTACCACACAACTGTGTTTAAACCCCTTATAAAAGTGATTTTTGCATAATAGGTCCACTTGAATATAGTAACAGAGTGAATATTCTATCATTATTGTTCCTTCGAATGTAGCTCAGACAGACTTTTATTGATATTATAATTAAGAATGTGTTTTCATATGCAAACTGATATTAAAAGTAAAAGAGTTCCCGGCAGACCCTACACACATTTTACACGTGCCCTAAATTAAATTAATTTTGGTCTTCTTTCTTTGACACTATCAAGGGCTCTTAATATTCCTGTGAAACCCTGCCCAATATTAGCAATTTTCAGTTTACCTCCTAATGACACTTTATATAATACGTGCCATATTGATATTATTGCTTTCGTCTCATTGCTCGCCAGAAGGCAAATATTGCTAAATTGGAAATCCACACGTGCCCCTGCAAATCTGTCCTGGCTGAAAGACCATGTCTTTTTTGCATTTGGAAAAAATTAAACACTCTAGTAAGAACTCTGTCAGTTTATTTAATAAAATGTGGAAGCCTGTGATTTATTTTGTCAAAATCTTACCCTCTTTTTAGACTTAAACCACAACACCCCCTCCCCTGTTTCTTTCTTTTTTTTTTCTTTTTTTGTGTGGTTGAATTGGGTTGGGTTAAGGGTAATGTTTTAGTTGTTTACATGACTGTATTTCATTATTACAATATGTTCAAAACCAGCAGATAAAACTTTTCAGTTTGCATGTATTTACTGTCATTCAAGTTTCTGCTTAAAAAATATTATAACAAAAAAAGTGAAAGAGTTAATGTAAGTGTAGTTTTTAGTCATCTGCGTGTCTCAGTTCTTTCTCACAGCAAGCTATTTAATCTCACACAGACACACTGATCTATCGAAAGGAACCAGAAATCCAGCATAGAGTGGTTTAGTAAATGTGGTGTTGAATGTGTGTAAGTGTGTGAGTGTGTGTGTGTCAAAGACACCATAGAAAGACAGAGTCCCAGCAGACCAGTCCAGAAACACTCCTAATCTATTAGAGGTACATGAATGGACAGGTATATATGTCATACTGTTATCATGCATGGCAGTAAAACCTGTATCAGAACAGATCAGACTCCAGGACTCTTTTTTAATGTTGATGATTCCTTTGTAAGTCCATGCCAATGATTCCTGTGTAACTGATATATGAGCCCCAATCCCGCTCCATTCAGCCTCCCAGTAACAGCGTCCAGTCAGACTCTCTTTACACAGAACCCGATACTTTAACCCCTCAAATCTCTCCGGAAGATTTGGATATGGCTGTTTCACTTCTACACACGTCACCTTTCTGTTCCCCTCAGACAGAGCCAGATGAGCGTGTATCGTGTTTAAATCCAGAGTGAGATCACATGCATCTGAACATGAGAGATTTGAAGGTTTGTAACACAGCAAAACAGTGATCAAGCGCTCTTACAACACAGAAAAACATGCAGCGACTGCCAAAATGTCCCTCATATTAAAGTGACATAAAAATTTGACTTGATTTGTTTTATGAAGAATGACTAAAATGAATTAAAATCTAAAATGGTATTCATTTTTTAATTTTAATTACAAAAAGTACTGTTCATTTATCTTAAAAAAGAAGAGTGTATATGTATATATATATATATATATGTGTGTATGTGTGTGTGTGTGTGTGCTTGACCTACATTTTTGTAGTCCTGGTTTGATCCGGAACTCCCCTCCATGATCCAGACTATAACAACAACAACAACAACAATAACAACAACAACATGTCAAACATTTTACAGACAGACACACACACACACGCACACACGCGCACACACACACACACACACTTGATTTAGTGAATTGTGCAGAGATTACATAAGTTTCCATTGGTTTTATATTGTACAAACTGTATTATCTATTACCCTTACCCCACCTTACCCCTAAATCCAACTCTCACAATGAGAACGTCAGCAATGTCCTCATAATTGACCTACTTCTTGTAATATCTGTGTCATACCTATGTCATTATACAGATATATATACAGGTATACATTATACAGATATATATACATTATACAGGTTTATTTTGTGAATGGTGGGAACATTTGATAGGTTTTCATTGTTTTTATAAATGTACAAACTGTATTTTGTACCACCCTTAACATAATTCTGAAAAAAGGGGGGAAATCTTTTAGATGCATCATTTAGCTGAAAAAAATATATATCCATAGTATTAAAATACATCATTCACTCATGGCCTTAGCAATTCCAATGCCTTGTTTGATTACCAGGGTGTTTACATGCTGATTTAAAGTATATTATTAATGCAGTGTGTGTCACTTTGAATGAAAGAGCCTGTTAAATGTATAAATGTAGGTGTTGAGCATACTTGAGTTTGTCCAGTCTGTAGTTTGGATCAGAAAGCAGCTCCACTAACGATTCTCCAGGGTGATTGTAGCTCAGATCTAGTTCTCTCAGGTGTGAGGGGTTTAATCTCAGAGCTGAAGCCAGAAAACAACAGCCTTCCTCTGTCACCATACAGCCAGATAACCTACAAACACACAGCAATTATGTTAAAAAAATATATGTTTTGTATTTTTATGGCTATTGTTGGACTTTCCCTAGTCCTCCCAGGTTAAAACATCAGACAGAGGCTTTAAAAAGTTGAATCAATTGAATTAATTAGATGAATAACATTACTACATTAATAGCATTACAGAACTGCGGGTGTCAGAGAACAGCTACACAGGCCGTCTGTGTCAACTGGGCGCACACACTCAGACCCTCTTCCCCCCTTATTTATCGTCGTCTCTCTTCAGCCCTGCTAAGCAAGAAAGATCCTTCATCCAGATCAGTTCAATCATCAGTTGTTAGACAGAATAAGCTATTATGCACAGAAAAAGTTAGGCATACACATAAAGCCTAGTTCACACTACAGGATTTTAAACATCGGCAGATCACTGTGCAGTTCACACTACATGACTTGATTTTTGTGTCTTTTAATCACTGTGTTCACACTACGCGACACTACGTAAATGATCCACAAGAGTGGGGTCACACACTACATGATCTGACAACAACTTGTGCAGTCAAGCTACCAAACCACAGCCAATGAAATTTTGAGAGAGGAGTTGTCAGAAAAAGCTGAACACTATATTGGCTCATACCTGCCAACACTCCCGTTTTTCCCGGGAGTCTCCCGTATTTCAGACCCACCTCACGGTTTGCCATTCCTCCCGGAAAACTCCCGGAATTTCAACCCCTTTCCCCGGTCCTCAGGTGATTGGTGCCATCTGTAACACCCCATTCACATGGGGCTTCAGCGTCAACACTTGACAGAGGGCATGTCTGAAGTTGGGGCTGACACGATTGTCATAGCGTCAGCCAATGAAATTAGTCACCAATCGGCTACTGTCTGAACTGGTGTATTTGCATACAGCGATCACTTTCATATGGCGCTTCCGTCGGCACATGAAAAGTTAAGAAAGTCCCAACTTCTGCAGCAAGCAGCAGCACGGATGGATCTACAATGCAGTGCGTTGAAGCAGACACCGCTTGTAAATGAAGCGTAACACCCCCGGATTGCCGACAACCCTGGCACCTCTCCAGGTTGCTCTGCTCACCATCTGATAGCTCCTGTTTGAAAGTGAAAAGCGAGGCTCAGACCTTTGCATGTTCTAGTATCTTAACTACATATTTATAGGCTGTATTACCAAAAAAGATAATGTTTTTAGGGTAATGCTGTCATAAAATATAATGACAGACATTCAAAGTTTAATTTTAATATCTTTTAATATTTTAATAAAAGTTTTGAATGTAAATATGACGTGTGAAAGGTCAGAATGACCAGAATTCTAGTTCCACTGTTATTATAGCCTACTCTCGTGTCCGTGTTAACACAGAATGAAGCGAGTGCATCAATGCCCATTCTGAGCAATCACAGACGTTTCTGTTCAGTAAATATTGGATTTTCGTCTGTGAGGTGTCGGCGACGCTTCAGCGAGCCTCTTTGATGCATTGTTCAGTAGTTCACACATAAAGACTGCAGAGCGCCATGCACCCGCAGATTTTTCCCCGATCACAGCTCGATCTGTCGGCGAGCTCGTTAACTTCCAAATCGGGCTCAAATCAGGCTTAAAATCCTGTAGTGTGAACTAGGCATAACAGAGCCCACAAGAGAGTAAGCCTTTGCCCCTGCTGTCTGTTATTGTTCCTGTAAACGAGCACGCTCTGAAAGTAAAGTTGTAACATTTTGTTGATTACAAGTACAGAGGAGTTAACTTCTCGGATATCAGTCACACGAAGGCCCAGCTGTTATGGAGCAAGGTTATATGAGGTTAAGCACATAAGGTTATATGAGGATAAACACATCAGCATGAGTTGTAATTAATTAAAAACCGAATTAAATTATTAATGCAAGGATTAGTCTTTTAATGCATAGGACAAAGTTAAAATCATCAAAAATTTTTTCACTATATATGAACATCAGATAACAGCGCAAATGCATTATAAAGGGAATAATGCAGCTGAAAGTTTGCTTGTTTTATTTTATTTTAATCATTTAGTTTAATTTTAGTTTTGACCATGAAATGATCAAATTAAAATGTTAATTTAATATCAGAATGGCAGAATTAATGTCGTCGAAAACAGATGAAAAATGATGGGAAAATATACAGTTTTGTTCGATTACACATGCAAGTTGTTTTGTATTTGAGAGAGTAGGTACAAAACAAGTAGATACTTCATTTAGCCTGTAATGACG